>CM068963.1:53873990-53888916 GCA_035128595.1 Eptatretus atami
TTGACGCTGTGGCCAGCGAAACGAGGGTAGCAAGCGAGATAATTTACCTCAGAAAAAGGAGGGAATAAAATAAAAGGGAAAATGATTTATTAATCCTAACTAATAGCCTCGCAACGCACTCCCTTGCTTTCCCACTAAACAAAAGGTAGGGATCTAACTACACGTATATTAATGGAATAACTGACTCAGGACAACTGTATGTTGTATGCATACGGTTCCGAGAACTGTAACAATATATAATATATATATATATATATATTGTTACGGAAATGGCCCTTAGCAGGCTGCAAATATAGGATTAGCTCAGATCCCCATTAAATGCATGTTTAGCTAGGTTGTTCGGTAAAATGGACGTTACATGTGTGTCGGGAGGTGAAGGATGCATGTTTTATTGTTCATACAGTGGTGGTGTGCCGAGGGCTCCCTTTTTCTCCTCCCCCTCTCCGGACGATAGGCCCCGCCCAGTCGGCTGAGGGGGAGTGGCCTGGAGAGGGAGGTGGAGCTAAGGGGAGGAGTTTGTCGGCTTCGTAAAGGGTGGAGCAGTGGCTCGCAGCGAGCAAACGAAGAACCTTCGTGAAAAGGTTCAGTTTGGGGAAACAGTCGGTTCGAGGCGTCTTGGGGTCGAAGCGAGCGAACGAAACAAACTGTGGTGAAAGGGTGAGCGCCGAGGTGGTCGCCGATCGGCTGTACACGGGACAGCCGTGTCTGTTTTTCATGAGGAACGGCCGAAAGAAAGGCAGGAAGGCAACAGAGAAACGACGAGTGTCTGTCTGCGATCTGCTTCGGAAGGAGGCAGCAGAAACGACTAGAGGCGGCCTGCACGTCGAGTCGGCGATCGACTCTTATGAAGAGGTGATTCTGCTGTGAGAGGCAAGTTCTCAAGACAGCATGGGGTAATGTGTTCAATGAGCTCTCTCCAGTTAGTGATGAAAGTGAGAGCAAGCAAGCTTACTAAATCATTCCTTTACTTCAACATTTACACAAAAACAGTCAAATTATTTACCAACAGCTGAAATTATCTATCCATGAGGTGAGGAAGGGCTTTTAGAGGAGATCCATTGTGCAGAAGTGGAGGATGTGAAGAAACAGCGTGGAAAGCTCCTGGGCCAGATAATATGCGTCGAAGAGTTTTGAAGGAAGTGGCAGAGCAGGTAACCAAAATTTTAACAGATATCTTAAACAGCTCATTGGTATCAGGACAGGTAGCAAAGGATTGGAGAGCAGCAAATGTGACACCATTATTTAACATACGATCCAGCGAGGAATTGGGGATCTATAGATCTGTTAGTTTGACTTCAGTAAAAGGGGAAATTGAGGAGACGTTAAATATGTAACAGATATTGGGAACCATTCAAATAAATTACAACTCACTAAAAGTAGTCAGCATGGGTTTATTAAAGGGAGGTGTTGTTTAACAAAGGTATTGGAATTCTATGAAGCAGCTTCTGATTGGGGTATCTTATAAATGGTGATGATGGGTGATGGAGGTTTTAAATTTTAACCCCAACAGCGTACAAGCGATCATGTTTTCCTTTGTCCTCGTGACTGTTTCTAGAGCAATTAGTTATCTTATATGAACCTGGTTTGCCTTACAAAGGTTAAATTGTTTCTCTTTGTGAGTTTCAAAGCAAAATATATTTGATAACACACGATTTCTGAGCCGTTTGCCATATTAATGTGTTTTCTAAATTATCGAGCCAATTTTTTTTCCACCCGTCACACGCAGCTGTTTATAAGGAATAATGTTTGAGAACATCTCCCTGAAACGTTTATATAAATGTAACGTTGTTTTTCGGTGAAAGATACTCAAGGTTTCTGGGTTGTATCCAGTCCGTACTGCAGTCAGTAATCAAACTGATTCCAACCTGCCAATTCCCGAAAAATTGCCAATTTCGGCCAAGCAGTAGTGCGTGTGTGTGCGTGTGTGTGTGATTTTGTTCATAAAGCATAACATTTTCTCTCTGCTAAATTCCCTCCCACACCTCTTTCTCTCACTGTTTCAATTCTCACTCTGCCCCCTCTTATACAGTGCATCACCCTCCGACACACACACACACCTCTCTCTCTCTCTCTCTCTCTCTCTCTCTCTCTCTCTCTCTCTTCTCTCTCCCTCTCTCCCTCTATCTCCGGACGTGTCTGGGCGGTGTTTGTCTCCGGGAAGTATTTATAGTATGACCAGTGAAAATGGATTTCAGACATTATTTTGTTTTCATCTTCACTGTTATTCCATGCAGAATCATTTTGATTGGACAGTATGAATCGTAATTAAAGCTCCACCACACATCTGCCTTCCTTCCTTTCACCTCATGCTGCCTTCCCTTCCCCCACCCATCCTCGCTCCCGCTTCCTCCTCTCTCTTTCCCCTCCACCTCCTCATTCTCCCCGCTCTCTTATCCATCCTTCTCCCCCCTCACCTCCCCCCCTTCCTTAGTATTCCCCAAGCGGAGCGACGGGTGGCATTTATATATATATATATATTATATATATATATATATATATATAGCCCAAATACTGAAAATCATTAAAGATCTTTTGAATACTTTAAAAACCTCAATGAATCTCATAATCACAATGAATAAATAAAACATAAGACATTTCTCTTAAACTCGTGTTGGCAGCCACTCATTGTCTGTGGTGGAAGGAAATTCATTTTGATAGTGGTTAAATGATTGCAGTATAGGTTTGTTTCACTCAATAATTAATTGGAAGAAATAATCACAAACTGTGTCAAATGATAAATATTTTTAAAACTGGTGAGTTTTGTCAGCTTTTCTGAAGCATTCTATGATCTATTGTTTAACATTACTTTGTCCCATTCCCTTGTTTTGGTAAACTATTGGAATCGAGATCATGTCTATAGCACACAGAAATGACAAATTATTAAAAGAGTCATCTAATTGGTTATACTTATTGAATGGCTTGCATTGCAATCTGTTTCGTTTTTTGATTTGCTTGCATTATGAACCTCACTGTATTGGAACTAATGTCCACTTAGACCATAATGCAGGCCTCGATGTGGAATATAAATGGTTTTGTCGCAGTTATGATAACCAGTAATGTGGCTGTATTCAATCATGTTCCTTCCAAAGTACAACAATTCATTTCTTTATGATATAATAAATTGATGAGTGTACATATTTTATTGATAACTCGCAGGGGCTGTCCAGAGCTGCCAAGGGGGTGGGGGGATACCAGGCGTTGCCCGGTTTTGGGAGCTTTTCCCGGCAATGGTTTCAGGTCTTGTTGCTGTGTTAGACATTGACTCAACTATGGAGTTATTGGCCTCATGGCGGTTACCTTTTGCCTGTAGGCTGACTGCAGCATTGTCTGACCCAAATCCGAAGACTCACTTTATACCGGCCTTTGGTGGCCACAAATCAGACTTCAAGGGCCACTTGTGGGAGCTTATAACCTTGTTCAGATTGTGAAGTGCCAACACCCAAAATTGGGGGCCTCTCGTTGCTGTGGTTCGGTCATGAAAGAATAACGTACAAACACACAAACGCACAAGCAAACACGTGAAAATATTTACAAGATAAACCATCAAAATATAGCTTTTGTTTAAGAAAAAATGCCACCAAGACGAAGGTGCTGGAGGATTCAAAGGCTCTCACAACTGCTTTGTGGGTGGTGGTGGAGGTGGGAGAAGTCAGAATGCATTTTACAAGCAGAGCAATATGTGCAATACAAATATGTTCATGTTCATTTTCCTACTTACTGTGTTGATTTTCTCCCCCATCATTCAGTTAAGAGGGATGTGGGCAGAGCTGCTGTTAGTGCACCCACACCATTTTTGTACTCATTCGACACCATTTTTGTACTCAGGGAGATGTAAACAGGGTGTGCAAAGAAGGCCAAAAGGCAAGCTTCAATTTGAAATCACATAAATTGGCTTTTTTGTCTGCAGTATCTTTGACTCATGGAGAAAATTTGATAGACCTATAATAGAACAAGGACATTTGTATACAGCATTGTTGTTCGACAAGGAACAACATGTGGCACACTGGCTCTTTATTCCACATGGATCCTGGTCAACAGGACATGTGTGCCACACATCATCCTGTGTAGACAAACATATCTGGAATATCGAACAGGATAATTTTACGTACAAAACATTTAAACTCTTCTGGCTCGATACAGGTGAAGGAAGAAGATCGTGATCCTCACGAAAACTCTCTCGTACGACAGCGTTACATTGCGTTTTTGATCTTGCAGCTTTCGATGGGAGAGCATCACCCTTGCAGACATTTCTTGCTGGTTGGCCTTCAACAACATGGTATCGACTACCCCCATTCCAAAGTGGGGTCCAACATCAAATATAAAGTCCACTAAAGCCTATGTAGGACCAACATCCATATTCTATATCAGCTATTGCTGCATGGATCAAATTATGAACCATACAAAAACATGCGTCACAGATGATAATCCATCCCCGCCCCCCCCCAAGTCGAGCTGGTACAAAGATCGAAAATTCAATGTGTTCTCATACATACAACATCGCAGCACAACCCATCCTACAGGGAGCGGACTGTCATGAGGAGCATGATCTCTTTTGTCAGTCTACACAAAGCCAGAAGGGCTTATTCTTTTTGAAAATTTGTTCCGATAAAATACAGCTTATGTATATGGATACATAATTTTTATAAGTGGAAGTGGGGAGAGAAAGGGGGGTGGGGGGGGAGCATCCCAATGTCCTAAAATAATGTCAATATCATTCATAGCCAGCACCGCAAGTGAAGAATATGAATTACACATCTCTGGCCATATCTGGAGGAAAACCATTTTTTAAATGAAGGTTATGCTCTGTTGAATCAATATGCAATAATAATATTTGTTTGTTTGTTTTTTCCGAAAGAAAGAAAAAATCCTGACTATAATGCACCGACCTGTGTGTGTTTGTTTGTCACACTACCCTTCCTACAGTTGTGGGCCAATTACATCCAGACTTGCTACATGGGATCAGCATGGCCCCAATTAGTACATGGGGGTGTTTTTATCTTTCCCAGTGGTCTTGGGAAGGATACGAGGGAGAGAGGGGGAAGGAGGGGGGACGCAAATTCTCCATGTCAATGTGTATTGTATTGCGCCACCTCCAGGTGGGGGAGGGTATTACAAGTTTCCACCATTTTTTAGTGCAGTATTCCTGTCCCCACATTTTCCAGTGCAGTGAGGTGTTTTGAATTATAAGCAGTAGGTACTATGTTTTTGCTTCATGCACGTAACCCGGGTTATTTTTATTTTATTTTCGGGAGCGATTGAGGTAGTTATCAGTTGCCTATACACCATCCAAATAAAGGTATGTGCCAGAAGAACATGTTGCATGCTTGGAACAAGACTGCCCATAGGGCGGGCACTCTGCTCGTCTCGGTAATAGCATTCAACGTCCGTCTGTTTGTGTGTCGCATAACTCCTCCCAAACTGCTGGTCGCACCCCATTCAGAATTCTACCAAAGAAGTCATCTGGTTCAAGAGGTTTGTACAAGGGCAAACATTTTCATCCCACCCCTCAGGGGTAGGGAATTTCCCTGAAGCCCCATTTGCTATTGTTGCCATGGCAATATTCTTCATTGTGTTCCATTTTCCCCTCAGGAGAGCTGGGCAGTGTATTTCCCCACAAAAGTATATGCAGGGCCTTGTATACAATGCAAACAATGTGCTGGAAAAGTGATAATTCTTCATTACCGAGTTCATTTCCAGCTTTGCACATCGAGAACAGGGTTGCCAGATGTCCGATAGGTATCGTATTTGTCCGATAAGTATCGTATTTGTACAATGTACGATCGATAAATGAAAATGTATGATAATTCTAGTAATTCCACAAAAATAAAGTACTCGACTTTCAATTTTCAGTTTAAATTTCATAACATTTTTTCTCAGTCTGCTGGGCAGATTATGACCTTCTCCGTCACACCTCACTGTTTTTGTTTTTGGAGCCAAGGTGTTGTGATATAACTCTCATGCATTGGTGCGTTCTTCAGGGGAAAAACGAGCACAGCAGAGGCTGTGTACAGTAAGTGAAAAACCAAGAAGTAACGGGAATGACGGTTTCTAGAATGACGTCACAAATCTATGATGTTCGATTGTTGCATGTTGAAATGTTGCTGTGCCTTGTGGGTTAATGCTGGTTAAAAAAAAAAAATCAGCTGGTTGTGGGAATGGTAAGATAATTTTTTTTTATCTGAAAATACAATAATTTTGAGGTTCCAACATGATATTTCACTTTTTAAATCTGGCAATCCTGTGAAATGAATGCAGCAATTGACTCACCATGTCGCCATGAGGCAGGGTGTGTCATGTCAATGGAGTATTATATCAATTGTACACTTTATTTCACTGCAACTAAGATAAAAAAAGTACTTGCTTATAAGTACAATATGCCGAAGCGCACAAGAAAGCTGCTGACAGTGAGAAAAGAGAAGTGATAGTGAACGAAACGTAGAAACTGAAGGAGTACAAATGAGGCAGGAAATTAATGCAAAGCTTCAGAGATTGACAAGATCTACAGAAACCGAAGAACAAACAAGACGAAGGCGGGATATTGAATCCAAAAGTCGCAGAAGAACAATGTCTGCAGAAACCGAAGAACAGGCACGACAAAAGGCGGGAAACTCATTTTTCATTCAATCACCTTGTAAATTCGGCTTGTTGTCCTTTTTATTTGTACCTGTTGGGGTCTGAGTCGTAGAGATTTTTTTTGTGTGTGACCCAAATTGCAAACACCACTTATGACGCTGTTTAACCCGTCTGGAGGCAGCGCCGGATTGAGGCCCTTGTAGGCGCTTCCGTTTCGTAGGCCCTTTGGTGGATGAATTTTCTTTTATCGGTGTATCAATTTCTCTGGGTAGATGAGTGTTCAAAATTATCTTGAATACCGTGATAAAGCTTCCAGAAACGGCCACAAAAATGCCCAAGGATTAAAGTGTTACAGAGAGGTATTTCATCGCAGGATAACCACCAAGCGTGCATTCCCATGAAATGAGTGAATGCTCAAGGGAGAGTTGTTGTTGATGTATATGTTGTTGTCTAGCCTCAACAGATGGGTTATGTTGTGGGGAGGGGGATTGCTCGGTTTGTTGCATAATTATTTTATCATATATTTTTGATTGGGAACCACAAGTGCTTAATTAATATGGAGTAAATCTCGTGCCGATCAGCGAGGCTGGTATAACCCTCTCGTTCTCAGTGAGTAAAAATGAACTTTTATTTTGGATCTAAAATAAAATTCGAACACAAGGACAATGATGCCAGATTGCCAGGGCATTTTGAAATTATGAAATTTAAACTCAATGTCTGTCTTCGTAAGATAATACAGAATGCAACTATTTTGGGGATCAAGATGCGCTTTGGCGAACACGCAGGATCGAGCCATTGAAGCAAAAAACAAACGGTAAAACAACATCAATTTTTAAAAATAATAATAATAATAAATTAAGTAATTACAAATCATTTACTTACATACAATTTTGTTTTGTTTTTCAACATTTTAGGTGATCCAACCTTCCCCAGTCTTCCAATATGTCAGATGAATATAAAAGAAAGCATGAGTCAGGAAATGAGAAAAGGAAGAAACGAGAAAATATGGATGAAGCATTGAAGGGGATCATCAATGGATCTATTCTGAAGTTCATTGACAAGGATGTGAAAAGTGAGAGTGCAAAACCTCCAATGGACTCATCACCATTAATGATATAATTGGATTAGGATAATAGTGAACCTTGTGAAAATGTTGTTCTTCAAGTAGAATCATATTTTAACATAGAGGGTAGATCAAGTGAACAACAGCCCAATGTCCCTTTGGAAGCAGATGACGCTTTCGAAAAGAAAAAAAAATCACAGAGACTCCAAAGCTAACAGATGCTGACTATTGTAGGCCAAAGCCTGCTCTGGACAGAAGTCACTGCAAATTTGAGATCCCATTTTCCTGATGTCACCCCATCTCAGAATATTGATGTTTCTAACTTTTCAACATCAGGTCGAAAATTTGGTGAAAACAAGAGGTATGTAAACAAGGAATTATTCTGCAGGCACTTGACAATTTTTTTTTCGTAGGCCATAGGCACAGTGCCAACTGTTGCTTGTTGGACAATATGGCCCTGCCCGGAGGGCAGGCAACCAGCTAGTGTTCTATGTATATTCTTGGATCAACATTGGCATAAAAACATCGGCCTTCATATGCCAATGTTGATCTATTTTTAATGCCAATGCTGGGAAATTTGACTTAAAGTAAGTTTGGTTGGAGATTCTAGTTTCGAATTCTGCTCAATTTTTTTTTCACATTCTGCATTGGGGAAATGAACTAGTCTGTCACCTAAGAGAAAGTATGAGTGATGCATTTTTAATAAATAAAGCAATGCATAAATAACATCTCTGGCAAGACCCATAACAAGCCTCACTGCAACAGTAGCACCACGCCTGTGTGGCTCAATAATGAACCGAGACTGAAGGCAATATGGGACACAGGGGTCACGTTTACATGGCACTTAAAAGAAATGGAAGCAACAGCACGTGGGGATTAGCAGCATCAGCACAATTTAAGCACAATCCCATGGGTCCCTCCCGAGTTGCTCTGTCCCAGTACAAGGCAGACAACACAGCAAGTTGGAGATTGATGCCAATTGGATGCCACCAACACTTTTAAGGATGACTGCGTGAATCAAACCATGATAACAGATTTAATGATTTTGGCTTACCCACAATGCTATTCTTCCTTCATTACTTCTGCAAATACAATCGATTGCGAAAGGTGTTTCATTTCATCAATACACACATAAAATTTGGAAGCATAAATTTACATGCTGCGCTTATCCCATAAAAAAGCAGTTACACTATTTCTCACAACACACTGGTGCGTATTATGACCACATGCCAAAGTGAAAATGAGGTTTAAATCATAGGATGTGCGGTACAATGAAACCGAAACATGACAAAGAGGCAATTTGGCCATCGCGCCCATGTCACATCTACATCACATCCACTGGAGCATGTACATTGTACATACACTGCAAGCAGGACAGGGGTATTGGGCAATGGAAAAAGCAACAGAATATGGGATTTCAATCTGGGATCCCAGCATCATGATCAACATACAGACTCAAATGAAGACACCAAACAAGCAATTACTAACTTGCTTAATATCCCACTTTTTGATGAACATGAAGGTTGATTTGGTAATGGAACCGGTTGTTTTTATAACAAATTCCATTAATTATATCTGTGCCAAATAATCTCTAAATTTATATAAAATTTATTTTGCATCTTTAACGAGATGAATAAATGAGAATGAGAAGGCAAAATAAAATGAATAGTCCCAAGTTGGACAGACGCTCGTCTCCCGATGGAGGACGATCATAGTTGTGGTGCATGAAGTGATAAAGTTGATTTTCAGTTTGATTCGTTGGAAAATTATGGGCCCATGGGTGCTGAAAGGTCTCATAATAATGTTGCGTGTCCTGCGAAACCGGCACTCCCCCGAGGCAATGGTACACAACATATAGCAGTCCTGAGACAGTTATTACCTCTGCCACCGAAGGTGAAGGAGGTTATGTTATCAACCCTGTCTGTTTGATTGTGTGCAGGATATCTCAAAGCGTTGTCTACGAATCCGGATGAAATTTTGTGGACAGGTTGGGTGTGTAACAAGGACGAAAGGATTAGATTTTGGTGAAGATCCAGATCCGGATCCGACTACTAGAATTTAAAAAAATGATTCTTCACCATTGAGAGATAGGGCCAAAAATGATATGTAGCACGATATCTCAAAAAGTTGTGCACGGATTTGGACGAAACTTGGTGGACATGTTGGGTGTTTGGGCAAGGATGAATTGATTCGATTTTGGTGAAGATCCGAATCCGGATCTGGATACGAGAATTTATTTAATTTTTCAAAGTGATTCTTCACCATTGAGAGATGGGCCAAAAACGATATAGTACTGTATAGCATGATATTTCAAAAATTATTGGGCCCGATATGTTCTCGTGGATCAGGCATTGCATGGCAGAGGTGTGTGCTCTACCGAGTGCCCTTCTAGTTTCATTAGCATTCGTTTTAAGACAGCGCTTCCCTTATATCCAGTGGGATTATGAATGTGTTGCGTGGCTTTAGGTCGTCTTTATTTCTCATCCTTTATCTATTTTATTTAGTTTGCTACCCACACGAGGCTCTCATTCATGCATGCATCCATCCATCCATTGGGACCTACTCTGCATAGAGCATCAGTACCGCCAAAGCAGTCTCCTGGGCTATTGAACACAATCCTGGACAGGTCACCACTTTGACGCGGATACTCAAATTGTTCAGTCATCCCAGCAAGCTGGTACTCATTTTGCCGACCTCAGAAGGATGACAGGTTGAGTCAACCCCACCTGATATTAATTCAACAGGGGTTAGGATTTGAACTCAGGACCTTGGGATCCCAAACCCACCACCCTAAACATTAAGCTAACACCAGGCATAACATCATCCATTTCTTGTTTAAAACCTTTTGCAGACTGTAGTTTTTCATTCCTACATTGCTTTTTTTTATTTTAGTGTGTGTGTGTATATATATATATATATATATATATATATATATATATATATATATATATGTTTGTGGGTAGATGAAGGGATTTCATTCAGAAAGATATTATAGTGGAGAGTTGCTTGGCCCGTGGACGTGTAGGAGACATCTCAATGTAACTAAGTAGGGAGACTGTGAGCTTAAGTGTTACATGTCACCACACGGGGTGGTGGTGCCGTGCTAATTAGATTGGGATTAGGGATAATTTCCCCAGTATCTAATCGCCCTCTATGATTTTTCCCAATGTTTTTATATTTCAAGATCGGCAATAAAGGTGGGGAACACGTCTATCAAACTTCAAACATTCACCATACTCAAACCAGAAAGCTACAACATTCCTCCGACCACCATAAGGCCTTCATAATAATTCCCCCACAGTACCGGACACCAAATCAACTCACCATTGATGCCATAACCTTGATGACTACCACCTCCATCACAAACTTGCAACACTACCACTGCTGCCGTCGGTCAACCACAGTCACCACCAATGACCACTGCCGCCTTTTGGGAATAGCAGAGTAAAAGGCAACAAAAGAATGATCCTTGGGGCTGAGGAAGCTTACCGGCCCCAACAGCAAAGTCTAGGGGGACGGAAGAAACGTTGTGCGACATGGAATGAAATAGCATGTCAAGGAAGGACTGAAGGGGGCTGCACAGAAATTGATGGCAACCTCGATGTACGATGTGACATTCCGTCAGTGGCCGCGCCACAAAGCTCTTTTCTTTGACACCAGCTCGCCGCCTCTTCTTTCCCAGATGCGGTCCCATTCTGGACTCTGTTCTGGGCGTTTATAGCAACATTCTGCTCCCTACGCGGCTGGATGCTATATGATCCGCTTTTCTTCCCATTGGACCGCTATGTGAGCTGGCCCACACCATTGGTCTTGGAGCTTTGTGGCGCGGCCACTGACGGAATGTCACATCGTACATCGAGGTTGCCATCAATTTCTGTGCAGCCCCCTTCAGTCCTTCCTTGACATGCTATTTCATTCCATGTCGCACAACGTTTCTTCCGTCCCCCTAGACTTTGCTGTTGGGCCGGTAAGCTTCCTCAGCCCCAAGGATCATTTTTTGTTGCCTTTTCTCTGCTATTCCCAAAAGGCGGCAGTGGTCATTGGTGGTGACTGTGGTTGACCGACGGCAGCAGTGGTAGTGTTGCAGTTTGTGATGGAGGTGGTAGTCATCAAGTATGGCATCAATGGTGAGTTATTTGGTTCCGGTACTGTGGGGGAATTATTATGAAGGCCTTTGGTGGTCGGAGGAATGTTGTAGCTTTCTGGTTTGAGTATGGTGAATGTTTGAAGTTTGATAGACGTGTCCCCACCTTTATTGCCGATCTTGAAATAAAAACATTGGGAAAAATCATAGAGGGCGATTAGATACTGGGGAAATTATCCCTAATCCCAATCTAATTAGCACGGCACCACCACCCCGTGTGGTGACATGTAACACTTAAGCTCACGTCTCCCTACTTAGTTACATTGAGATGTCTCCTACACGTCCACGGGCCAAGCAACTCTCCACTATAATATCTTTCTATGAAATCCCTTCATCTACCCCACAAACATATATAATATATATATATATATATATATATATATATATATATATATATATATATACACACACACACACTAAATAAAAAAAAGCAATGTAGGAATGAAAAACTACAGTCTGCAAAAGGTTTTAAACAAGAAATGGATGATGTTATGCCTGGTGTTAGCTTAATGTTTAGGGTGGTGGGTTTGGGATCCAAGGTCCTGAGTTCAAATCCTAACCCCTGTTGAATTAATACAGGTGGGGTTGACTCAACCTGTCATCCTTCTGAGGTCGGCAAAATGAGTACCAGCTTGTGGGATGACTGAACAATTTGAGTATCCGGCGTCAAAGTGGTGACCTGTCCAGGATTGTGTTCAATAGCCCAGGAGACTGCTTTGGCGGTACGAGCTCTATGCAGAGTATGGTCCCAATGGATGGATGGATGCATGCATGAATGAGAGCCTCGTGTGGGTAGCAAACTAAATAAAATAGATAAAGGATGAGAATAAAGACGACCTAAACCCACGCACACATTCATAATCCCACTGGATATAAGGGAAGCGCTGTCTTAAAACGAATGCTAATGAAACTAGAAGGGCACTCGGTAGAGCACACACCTCTGCCATGCAATGCCTGATCCACGAGAACATATGGGCCCAATAGATTTTTGAAATATCATGCTATACAGTACTATATCGTTTTTGGCCCCATCTCTCAATGGTGAAGAATCACTTTGAAAATTAAATAATTCTCGTATCCAGATCCGGATTCGGATCTTCACCAAAATCGAATCAATTCATCCTTGCCCAAACACCCAACATCACCAAGTTTCGTCCAAATCCGTGCACAACTTTTTGAGATATCGTGCTACATATCATTTTTGGCCCTATCTCTCAATGGTGAAGAATCATTTTTTTAAATTTAGTAGTCGGATCCGGATCTGGATCTTCACCAAAATCTATCCTTTCGTCCTTGTTACACACCCAACCTGTCCACAAAATTTCATCCGGATTCGTGACAACGCTTTGAGATATCCTGCACACAATCAAACAGACAGGGTTGATAACATAACCTCCTTCACCTTCGGTGGCAGAGGTAATAACTGTCTCAGGACTGCTATATGTTGTGTACCATTGCCTCGGGGGAGTGCCGTTTCGCAGGACACGCAACATTATTATGAGACCTTTCAGCACCCATGGGCCCATAATTTTTCCAACGAATCAAACTGAAAATCAACTTTATCACTTCATGCACCACAACTATGATCGTCCTCCATCGGGAGACGAGCGTCTGTCCAACTTGGGACTATTCATTTTATTTTGCCTTCTCATTCTCATTTATTCATCTCGTTAAAGATGCAAAATAAATTTTATATAAATTTAGAGATTATTTGGCACAGATATAATTAATGGAATTTGTTATAAAAACAACCGGTTCCATTACCAAATCAACCTTCATGTTCATCAAAAAGTGGGATATTAAGCAAGTTGTAATTGCTTGTTTGGTGTCTTCATTGAGTCTGTATGTTGATCATGATGCTGGGATCCCAGATCGAAATCCCATATTCTGTTGCTTTTTCCATTGCCCAATACCCCTGTCCTGCTTGCAGTGTATGTACAATGTACATGCTCCAGTGGATGTGATGTAGATGTGACATGGGCGCGATGGCCAAATTGCCTCTTTGTCATGTTTCGGTTTCATTTTACCGCACATCCTATGATTTAAACCTCATTTTCACTTTGGCATGTGGTCATAATACGCACCAGTGTGTTGTGAGAAATAGTGAACTGCTTTTTTATGGGATAAGCGCAGCATGTAAATTTATGCTTCCAAATTTTATGTGTGTATTGATGAAATGAAACACCTTTCGCAATCGATTGTATTTGCAGAAGTAATGAAGAAGAATAGCATTGTGGGTAAGCCAAAATCATTAAATCTGTTATCATGGTTTGATTCATGCATCATCCCTAAAAGTGTTGGTCATCCAATTGGCATCAATCTCCAACTTGCTGTGTTGTCTGCCTTGTACTGGGACAGAGCAACTCGGGAGGGACCCATGGGATTGTGCTTAAATTGTGCTGATGCTGCTAATCCCCACGTGCTGTTGCTTCCATTTCTTTTAAGTGCCATGTAAACGTGACCCTGTGTCCCATATTGCCTTCAGTCTCGGTTCATTATTGAGCCACACAGGCGTGGTGCTACTGTTGCAGTGAGGCTTGTTATGGGTCTTGCCAGAGATGTTATTTATGCATTGCTTTATTTATTAAAAATGCATCACTCATACTTTCTCTTAGGTGACAGACTAGTTCATTTCCCCAATGCAGAATGTGAAAAAAAATTGAGCAGAATTCGAAACTAGAATCTCCAACCAAACTTACTTTAAAAATTTCCCAGCATTGGCATTAAAAATAGATCAACATTGGCATATGAAGGCCGATGTTGATATGCCAATGTTGATCCAAGAATATACGTAAACACTAGCCGTGTTGCCTGCCCTCCGGGCAGGCCATATTGTCCAACAAGCAACAGTTGGCACTGTGCCTATGGCCTACGAAAAAAAAATTGTCAAGTGCCTGCAGAATAATTCCTTGTTTACATACCTCTTTTTCTCCAAATTTTCGACCTGAAGAAGTTAGACATCAATATTCTGAGATGGGGTGACATCAGGAAAATGGGATCTCAAATTTGCAGTGACTTCTGTCCAGAGCAGGCTTTGGCCTACAATAGTCAGCATCTGTTAGCTTTGGAGTCTCTGTGATTTTTTTTTCTTTTTCGAAAGCGTCATCTGCTTCCAAAGGGACATTGGGCTGTTGTTATCTCTCCTG
>CM068963.1:53888941-53915206 GCA_035128595.1 Eptatretus atami
GTGAGGACTGGTGGACATGTGAGAGCGAGCTGGTGGGCAAGTGCATGCGAGAGAAGTCCGGTGTCAGGCAGACCAGTGGAGAGTTCTTGGACGCGACATCCATACACAATGATTTACGCGATTTGTCTCTTACTATCCCTATTCTGCCTCGTCCCCTTTGGATGCATGAGCAGCAATGCAATGTTCCAAATACCCTTTTCAGCACTTATTGATTGTTGCACCTCATGCTGTATAATCAAACACCACACGCATTTACCTTAGCACCTCTCAAGACACTTTTGCATCACACCTTCTTTCTCCCCCCCCCCCTCCCTTTGTTTGACCCTACGTAAGCCCACCGGCTTGCATGCGGGAGAGCGAGGAATTGCAAGCATGATCCAACCTCTTCTCTATCTCTCTGTCCTTCTTTCTCCTCTTGTTTCCCGGAATGACTGTGGTGCACGTTTGTATTTGTGTCAATGGAATGACTCGGAGGGGCTTATGTGCAGAGTATAAGGATTTATCGATTGTGACAGAACTTGTACATACGTATTCTTTGTTAATCATAATAATCTTTTTCAAACTGTCCAATTGTCAGCTTCCAATGGTTAAGCATAGTGTGTTGAATAGGGAGTTTGTCCCCGGCGTTCTGACATGAGTAGCCATTAGCCGGTGTGCCTACCTACGGGAACGCTCGGCTGTATTTGATCAAGGTGGCACGTTGGGAAGCACAGTCCTTATCTGGGGTGATTAATTTTCCGGGCAGGTAAAGCGGGATTGGACCTTGGACCCTACCCAAATTAAGCACCATTGGACCGTGGACCATATCCACAAGTTCCATGCCAACAAGAGCTGGTTTGAGAAATTCAAAAGAAGATTCGGATTCCATCACGTAAAATTAGTCGGGGAAGCAGTATCGGCAGACCATGATGCTGTGAAAAACTACCCAACAAAGCTCATGGAACAAATCAAGGTGAAGAGATTTATGCTTGAGCAGGTCTTTAATGCTGACAAGATGGTATTATTCTGGAAGAGGATGCCATCAGATACCGTCCTCTCCAAGCAGGAAAGATTTTCTCCGGAGTTTAAGGT
The DNA here is from genome assembly GCA_035128595.1 of Eptatretus atami. Classification (NCBI taxonomy): domain Eukaryota; kingdom Metazoa; phylum Chordata; class Myxini; order Myxiniformes; family Myxinidae; genus Eptatretus; species Eptatretus atami. The sequence continues at coordinate 53,890,013 of CM068963.1, forward strand.
AAAAGGGGGTTAAGGATCGTCTTTCCCTTCTCCGATGTGGCAATGCAGCAGGCGACTTCGTCATAAAGCAAATGCTGCTCTTCCATTCGCTGAATCCCCCTTCCCCACTCCCCCTTCTCTGTTCCCTGCTCTCCACCCCAACAGCATCATCATCATCATCCCAAGCTGTCTTATTTTATATTTACGGCAGAGTACACACAGTAAGTACGTAACATCCTTGCCCTCACCCACCTCGTTGTATTGTAAAAGTCACCTCACTGTTTTGGAATAAATTTAATATGGAAAAGTCTTGTTTTTGTCTATTTTATACTGTATTTATTTTACTCGCATGTTTATTTCAATGTTAACATGCTTTCTATTTATTTTACATCTTTATTTCAATTGTGATGTGTTTATTTCTTGCTGCGGCTGATATTCCTTTATATTTTCTCGAAGCCAAGGAACCGAACCTCCCTTTTCCCATTGGCTCTTGGTTTCCACTCTTGCGGTTTTAACTATTTCAACATTTTCCAGGGACGTAGTCCCGGTGATATTTCAGGTTTTACTGTTTATACAAAGTTTTGCATTGATCTGATTGGCGGTTCTCCAGAAAGGATTTAAATTTTTGCTTCAATCCAATAAGGCAGCCAAACCACGTCACTAATCAAAATTATTTTTGCATTCGGATCATCTTCACTTATGATGATGATCACCCTATCATGTCCTAAAGTCTGACATTTGTCCGTTCAACAGTTTTCTCGAAACTGCTTACACAAAAAGTGGTGGAGTAATAGTAGTAATAACCAGAGAGTTGGTGTCAAAGCCACCCAATGCTCGCCTGTTTATACATTTATCGTTTGTAGCTCGCCTGTTCGAAGAACAGAGAGCTATAGCGATACCCCCGGCGTGAGCGCCAGCGTGAGCGTGAGCGTGAAAATGTTAAAGTTTTTGGTGCAAGTTATTTAGAAGCTTGCCATTCATTTAATATGTGTACTAGGATGCTGATATTTGGCATGGAGGTTCCTTTGGGGTATATTATTGATGTAGTGAAGTTGAAATTAAAAAATAATTTCAAATGTTCTAAAATTTTGACCTGTTTTGAACTTAACTTTTTTGTAGCACATCAACGTTAAAGTTTTTTCCTTTCTAATGTTTTTATCTACCACACTATTTTTTACTGATTACAATATACAAATACATATATTGCTTTAAAATTATTTGGATCAGACTTTACTGCAATGCTTTATAAAAAATATTATTAGACTAGTCTTTTAAAAACGATAAATGTATAAACAGGCGAGCATTGGGTGGCTTTGACACCAACTCTCTGGTTAAAAGACTAGTCTAATAATATTTTTTATAAAGCATTGCAGTGAAGTCTGATCCAAATAATTTTAAAGCAATATATGTATTTGTATATTGTAATCAGTAAAAAATAGTGTGGTAGATAAAAACATTAGAAAGGAAGTAACTTGCACCAAAAACTTTAACACTTTCACGCTCACGCTGACGCTGACGCTCACGCTGGGGGTATCGCTATAGCTCTCTGTTCTTCGAACAGGCGAGCTAAAAACGAGAACGATTTTCAAAGGGTTCCCAGCCTGGAAGGCTTGGGACCACTAACAAACAATATGAAAACAATAGGGTACCCATCGGTACCGTAATTATAATCATGAGCAAAGAGGTCATGAGAGTACGGACACATTAGCTACAGACAATTGAGGAAGTCATGAGAATCATCAAAATGTAGTCATGAACTATCTTCAAAGTGTTACAGAGGTGTGAAAGCAATCTTAGCAAGAGCTGATTTATTCAATGTGAAGAATTCACAAGTTCATTTTTATAAAGATCATTTTACCTAATTAACATAAGTGCATGACATAACGTGTGACTTGCTTACATTTGAGACCGACTTTGTTGCAGGAAAGGTTCCAATCCCGTATACTGTGTTGATTTGTCCAATGTGTCCCAACATCTTTGTAGTAGTTCCTGTAAAAGTACACTTATGCTTCCTAACATCCTTCTGCTAAACAAGAATCATCCCAAAAGTTATGTCTCTCCACCTCTGTAAAAGACATAGTACCATTGAAAAACTTCATTCATTCATCTCATATTATTCGACATGATTACCATCATCTTCAATGCACTTTGTCCAGCGGTCAGCTCACCTTTTGATCCTAGCACAGAGGTCTTACATTTGAGGTGTCCTTGGCACAGTGGCCTGATGTGGCTATTATATGTTAACCCTGTCAGTGATTGCAAAATGTTTTTCCCAAAGTTCGTTTGTCATTTTGAGAAATAAGTGGAACTCACGTAAACTTTATCCAGTGAATATGATGGGTAAGGCAAAACAGGACTCCAACACGTCATGCGATCAGACATATTGTTACCTCCGCCACCTACCTCCGTCACCGAAGGTGGACGGAGGTTATGTTTTCACCTCTGTCTGTTTATCTATGAGCACGACATCTCAAAAAGTTGTTGACGGATTTCGGATGAAACTTGGTGGACAATTTGGGTTTGTGACGAGGACGAATCATTTCGATTTTGGTGAAGATCCGAATCTGGATCCAGATACGAGAATTTTTTGATTTTTTAAAAAGCGATTCTTCACAATTGAGAGGTGGGGCCAAAAAAGATATACTGTATAGCATGATATTTAAAAAAGTTTTGAATGAGTTAGGACAAAACTAGGTGGATGACATGGTTCGGTGACAAGACCAAGCCGATTCGATTTTGGTTAAGGTCCAGATCCAGGACTGTTAGTGGGATACAAATAGTAAACTGTTCAGCCTGGCAGAGGTATGCGCTTTACCAAGCTTGTGGGACGTACAATCAGATGGAAGGTGACCCATGTTAAATGATAGAGTGAAATGGGCAGAGAATAAGTGCAAAAGCAGTGGAGCAGGTTTTTGTATACGTCAAGTGCTGCAGAGATTGACGGTTTGTCAAACAGGCCACCTCATATACCCTAGGGATATGTCACGTAGCTTTATGTAGCACGTTGAGTCAGCACAGTTAATGAGTGTATAGGTATTCCAAAGCATTGATATTCCCATGCTTCCTGTATGTTAGCCTGAGGAAGCCTGCTGTGAAGTGGGTGAAACGTTGCCTGAGACCGGATCTGCTCTTGCTTATTGCTCAAATCAGTGAAGTAGATCTCGTTTACTTTTGGTTGGAAGTGCGCAGCCTGATGGAGTACTGCTCTCCCCTCTGGGCTGGTGCTCCTGCTTCTGACCTTTTTTGGCTTCACGCTGTGGAAACCAAGGCATTTAGGATTATTGGTATCTCCCACGGTGAGGCTGAGTCTTTGGGACTCTCACTCTCTCACCACAGGCAAGTCGGTTGTCTTTACATATTCTACTGTCTCCTCTCTGGTCTCACCCCCCCCCTGCTGTGTCTGCGATTTGTCCCCACCATATTTCTGCAGGGTGCTCAAGGGCTGCCAGCAGCCCCCTTCTGGTAAAACTACCAGAATCACGAATCACTGCTCACCTTCACTCTTTCATTCCTCTTTTTTCCCGCCTTTGGAATAAACTCCCTCACTCTGTTCAATCCCATTCTTCCCTCCAGGCCTTCAAAACAGCTGTTCACCACCACCTATTATCGTCTCCCATCAAAATCTTCGATCTTTTCTACCCCCATAAATCCACCCCAAACCCACCTCCTTCAAATTTCTTGCTTTCGTTCCTGAAAGTCCCTGTAATGTCCATCTTGTATACCTCGTGTTCCCCGCCCCATCCCTCTCCCTATACCAGCAGATCTCCTAATGTCTCTGTTCCCCACTGTTTTGTCCTTCCCTCTCCCACCCCTCTTATCTCCTGCCCCCCTTGTTGTGTGCTGTGTGTTGGCTTTCACACGAGCTTTGACAATGTATACAATTTTTTTTTTAATGTCTTTCTTCTTTAAAAAAAAACAAAAATAATATATGTATATGTCTATATATTCTACTTTTGGCTATCCGCTAGCCTTGGGGCAAGTCAAAAATGGCGGATCGCAGTTGTAGCAGATAATGAGAGTGAAAAGCATTGCATTAAATTGCTCATTTTTTTCTCAGAAAGGTTGGCGGTAGGCAAGGATCCTGAATATTTAAAATAGGGGGCAGATAATCTAAAAGGAGGAAGAGATTGGGACCAGACTCTGTACAGAGCATTGGTGCTACTTAAGCAGTCTCCTTAGCTATTGGGCACAATCCTGGAAGGGTCGCCACTCCGACACAGTTTACCAGCATGCTGGCACTCATTTTGTCGACCTCGGAAGGATGACAGGCCGAGTTAACCCCACCTGGTATTAATTCAACAGCTGAGTGGGATTTTAACTCAGGATGATCTCAAAGGTTGTCTTAAAATTAATCCAGACGATTACTATAAAATTCCTTGCCCCTGAACATGTTGGTTTAGCCACCAAAAATCAACTTTCTATATGGTTTTAAACCCAAGATATGCCAAACAAATTTTCATGCGGCGGCAATTTTGAAATTACAAAAATTGGCACTTCGGAGAGAGGGGGATGGGATGAGAGAGTCCACGATGGGTCTTGATCTCATGTTATATGGACTATTGTACCACTGAGTCTGGTTCAGGCACAATTGAGTTTTGCCAACCAAAAGCAGGTTGGTTGACTCATTGCTACCACCAAATGACCATGACAGATCGTCATACTTGACAGTGCTCCCATAACCAACCCGAGTTGCACACATTCTTCAAGAATCCCAAACCTGGTTACCCTCTCCAATTATAAGCTGAATACCTACCTACATTCCTTGATTACTCTATTTTTTTTTAATCTGTGCAACAGAGTAGCTGTCTGTTGTCTCATGCCATCCATTCATTGTATCAAGAGTGCTGCCTGTAATCACGTGATGCTTTCTCCCATACTCACCCCCGTTCTCCAAAATTTTCCTGGGCCCCTCCACACCTCCTTTCCTTTCTGTTTCATAACCATTCATGTGTGATGTCTTTGTCCCCCTGTTCTAATTTGATCTTCTAAAGTATGTGAATCTACCTCTGCTACTCAACTCTTACATAAGCCGAGATTTCTGTAAACAAGCAAATATCTGAGTGGAAGGAAAGACTGTGAATGTGGATTTTGTGTGGTACATGAGGTGCTGGGGAAAGGAACGTGTTGGGGTCAATGAAAGCACAAGTCAGTGGAAATGAGCACATGGAAGGGAGGTGTCTGTAAGAAGAGCATTGAATTAGTGGCTGCTGGGCTGGCTTAGCATGGGAATGTCACAGGCAATAATGAATCGCTTTTAATTGATACTCGCAATTGACACTCTTTATCAAATAGCGACAACGGGTCGGTCCATCATGTGCGGGATACTAGCCCCCATCCATAAGTCATGAAAACAAAACATTGTGTGCACCTCAACACAGCCATCCTCTTCTCCATGATAAAAGAGAAAGGTAAAGCTATTGTAGTACCTTGTAATTGCATTTTCGTCATCTCCTTCACTCTTGCAGAGCTATGTGATAAAGTTATTGAAAAAGTTGACCTGCCTCTTTAGCTTGGTCTGTGTTATAAAAGCAATTGTGGTTTACCATTCCAGCAAAACTAACTGTCCAAGATTGGTACTAATGTGATCTTTCAAAAAAATCCAAGTGCCCATTGTACACTGACTGCCCCCTTTGGATAATCATCCATGGTACGTGGAGTGCCCTCTTCATAATAATGAATTAAACTAATCACATTGATAAATAACTGCACACTGGATATGCTAAAGATCATAATTAATTAGGTATCCAGCAAGCATCATGAGGATCGTCAAACAGGCCACCTCCTACACCATAGGGACCCGTCACAGAGTTTTATGTAGCTGGTCGAGTCAGCACATTTAATGAGTGTGGAGGTATTCCCAAGCATTGATTTTGAACTACAATGTCATATTGAAATCTAATTAAGAATTATAATGACAAACGTTTCAAGCACCTGACATCAGTAACGATCCTGTTTTATCACTGCATATATTGTACAGACCTCATTAAACAAAAAAAATGTAAATGAGTGCTCAGCAATGCTTGTTGGAAGCAACACAGAGGAAGGCCTCATAGTCTCTGTCAGAAGAGGTGACTGGCCACCATACAATATGAAAACATAGCAAACAGGAAGAGCAGCTCCATAATAGACACCTTAACCCTTTGATCAACGTGGAAGCTTGAAAATATAATTGATGATGGACTACCTACAATAGCTCTTCAATCTTGTGTTTAAGCTGACACCAAACTTTAAAGAGTTAACCAATGCCTGTATAAATCCTGTATGATAATGGCCGATATTATTTTTCATGCCAAGGGATCTCTGAGAACCCATCCATCCATTGGGATCATACTCTATGCAGTGTTGGTGCTGCCTAAGGCCTAAGTCACATTTGCCACGGCGGTGGTCTCCAAAATCTACGCGACACTAGCAATTATACGGCGGCCGCAGTATTTCCACGGTCACACAATGTAGCAGTCACATATGTTTTTATTTTTCGGGTAGCCGCACGGCGTATATATAAATTGTGGAGACGAGAACGTGGGGGTGCCGTACGGTCTTTGATTGATGTCGCACGGTGACCTTAGGGCGTTCCTGCGGCGGCCATAGAATTTTCAAGGCAGACGCAAGGTGCCCGCAAGGCGACCGCAGGGGGCCCTAAGGCGAACGTGCAGCCAGACGGACGGTAACGAGTGGGTTTTTTTTTTTTAACCAGTTCTTTTGTTTCGGCTTGTCGAATTGCTACGGCGAACGTAGAAATGAAAAAAGTTATAACTCCGTGCTATAATTCACGGTGACCCTACGGCCTGTAAAATATAGCCATACGGCGTAGGGCCACCCTAAGGCCACCTCAGAAACTCTGCGGCCGCCGCACGTTCTGTCAATTCAGAGGGCGTACGGCCGCCGTATCCTCGCCGTAGAGCAAATGTGACTTAGGCTTAAGCAGTCTCCTGGGCTATTGGGCACAATCCTGGATGGGTCGCCATTCTGACACAGGATACCAGCAAGCTGGTAATCATTTTGCTGACCTCAGAAGGATGACAGGCAGAGTCAACCTCACCTGGTATTAAATCAACAGCCGAGCAGGATTTCAACTCAGGATCCCAGGATCCCAAGCCCACCACCCGAACCATTAAGCCAACATCAGGCATGAGAACTCACAAGATGAGTTAGAATGTACGTTCATGAAGTGGGTGATGAGCATTTCAGTTCCACATGCAAACGTATCAAGTACCCTCTGTCAAGAGGAAATGTAGTGTTGCATTCAGCTTCTGAGATACCAAACCTCCGACATTTGAATATATAGCCGACTCGATACTGCCATGGCATTCTACTTCAATAAATGAATTTACAGTGTCGCTTATTTACCGTAATGATAACTTACTTAACTTACTACATTAGTAGCACATAGTAACAGTGATGTTATACACGAATACACACACACACACACACACACACACACACACAACCTTGGTGCTGGAGGAGGCCAGTCGGCCCATCATGCTGGCACTACACCAACCCCAGTGTCCATCACACATCCACACACAAGTTACCTCCAAGTCCTTCCAATATTCCCCCATCCCTCTTGCCAATGCATCCAGGTACCTATCTAATTCCCAATTTCACCTATCCAGCCCCTCCACTGCCACGACCTTTCCGGGGAGACTATTCCATGCATTAAACCACTCTCAGACTGAAAGACCCCTGATTTTTAAAAAAGTCCTAAATCTCATTTTTACATTCAAGCGATGGCCCCTAGTCCTAACACTGTTCACTTTGCTGAAAAACGATTCTGCTCCTTTTTTCTCGATACCCTTTATAATCTTAAACATCTCTAACAGATGCCCTAGAAATCACCTGATCCTAATGTAAAAAAGTCCTGTCTCCTTCAGCTGATCCTGATAGCTTCCTCTAACTAGCCCTGGAATCAATCGAGTAGCCCTGCGCTGTACCCTCTCTATGGCAGCTCGATGGCACCTTCCTCAGATGTGGCGACCAAATCTGAACACAATATTCTTGATATAGGACAGGCAGGTTATAATTGTACTTATATCATCCTTTCCAACAGGAATCCCGGCTTGGATATATTCAGCAGCCATTCTGAGTATATCCAAGCAACACTACCACTGGTGGTGGTGGTATTGCATCGGGCTACTTTACAAAGTACAGAGATAAGTACGTGAAACAGACGTGACTGGTCTGTTCTTTAAGTGAATTATTGTGCTGAAACGACAAATAAAAGTTTTGGAGAAATAAAACGAATTTGATGCTCGGTGAAATTGCACATTGATAGAAAGAGATGACATAAATAATTTAAAATGTGATGTCATTGAACACTTGGTACTGTTGTGGGATTTTCTGATTTGTTCTATTAACCCACCTGGTGTAAATCCTGTTACTCAATTTGTAGAAACAATTAATTCACTGTCCACAACGAAAAGTACATTTGATCAGAGAACATTTATTTCATGGTACCACGGAGTCCAAAACACTGAGATGGTAAACATCCACAATGATTTGCACTAAACTAAGCTTACATTTCCTGATATATATACATGCTCTGGAGGGGTGGAGACAAGTGGGGGAACAAAGAGAGAGCATGATGACCTTCAGCTGGCCTTGGTGAGAGAGGATAAAACATTAGATTATAGGTCTTACAAAGAAATGAATAGAAGGAATTGTGTATATAAAAGGCAGTGAGTACATGGGTCTGATAAGCATTAGGCAAAAGAACTCCAAACTGCAATACGTGTCCACCGGGTGAAAGAGAATGAATAATCATGGCAAAAGTTGCAGTGTTATCAACCAGGTCACTTTGTTTCATAGTAAGACATCCCCCCCCCCCCCCCATCAACACCCAGACAAAAGGTAAACACAATTGACAGCCAATTCGACCTGTATGCATAAGTATTAAATTTATAAAGCACCAGCAACAATTATAATTGAGAGTACATGAATAAAATTATTTTTTGCTTCCACAGTACCCACAAGCCTATTTATCACTTGGAAAACTTCCTGCATAAGTTTAAATAATCTAAAGCTCACACAATCATGGTCTTTATTTGTAGTGAACAGGAAGATCAAGTGAGTCACCTTTCCAAGCTGAGTTGCTCTGTGTTTATGTAACCTCTGTTTCAAAGGTTAAATGAACACAGTAGAGCAACTGCTTTAAAATTAAGTTTCATACTGAAACACAGGAATACAATTGGTGACAAATCAAGTCTACTGTATTGTTCCACATGCAAGAACTGACAAATTATATTTTGCTGAAACAAAGGTAAGATGAACAAAATACAGTAACTTGGCTTGGTAAGATGACTCAGTCTATTATGGCATGTCATTACATGCAATCCAGCCATTAACTTGACATGAATGGGACCTGTGTTCTGGTTACGTCAAAGGCAATAAGGGACTTTCAAAATGTCATATGAATGCTAAACGAGGCCTTTTGCACATGCACTGTGTGTGTGTTAACAGTGATTCAGTTTGGCTCACATGCCACTTTTAACCGGCCAATGCTAGAAAGAAATCGGCGATTCAAACCGTATTTCAAAAATAATTTCCAGCATTTAGACAAAAAGTGGCAATTTCGGATTGGTTAACCATAATTGTTCTGTTCCTGAATGCAAATCGGACTCACAAGAATATAGGATACTAGCGAGGTACCCGTGCTATGCATGGGAGGGAGCCCAAGTGCAAACAGACAATGTTGAAACAACAAATGCCAAACCGTGAACCAAGAAATTCCACATTGCTGTTGCACCTTCAGTCGAACGTCAGGCATGGACAGCCGGTTCGTTAAGGAGTTTGGCAAAGACTTACTGCAGCTGACCCCAACAGAAGTAAGGTGGGTAATAATTCAATGATGTCACAATGGCAAAACTGAATATACAGAATCAGTGAATGTCAGGTCAGGTCAGGTATGGGAGCATGCGCTGGAACAGCGCATCGCTGCGTCCACTTTCCACCGGTACTCCAGGGGCCTCCATCTGGCCATCCCCCAGGCAGATGCCTGGCACATCCCCATCTCCTTGAGATGCCAATCAACCTGCTGCAACCACGAGGCACGTGGTCGGCCCATTGGCCTCCTCCACTCACGAGCTTTACTGGCTGAGAGAATCTGGTGAGCAGGATCAGTGTCAGGAAATCGAGCCACATGTCCATACAGCCGCAGCTGATGCTCACAGACTACGCAGGTAACAAATCTCATTTGAGTTTTTCTCAGCAACCTCTCATTGGACACAAAGTCTGACCAATGATAGCCAAGGATTCTCCAAAGAAACCTGGTTCCAATGGAATTAAGTCTCTGTCTCAGAACCCTGGTCAAGACTCTAAGTCTCACATCCATAGCGCAAGACTAGAAGCACCAAGGACCCGAAGACTCAGACTTTTGTCCTCCTGCACAGGTACAGACAGTGCCATATCCCCTGATCCAGTGAATCCATGACTCCCCAGGCCCGACCTATTTGACCTCTGGACCACAGCCAGCAGAGACATGAATATCACTGCAAAGGTAAGTGAATCTCTCCGTGACATCAATAACCTCATCACAAACAGGTACAGACAAGATAGCAGTTTCCAAAATGTCATTGAAAGCCTGGATTTTAGCTTTGACCCAGGAAACCCGTAATCCCAGCGGCTCTGACTCCTCATTCTGCACCTCGAGGACCCGCAAAATTATATCCAGAGTCTCCGCAAAGATGACTGCATCATCGACGAAATCAAGGTCAGGGATCTTGATGTTTCCAAACGTTGCACCGCAGCTTGATCTCTCTGACATCCTCACCATAATCCAGTCCATACAAGCGCTGAAAAGTGTGAGGGCCAGTGCACACTCCTGAAGAACTCCAGTAACAACTAGAAATAAGTTGGAGATGGTATCACCACATCTCACAGCACTCTCAGTACCAGAGTATAGTTCAGACATCAGATTTATCAGTTTTGGTGGCACCCCATGAAGACCAGTAATCCTCCAGAGGGCATCCCGATTCACTGAATCAAACGCTTTACAGAGATCAACATAGGCTGCATGCAGCCCCTGCCGAAACTTTCGTCTGCATTCGGTGAGGACCCGAAGAGCAATGATGTGGTCAATCGTTGACCTCTTTGGTGCAAAGCCTGACTGCTCTGGGTGCTGGTGCTCAAGCAGATGGTGGCGAACCCCATCAATAATTTTCTGAGCAAAGAGCTTGCCCAGCACTGAGAGCAATGTCACCCCTCGGTAGTTGTTGCAGTCCAGGTAGTGAAAAGAAATGCATGCAACAACATGAGTACAGCATTTCCACCAGCCGTGAGAAGTTCAGCATGGATGCCACAGATCCCAGGTGCTTTACCCCCATTTCAATCAGTTCACCGCAGCCTGTGTTTCCACAAATTAAGGTGGATCACAGTTGTTTGGACCAGCCTGTGGACACTGAAACCATGAACGAGCCACCCTAACTCCATGACTTCTTGCAATGTCAAGGAACTTCGTGATATTCTGGTTCATAGTTCCAGACCCATGGGGACCAACACATGTCTCATAACCATCCCTATCAGTCACTGCTTTGAAATCCCCCAATACTAGAATAGTATCTCGCCTGGGGCATTGATCAACCACAGACTTGAGCGTGGCATAGAATGCTTCCTTCATGGTGAGAACACTCTCCTTAGTCGAAGCATATGCAGAGACCAGGGAAACGACACCCAACGAGTGATGAATCCTTAGTCTCATAATACACTCGTTGACCGGTGTTATCTCAATTATCATTGGGGTCAGCTTATTGGACACAGCTACAGCAACTCCTTGGGCATGGTAACCATCAGAGCGACCAGACCAATAGTAGGTGTAACCACCCACCATGATCTCACCACTATCCGGTCTCTGATACTCAGAGAGTGCTGCAATACCGATGTTCAAATGCTTGAGCTCAGAAGATAACAGACAGGTGATTATCCTCTCTTCGGTTTTGGACATTCCAGGCATCCACCCAAAGGGACCGCCTCAGGGCAACCCAAGGAGACCGCTGTCTGATGGATGACCCCTCAGCACGAATGTTAGTGCTTGGCCAATATCGGCACTTTTTCAGGAATCGTCAGGTTGGAGTCAGTGTGATTACATGCTGTATATAACCCCAAAAAACCTCGAGTAGCTTTCACCCTTGTTTTGGGGAAATTTCAATAAATACATTATAAAAAAACAACGTTGCATTAGAGATGGTTCAAGGAGATGTGCACAAACATTAATGTTTATAAACAGCTGCATGTGACGGGTGGAAAAAATTTGGCTAGGTAATTTAGAAAACATGTTCGTACGGCAAACGGCTCAGAAATCGGGTGTTATCAAGTATATTTTGCTTTGAAACGCACAAAGAGAAACCATATAACCTTTGTAATGCACACTTGAGTCGTACAAAATAACCAATTGCTTTAGAAACAGTTACAAGTATAAAAGAAAACGTAATCGCTTGTACACTGCTGAGGTTAAAAGGTAAAAACCTCCATAAAATATGGGATGAAACTTTACCGCTACGGCACCCGTAACCAAGCATGCAGGCATGCACACACATTCACGGAGAGTCCCTTTACAGATCCAAATCTACCCATATGTACCATATCCGTGTGTGCTGTATACGTACCTCTCTCTACCTTGCATATCACCTGCCAACATTGCATCCCGATTGGGACATCAACTGTGCCGCTATCGACTGTAGGGCGCTCAGAAAGTGGCATTAGCACTCAAGCCAGCACTCCAATGAAATGGTTGATAAGGAACGGCTGGCTTGGCAAATTATAGGAAGCTGATCGGTAATGGCACATACCCGCAAAAAACTAAACATCGCCGATTTCTTAACATTTTCAGATTTCACTCCAGATTTGGAGTTATTTTATCCATATGATCCGATCCTCCAAACTGAAATTATATTCCTATTATATACTTGACTTAGTCCGTGAGAGTAGATCATGGAAAATTGCATCATATAATGCATGAAATCGCTCCAAGCTTCTAATTTGAAAACTATAACACTTGCAAAAGCGATGTAAACAGCGATCCGTAGGCATGAAGATCAGGCATTTGATGATACTAGTACGTGCCCATACGTGCGTGGCCGTACGTGCAAAAAAAATAAAATAAAATAAAAATACAAACTTTCAAACCGCGTGCCAGAAACAAACACACAGGCCGTTCCTTCGCTCTCGAGTGCCCGTACGTGCGTGGCCGTACGTGCAAACCCCCCCTCCCCCCCCCCCCCACCCCCCCCCCCAAAAAATTTTTTTTTCAAACAACTACACAGGCCATTCCTTCGCTCTCGTAAATGACTACTGGATTGGGGCATTGTGTTTATCTATAAATGCGCATAAGAAATCGAGAAATTATTAGAATACAGTAAGTCATCACTATCCGGAAGTGGTGCGTGCCCGTACGTATGTTCTCATGCATTCCACGAATTATCGCTTTCATTGAAGTAACAACTGCTGTGATACTTGCACACACAGAGTTCATTAAAATCCAAATTAAAATCAAGTTTACCTCCCTGTCTTTGCTTGCCATGACATTCACTGCCATTGACCATTGCCACTCCTATGCCACGGTAACTATGGCGCCCTTTCCCCATCGGCCACGCCTACGCAGCAACGTGTCTTGTCATTGGTTTGTAAATAAATGCCTCAGCAACGTGTGTTGGATTGGTTTGTAAATAAATGGCCTCAGCAACGTGTCTTGTCATTGGTTTGGTAAATAAATGGCCTCAGCAACGTGGTTGGCATTGGTTGGTAAATAATGCCTCAGCAACGTGTCTTGTCATTGGTTTGGTAAATAAATGGCCTCAGCAACGTGTGTTGGCATTGTTTGGTAAATAAATGGCCTCAGCAACGTGTCTTGTCATTGGTTTGGTAAATAAATGGCCTCAGCAACGTGTCTTGTCATTGTTTGTAAATAAATGGCCGCAGCAACGTGTCCTGTCATTGGTTTGGTAAATAAATGGCCAAACTTGGGAAGCACTTGTCCGATTAATATCAAACTTGAAAAGGCACATCCAAGGCCCCAGCAATATACCTGCAAGTTTCAATTAGATCGGACCAGTGGTTGTCGAGAAACAGCGGTCCAAACACACACACACACACACACACACACACACACACACACACACGATTGCTGGAATTATAGATAGATGAGTGAGGAAAGTGAAAAAAAAATTGAGCAATTTATCATTCATAATCCGCCGTGCCTATTCCAACTCAAGGCCTTGTTGAGCAGGCCGAAAAAAATGGCGAACGAAAATCCCAGCGAGGTAACCCAGGATGCACCTTAAGACCCCATCAAGAGCGAGGTGTCCGATGATGTGCCTGATAAAGGATATAATTAAATAAGGACGCTAATTTTCTTTAAAAGGGGTGTTTTAATTGACCCAAAACACCAAATCTTCACTCATTCACTCTCTTGGAGTTCTCTTCATATGCATGCAAAGTTTCAGGCTGCTAGGTTTCATGGTTTTGGAGTTATGTTGGACACACACACACAGACACACACACATTTTAAAAATAGATTAATGTGACATATTCATGTCATATGACTTATTCAAACATTGATATTATTCAAGTTCATTCTCACTTTGATCACCATCAGTCCTGAAATGCTCATCGGATTTGTTTTCGCAATGATCGCCGGACTCACATATTCACAATTCGGTGCGAGACGTGCCATTTTTCCTGGAGGAGCATAATGAGGTAGCACACTTAGCGACTGAGCATCCACACTTTACGAGCTCCAGCACTGCAGAAGGTGCCGGCGGTAGGTCTGACTTATTTACTGCGTACGATGTCCCATCAAGTGTCCACCCATAATGGAAAGGGGGTGGGGGGTAGGTTGGGATTTGCTATGGAGTCATTTGCCCAAGTCATCGACTGGTAGTTAGCTCCGAGAATGTGGTTTCTCAAGGTGGGACATGCGAGAGGTAGGGTCGGTCTCTGCTTCTGCTTGGCACTTCTTGAAGAGTTGCCATCTGATCGTAGAAATGTCGACTATGGTAGAGCATGGGCAACATAGCCGACACACAAACTCCTCCAGTGCAACATATGTTTCTTTCGATGGTTGGTCCGATTTTGCCAAGCTGACCAGACGCATACCTTGATACCGCCCAGTTGTATTGGAACCAGTGAATGCATGGAAACGCGGTAAAGACTCTGCGACGTCTTCTCCAACAGCATCGTATCCAGGTTTGAGAGAGCACGATACGACGTTTGTCTCCTGTACCTATTGTCATGCATGCGTCATCACCAAGCCACATCTGCTTTCGTGTTGCTCAGATGAAAACTTCGGTATCAGGTGACATAATATGTACAGTGTGTCCTCTTCCAGAGGCACGCGGTGCATGGAGGATAAGTAGCGTGTCTCTTTCCTCATGGTTACTTGACGAGTCACTGACATCACAGTGCTTTGATTGTGCTCTGGTTCTCATGGAAACCGCTAGACCTTTATCACTATTGTCAAAGTGAGCTAGGAGGGTCTTGGTTGCTTAGTACACAGTGAGCTTGTTCTTCGTTTTGTTGTTAGCAAGGAACTTCCTGAGTGGAACTTTTATCTGTGTGACCTCATTGACAGCAACGTGATAAGAACCATCATCCTTGCCATATGTTTGAGGTTGCCATAGTCTGTGTTCGGCAAACAGCTGTTCAGTGGAGGACTACACTTCGAACTCCTGGCACTACACTACAGTCGATTACATATGTGTCGAACACCGCGATGTCCCATCACCAAATCGTCCTGCCTGCAAGACATAAATATTAACACAAGTAAAATGATATGGTTTACACAAGGTAATTCAACCGGTGTACTCGTGGGGTCTATACGAGATGGGAAAGGAGCAAACACGATGAACTGATATTGTCAAATAATTATTACACCAGGATTTGTCATCACAGCCTGATATAGTTTCATCCCTTCATGGTGGAGGCCTGTTTCATCTGGTGATATAGTCGATAACAAATCAAAAGTAAATTCTGCTATTAGGATAAACACACTACTGGGTGTGAGTTGCGTTGCGCTGATAACGACACAATCATGGTTTCATTAATTGTTAAAACATCTATGCCCTGTGTTTTACGTCGCCATATCAACATGGAATACGTTTCAATGACTGGCATTACAATGTACATGAAATATCCTTCAATTTGATATGCTACACGATTATATTCCAAACGTTTACAAAAACTCCATTTTTGTTCAAAGCATATTTAGAAGGGGTCATGACCTTCAGTGACCTCAAAATGACCTTCAGAGTTATGAAAAAAAATTGAACCCTATTTTATTGTATTGTTGATACATTTTTGACGTAAATAGCTTGGGTGCCAAAATTTACCACGAGATTACCACGAGAGTGTGTATCCCTACATATGTGCCGACACGAGTTTCCTGTCTTTTCTTCCCCCCCATCACGAGTATTGACCACAAACACTACTTCGATCCCACAATGGGAATGATGGGAATGATGATGCGGCGTGCATCTGATCCCACAATGGGAATGATGATGCGGCGTGCATCCGATCCACAATGGGAATGATGATGCGGCGTGCATCTGATCCCACAATGGGAATGATGATGCGGCGTGCATCGATCCCACAATGGGAATGATGATGCGGCATGTATCTGATCCCACAATGGGAATGATGAAGCGCGTGCATCTATCCCACAATGGGAATGATGAAGGCGTGCATCCGATCCCACAATGGGAATGATGAGCGGCGTGCATCCGATCCCACAATGGGAATGATGATGCGCGTGCATCTGATCCCACAATGGGAATGATGATGCGGCGTGCATCTGATCCCCACATGGGAATGATGAAGCCGCGTGCATCCGATCCCACAATGGGAAGATGATGCGGCTGCATCCGATCCCACAATGGAATGATGATGCGGCGTGCATCTGATCCCACAATGGAATGATGATGCGGCGTGCATCTGATCCCACAATGGAATGATGATGCGGCGTGCATCTGATCCCACAATGGGAATGATGATGCGGCGTGCATCGATCCCACAATGGAATGATGATGCGGCATGTATCTGATCCCACAATGGAATGATTATGGCGCTGCATCTGATCCCACAATGGGAATGATGATGCGGCGTGCATCCGATCCACAATGGGAATGATGATGCGGCATGCATCCGATCCCACAATGGGAATGATGATGCGGTGTGTGTTTTTAACCAACCCATGCCCCCCCCCTGAGGAGAAGATTTTTTTTAACAAAAAAACACACAAAAAAAAATACAAAAACTTAAAATAAATAGATAAATTAAAAAAACACAAAAACACTAAAAAAAAAAAAAAAATTGGTATTTTCTTCTTTGGATCTTGTGTTGATAAATTAGTGTAGTGTTGATGTCATGCAGGCATGATGGGCTGATTGGCCTCCACCTCTGTCTGGTTTCCTTGTATGATTGTAATGCAGGCATTTCCTGTACTGCAGGCAAGAAGGCTCTGCTGGACAAACAGTTGTAGAGTCACATTGTACATCAATAACTCCATTTATCGCTGTGTACTGACTGCACTTTCACCTCCCAAACGCCAGGAGTACCACTGGCTGTGGCTTCCCTCCACTCCAACATCTTGTTTGTCTGTGTGTTGTGCCATCCTCCAAGCAGTGATGACTCCATACTCTTTCTCAGACAACATGGACCAACTTTTAACCAATCATCCCAACTCTGTTGGCTTAATGGTCCGGGTGGTGGGCTTGGGATCCTAGGGTCCTGAGTTCAAATCCCGCTCAACCATTGAATTAATACCGGGTGTGGTTGACTCAGGCTGTCATCCTTCTGAGGTCAGCAAAATGAGTACCAGCTTGCTGGGATGATTGAGCCATTCGAGTATCCTGCGTCGGAGTGGCGACCCATCCGAGACTGTGCCCAATAGGCCTGGAGACTGCTTCGGCAGCACCAACGCTCTGTACAGAGTATGGTCCCAATGGATGGATGTATCCCAACTCTATTCCTCATATGTGGAGATTTCAATTGTTACCATGCAAATTGGCTGGTTGTTGTTACCTCTCTCACCAGCCATGGCACTTCAGCAAAGGACTTCTGTGACTCCATGGGACTGACTCAATCTGTGAACTTTCTGACTCAGATTTTTGTCAATGACAAATCCTCCCTTCTTGATTTGGTTATGACCAATTTCCCTGCTAATGTCTACTGCTTTACCTCCGCTCCAAATGGTTCATCTGATCATGTGTTTGTGAAAGTCAGCATCTCTCTAGCTATTCTCAGAGAACAGACTCGGTGCTGACAAGTCTGGTAGTTCACTCAGGCAGACTAGAAGGGACTGCAAGCAGCTATTGCACTTCAGTAATGATCTTCTATATCTACCGTCCCTGATATTAACTCAGGCTGAGAATTCTTTCACTGAAACCTGCTCTCCCTTATGCACAGATCCATCCCATATCTCATCTTCAATTATCCTACTCTTCAAGCCCATGGTACACTGAACGCTGTGGTGAGGCAATTGTTTTGAAGCAACTTGCATTCTCCTCCTGGAAGGAAAATCTGACTGAAGGCAACCTCAGGTCATTCAAAATACCCTGCAACAAGTAAGTGTCCACTCTCAGGAGAGCCATAAAACAACATCTGGCCAACCTCAAGATTGAACTTTCAAACTAGTCTCTCCTCAAAAAGATGGTGGTACCTTGCTCAGTCTGTCTGTGGAGCATGCTCCTCCTCCATCCCCTCCCTAAATTCAAACAGCCCATAGCAGTCTCTGCTCATGAAAAGGCCGAATGACTCGATTCTTTGGTTGCTTCCAAATCTTGTGTCCCCAACCCCTTGCTGTCTGGACCCACCTCGCCTGTCACACCCAACTGCTCTTTGACTCTGTGTCCTTTGCACTTGCATCCTTTGCTCTTTTCATGCTCTGTCCCCACCCAGATTTCTGCAGGGCACACAAGGTCTGCCAAACCACCTTCTGGTGAAACTCCCCAAAAATAAAGAATCACTGTTCACCTCCACTCATTCATTCCTCTTTCCTTCTACTTGTGGAATCAACTTCCACATTCTTTTCAATCTTTCAAGACAGCTGTTCATCACCATCTCAGATCATCCCCATATAAAACAATGATCTTTTCTACCCCTGTTAGCTCTCCCCAAACCCACCTCTTTCAAACTTTCTTGTTTTCCGCACGGAGAGTTTGTTTTTGCATCCATCTTGTCCACCCCCTGTGTCCTCCCGTCATCCTCATTGTTCCTCACATACTTTATATTCGAAGTCTCTCTCTATTTTGTCTATCAACCCTGCTGCTGTGCGTTTTCCCCTCAACTTCTGCTGTATGTTTATTTCTGTTGCATCCTGATCCTTTCTCTGTTCTAGTTCCTGCACGAGCCTCAACTGTAGATATAAAATAAACTAGAACGGCATTTTCCGACGTCACTAGATACGCCTCAGTCCACATTATTAAATCATGATAAATACTTGTACTAAGTTTGATTTAAATCCATTCAGCTGTTCTCAAATATCACATTTTCACCTGACATGACCTTTGACCTTTCGAACCCATAATTTAATCAGTTTATGTATACATAATTGTACATACTTGTACCAAGTTTGACTTAGATCCGTTCAGCCGTTCTTAAGTTATCATGGTAACAAAAACCTATCACAGACTCTGACCTTTGACCTCTTGATGCCGCCATCGAATCAGTTCATCCTTGCATCATACTGTATACTTATACCAAGTTTGGTGAAAATCCCATCACTGGTACACAAGTTAGCGTGGTCACATAATTTTTACCTAACATGCCCTCTGACCTTTGACCTTTTGACCCCAAAATCTAATCAGTTAACCTATACATCATTATACTTACTTGTACCAAGTTTGACTTGGATCCCTTCAGCCGTTCTTAAGTTATCGCAGTAACGAAAACCCATCATGGATGGATGGACGGACAGCCGGATGGACAACCTGAAAACATGATTCCTCCAGCGATTTCGTCAGTGGAGACATTAAAAAAAAATACAATGCAGTACATGGAATTAATTACATGGAGTTACAGTTCTATATTCTGAGATAAATACTCAGACAATTATGCCATTCAGGTTACCCAAAGTTTTGTTTCTTATCGTAAGGCAATCTATATCTAAAATCACAATAATATGGATGTACGGTCATTTGAGAAAGTGTTTCAGATTTTTTTTTGTGTGTGTTTACATACCCATGTTTAATCAAAGATGTAGTCTTCACAGATACGCAGTTGTTCCTCGCATCTGCATCCATAAACATAACCCAAGAGAAATGATAGGATAAACAATTTTTCCATCGAAACAGTCAGGATTTGTCAGGACGTGCACAGATAACCTTAGCTATGCTCCTGAATTATCCAAATTTTCCCATTATTAGGCTTTACCCAAATGAGGGATGATCAACATTGTTTATCATTAGCATTCCTCTCCTCAATCTGCTTTGGAAAGGCAATATCTTGGAATGCTCATCCTGGTGTCGAATATCTGACATCTTTATTACAAAATGCTCAAAGGACATTATAAAAATTTGCTTAAATTTTTATTTTATTTTAAATGAAGCTTCAACAAGTGTGCCATCCTCAGGAAATTGCTCAAGCATTACTTTTTAAACGAGATGGTATTCATAGAATACTTACCCTGCACAGTCTTGAGAAGAACTTGGTGCAAGCTAACTCTTCTGGTGGCAAATTTGTCATTGACAAAATTATCTTAAAATAAAATGGAAGAACAAACAAGAAAAGGATGTCATGTTGAGCACGATACTTGTAAAATCCACCGCCCCCTCTCCAAAGGTTTCCATGGATACATCAAATTGTCCATTTCATTAAGATTAAAATTGACGATCCTAATCAAAGCTCAGGTCAATCGGATGAAAATTTATTTTTCAGACTGAAATTGATGATTTTAGAAGTTTGACCTTGATTTGACCTTTGACCTCAAATAGTTGGTTTCCCAATTCAGTGACGCAATATGCAAATCCTGTTCAACTTTCAAGTCAATTGGATTTAGAAATTTGATCTCAAGATGACCTTTGACCTCAAAAATCAACAGGCTTCTCAGTTGAGACAACCTCTACGACTTGGAAAAGTTTCATGCCGATTGCTTTTGAATTGTGACCTGTAGGCGATTGATAAACAGACAGACAGAATAACAAAATCGACTGACTAATATCCTTGAAAAATCTTCTATTTTGCAAGTAATAAAACAGGTACTGCATTGGAGTCATCAGAAGGAACCAGAACAAGCAAAAAGGAAAGATGAAGTCATCGGGAGGAACCTGGATAGGACACAGGTCTCAACTGCTACTCCTCCATCCTCAAACCCATCCAGGCACAGCCAAGTGAGCCTCATTCAAAAAAAATTTTAAAACCCAGATAAAAAAAATTAAATACTTCTGGCTACCAGACCATGAATCCAATCAGGTTGAAATTTAAAACATATATTCCCCATCACTACAAGATCATAATTTTGAAGTTTCACATCGATTGATGCAGCGGCTCAAGAGAGAGAATTTAAAAAAACATTTTCATTCAATCCAATATGGCTGCCAAACCATGTGACCGATCAATTATTCAAGAACTTTGTGGTATCCCTAAGACTTGGGGAAAGTGTGTGAGGTTTCCCCTCGATCTGTCCAGCCATTCCGGAGAGGATATTAGGGTAAATCCAATGTGGCTGCCAAACCATGTGACTTATGACACCATAGGTGGGGAACTTTTTGTTCCTCATGGATAGGCGGCTATACGTGTAAAACTTCTCCTCGATCTGTTGAGCCATTTTGGAGAAGATGATTTTTGAAGGTGTAAAAAATACCAAAAAAAACACTGCTGAATCACGTGACTGACGACGTCATAATTTTTTATGTTGACCAATTTATCCCGAGATGACACTCAAATTTTCATACTGATCGGATGTAGCGCTCTACATCTGCAATTATGATGTCATAACGAAGGCACTTATGACATTAAAAAAAATCACACTTATTCCCCATGTTGAGTACTTAACATGTGCCAAGTTTTGTTTTGTTAATTTCTTAACATAAGAAATTTGTTTCCGTCTTTCCCTTGACCATAACGATTGTGAAAACTCCACAAAAGGAGCAGCCATCATGTTTCAGTGGGCATCGGCATGTGCTCGTAAGGGCAGGGATGTTGAATTTGGACATGGTGCCAGAAATAACCCAATCACTCTTTGGCCACCATGAGATCTACTCATGAACAAGCATTCACTAACAAGAAATGCCAGCAGAACAGGAACAAAACAAGTCAGAATCGTAAACATTACAATCTTATGGATGGCCTACTTTTTACGGCAAAGCCCTGTCTGTGAAGCACCAGTCTGAGAGTTTGGAGACCGGTCAAGAATCAAATCCAGACTAGATAGCTCAAAGTTAAGTGCACTACCTCTGTGCCATCCTGTCAAGGCCCAGGGAAGAAAGTTGTTGTGGGACGTCCAAATGTTTGTTGATACAGCAAAAAAATGGAGTAATATGACCACAACATTTTGATCTTGTGGCCACCTCATTACTGTGATCAGCAGACGGATATCTTACCCATGTTGTATACCATTCAATGAACACTGAACTCTCTTATGTTTACATTGTCTTACGTTTATCACTTTCATGAAGGGTGAATAACTTAGAATAGCAATGATATATGGATTTCTATCAACCCCCTCTTTAACCGTCTACAAGCCCTCCTCCGCTTGCCTAAGTCCTTCTCAAAAGACATTCCAATCTTCCCGAGGGCCTCAGCTGTACGCATGTAATCTGCAAGCCTTCTGTTGTTCTTCTTTTGAACTCACTTTCTGAGCTTCTCAGATAAATTATTCTTTTGTTCTGTTTGCTGTAGAAAAAGACACCCTCGTTCCTCTCATCCTCCTCATGTGTTCCTTTCTCATCCAGAAGTCACTCATTGACATCGTTCTCAATGGTCCATTGCCATCTGTGACTTGTTTGACTTATTATATTGCTCCCTGTTCTTGCACTCCTTCCCGATTTATCCATTCCATTTTATCCCCTCCCTTGAGTAAATTTGATGTCATGAAAGTAGCCAAGCTTGTACATTTTCTTTGTTGTATTTCTACATACTTTTAATCTGCTTGCCAACCAACACAGCTGTCATTACAATAAGCAAAGGAAATTCAAGGAGTGTTACTTTCAGCAGCTCCATGATTATTTTGTGGAGAACTAAGTTTGAGCGAGCAATTAGGTATCTTGGGGTACAACCTATAAATTTAGCGTCAACACATTTTGAGAAATTATGGGGAATGGCCAATAGAGGGCATTTTCCAAAATGGCCACCATGAGTACTACATGTCTGAGTACCTTGTTTTGTCTACAGAGTCGACCAAGGGGTGTATTATGGGTTTTTTAATGGTTCTAAATCCAGTTTTCATACTTGTAGCAAGCTACAGTACAGAAATACTGATATTGGTACTTTTATTCCTTTCTTCGACGACATAAAACAGCAAAATGGTAAATATGCAGCAAACATTGAATATTGATGACATTGAGCTTGTTGAAACTGGAGCATCACCATGGTGATGATGATTATTATTATTATTATGTGACTTCTAGCATTTAGTATTTCAACTGTCCTTGAACAAGGTGTAACATTTTTCACTCGGCAGTTTCTTCGTCATCACTGTCATCCGAATAAACTGAAGAATCTGAATCAGCATCAAGGTCTCTGTTGTCTGGTTGATTCCTATATGCCGCTGAAAGGTCTTCTGGACGAGCGGGTTTGGATTATATGACAGGAACAACTGTGCCAGAGGTATCTGTAGCTCAGCCATACCCTAATGACGAAAGAGAAGGTTCGTGTTTGGAATAATTCAATTAACACCCAAACTTGATAGCTCTTGAGATATGAAGATATGGAAGCAGGCCACTTTTTATTTTCTCTCACAGAAAAGCCATTTTCTGAACTCTCTCTGGACCAAACCATAGAGATTAAAATGAACAAGGGAAGCAAGATGAAAGGTGGCTGGACAAAATTCACACAAAATTCCACGATGATTAATATTCACAACTAGACTTTCCATCATATATCTACAGCTCGAAACACACTTAACGCAATCGCGAATTGTCATGAACGTGAACAAGGGCATCATGAAAATGCACAAGCGAGGATGAAGAAAGAGGAAAGAGCTGTCCAAAATATGAACCAGTGTATTGACAAGTGGAACTGTGATCCATTTCATCCCACCAACAGCACAATTATGTCTCTTCAGTCTGGCAAAGTTGCGTCCCCTGACCTTTGCGATGATATCAAGTCAGCCAAAGATGATGGCGGAAAGCTAGTTCCTGACTTTTCCAAGGACCAAATCCCGTCAAATGAAAATAAATTAATGGACCCCATCAAAAAGAACAGTCGACTAAGCTTTATTGACTCAGACTTCCTCTTCCATTTCTTCAGACAGTGCTCTTCCCTCTGGGCTGACGCCCCCACGTCACACCTTGCTCGGCTTGACACCATGGAAATCAAGGCCTTCAAGATCATTGGAGTCTTCCACAATGAACAATCGTCAAGGAGGGGAGAGTGGGAGAGGAGATGTGGGAGGAGGGTGCTGCACTGTAGAGTGAGAGAGTGAGAGAGAGAGAGAGAGAGAGAGAGAGAGAGAGAGAGAGAGAGAGAGAGAGAGAGAGAGAGAGAGAGAGAGAGAGAGAGCAAGAGAGCGAGAGAGACAGAAATATATTGTTATAGATTTCCGCCGGTTCGGCGTGCGCACGACCTTTTCAGCCCAATCCAGGCCGCGCATCCACCGAACGCGACAATCTAGTCGTAGCTTCAGGACAAACGTCGAAACCCAGCTATGGGTGTTTTTAATACACCATAAACCAGCCAACTATTCTGTCCAAGTGCTACAGGGTCAATCGCCGAATTATCGATATACCTAACTATTCGCGCAGACAGAAATGCCGGGAGTTTATACCTCGACGGCTTAAGCGGCTCATTCCGTATGCGAATGCCGAGCGGTTTTAATTCACCAGATCCCGTCGGACCAGATTATTTTATCGGCTTTGTAATCAGCCAGCTAATTTCCCAAACGCATCATGGCAGTCAATGGAGAAAGTGACACAACGAGCGGGTTGACATTCAAACAATATGGTGTTTATTTTCACCCAGCACGTAAGCAGTCAATGGGGGAATAGGGGACAAGACCCGAGCAAAAGCGTACAGCCGATGTCTATTATGCAATGTACATACAGGCACTTAACAACAATTCTACTTAAGGACAAG
>CM068963.1:53927132-53945606 GCA_035128595.1 Eptatretus atami
TTCCAACCGAGTAAATCGATAATTAGCTTTCCAACCAAGTAAATTGATTATTAGCTTTCCAACCGAGTAAATTGATAATTAGCTTTCCAAACCGAGTAAATTGATAATAGCTTCCAACCGAGTAAATTCGATTATTACCTTTTCAACCGAGTAAATTGATTATTACCTTTCCAACCGAGTAAATTGATAATGAGCTTTCCAAACCGAGTAAATCGATGATTACCTTTCCAACCAAGTAAATCGATGATTACCTTTCCAATCAAGTAAATTGATATTAGCTTTCCAACCAAGAAATCGGATAATTATCTTTCCAACCGAGTAAATTGATAATTAGCTTTCCAATCAAGTAAATCGAAATTACTTTCCAACCAAGTAAATTGATATTACCTTACAACCAAGAAAATCGTTATTACTTCCAACCGAGTAAATCGATAATTTCTTTCAACCGAGTAAATCGATATTTCCTTTCAACCGAGTAAATCGATAATTTCCTTTCCAACCGAGTAAATTGATTATTACTTTCGAACCGAGTAAATTACGCATAATTAGCTTTCCAAGCAAGTAAATCAATAACTAGCTTTCTGAACCGAGTAAATCGATAATTTCCTTCCCAACCGAGTAAATCAATAATTAGCTTTCCAACAGTACTATTTATATTTTTCTATGAGAGCAGGAAGTGCCACGTTAAAGCTCGAGGTCCCACAATCCGGAATGTGAGGGGCTTTTGAAAACAAGCATTGTTATGATTAAACGGACATTAGTTATTTATTTAAGTAAATTGAGTCATATCTTTCCAACGGAACTATTTTTTTACTCTTCGACAGCAGGAACCCTTGAGAATGAAGTGTGACACACAAAATGTTCTACAAAAACCAATACATCCCGATA
The DNA here is from genome assembly GCA_035128595.1 of Eptatretus atami. Taxonomy (NCBI): domain Eukaryota; kingdom Metazoa; phylum Chordata; class Myxini; order Myxiniformes; family Myxinidae; genus Eptatretus; species Eptatretus atami. Next base: position 53,928,021 of record CM068963.1, read on the forward strand.
ATGTACCTGCTGAGATGAGGAGGCAGCAGCATGATGGAACTCAAACAAGTGCACAGAATGACAACTGTAGGGTTGGTTGAGTATGTGCAAAGTTCGACAGACTACTGAACCCAATTTGCATGCATCTAAGAAAACAGCAAGCAAGAAAAGGTAGCCTAAACCTTCCTTGCAAATAAATTTCCAAAAACAGGTGTGAATAAAAGATGTCACACATGAAACAGAAACAGCAACGAATACAGCCCCAACAATTTTAAAGAACAAGAAAACAAAAAGAGAAAATTTTAAGGGAAATATCAACAGATATACACTCACAAATGGGTGAACAATAAAAGAGCAGTAAGGAATTACAAAAAAAAAAAAGAGTTGTCGAGATTGGGCACAGACAAAGAAGGCTCATTGGAATGGATACGAAGAGGTCAGCTCAACTGGGATGGAGAATGAATTATAATAAATGCCCAAAACCAAGGACATTATACCAATGGCTAAAAATGTTGGGAATGAGCTAGTCAGACAGGTGTAGGTTTTGCAAAGTAGAAACAGAAACCATGAGCCACCTCCTTTTGGGATGTTATAAAACTTTCCAGAACAGCTAGCTGTACACACAAAGGCACAACAAAGTATGTAGAGTCATCCACTGGCAAATGTGCAAAAAAAATTTCAATATCCCAATTTCAGAAAACTCAAGGAATCACGAACAAAAAGCAATAATTGAAAACAAGGAAGTAATGCTCGAGTATGACCTGATGATCCCCTCGAGCGTGAACATCAAAAACGAAGCGTTGTGACCGGATATAGTGCTTGGGTACAAAAAAAGAAAAGTCAGGATTGGTATTTGAGGTGTCAGTATCCAGTGATTTTGGCCTAAACATTGCAGAAGCCAAGACAATGACCAAATACCTTGACCTAAAAAGTGAAGTTAAAAGATCCTGGACACTGAAGAACACCAAAATTGTAGCAGTGATCATTGTCGCAATGGGAATGATAAAGACGAACCTTACGGAGATCTTAAAAAAACATCCCTGAGATGCTTTGATATGTATCACGTCAGTATACACGGCATGCGAAATATCAAAACAACTCTTGACTTGTTGCTCCTCACCCTCCCCAGCTTCTATTCTACTTCCCATTTATACGTCCTCGGAGAGAGAATGTTCGTGAAAGTCGCTCCCTCTCCAAACTGCTCATACTTTATGGACAATCATCTGGAAGTAATGAGAAATCTTTCCAACACTGGTGATCTTTCTGCACAAGTTGTCATCAAGCAACAACATTAGAACTTGTCCCCTTTCACTTTACTTTAAGCCTCAACAAACATTACACATGAAGTCATATGTAACCAAAAACTTTGTATCTAATCAAAGGCATAGAAGTGTAAACATCGCTATCAGACACAAGTGAAGAATTTGTGACATTCACACATGGCCAGAAAGCCCTGCCCCACCAAGGCAGAGCCAACAGCATGGTAATTAACAGTTGCGGTTTCCATTATACCATGTGCACATCACCCAGGAATTTTACACCATGTGTATACCACCTCACCCTTTTCAATGCTTGTCACAATATTAGTTTGAGAGAAGTGGAACTGCTTAGCCACAAAGGAGTTTTCCCTCAAAACAAAAACAACGAATATCATATGTAATTTGGCCAACATCTGTGCTACTACTACTACTACTACTACTACTTCCTGTTGCACCACACGTCGCATAGTGGGGATACATTCCATCTCATGCCCAGTGATGTTTTTTGAGAGCACTACAGTTTACCCAGTCAATGGCTATATTGAATATCAATGGTGACAGCACACACATATCCCTATCTCTTCCACCAGTCAAAACCTTGAACCATTTTATAACTCCATATTCTGTCCTAACACCACTTTCCATTCCATCATACAAGTTCTAACGTATCCGCACAATCTTATCTGGGAGGCCGTAATGTCGCAGTATACTGCACATTGATTTCCTGTTCGTACCATCCAAGGCCCTTTTAAAGTCCATGAAATTGACTGCACTATTTGCTTGGAACTCGAGGATTCCTTCAATGATCTTTCCTCGTATAAAGATACGGTCTATCCATGATCTTGATTTCCCTGAACCCTGCTTGCTCCTTTCAAAGTTATTTGTTCATAGTATCCTTCAGTGTTGATATTAGCATCACCTTAAAGACTTTCCCCAGTACAGAAAAAATATGATGCCTCTCCAATTAATCTGTTTCTGTAGTGAAGAAAATGATTAATTTTAATAAAGAAGAATCGATTAAAAAAAAAATTTTATTTCATTGATTATGGAAAAAACAAGAGTTGCATCTTATATTAACACGACTAAGTTGATCAAACTTATATGGCAATTTGGGTAGCCAATATCCAATAACTTCCCATTAAAGAATGGAGTAGCCTGTAAATTCCCTTAAAGGAGGAAATATAAACATACAAGCATAAAATTGTTTTGTGTTATGGCGTTTTTGTAAACAAAATCTAGGCTCAGGGAAGATTAAGGTGACAGAGTGCAAAAGGGCAAAGCACGGACAGTGAGAAAGTTGGACACAAGCAAAGGAATGATTGCAGGAAACACTGTAATCAGCAAGTAATTGGGTTGGATGAGAAAGAGTTAGCACAATCAGACTGAGTGTCACAAATTCTTCACACCTGACCTTCAGGTTGTGTATTCTATTCAGTGCATTGTTGTTAAGACTTGTATACAATATGGTCGATATATGAAGTACAGGCATTTTCACGTCGCTTTACTGACGGATTTAATCAGAAGACAACATGCTGTTCTTCACAAACATTCTGCTCTATTCACTGTATCACTTGCCCAAGGTTATCTTCCATGTGTTTGGAAGTCAACCAACATCACTTTCGATCAGCAATCCTCGCTGCTTATACAGTATCTGGCAGGAGGAAAAAAAAAAATCACTTCCGCTTCTCTGCAAAGCTTAGTGCTGGATGCTTTGGTTTGAACCTCCGCTAAAAATGAGTGAAATGAAACATTTTGAAAATTTTGAATTATTCTCACTCAGATTTCAACACCATTATAAAGGATATTATTAAGTTGTTAAAACTTTCTTGATGTAAGAAGATGATTTATATAACAAGGACAAAAAGCCATAAGATGTCATAGCCCCCGTTGTTTTAGTAATTTTGCTGTATGGAGTTAAATGGCTAGCCACCATTCTACCAACATTCTACCAGTTGGCCATCTTTGATCAGATCGCAAAATAAAGTGAGGTGCACGTGTATGCCATCGTGTACTGTGCTTATGCCAAGTTTGAACAAAATTGGACCAGGCATGTCCAATAAATGGTTGGAGACACATATAAGTAGCAAAATGGCCTTCAGTTGGCTATCTTGGATCTGATCTTGAAAAAAACTAAATGATGTGCATATGTAAGCAATCATTCATTATCTGTGTGCCAATTTGAACAACATCGGTAAATGCATGTCCAAGAAATGGCTGAGGACGTGTTCAACATCAGCTTTTGTACAACTAAAATGGCCGCCAGTTGACCATCTTTGATCGCGTTGCGAAACAAAATGATGTGATTATGTAAAACATCATGTGTCGCCTTTCTGCAAAGTACGAATAAAATTGGTCCATACAAGATATGGTGGCGGATGCACGCACGCACGCACTGACAGGAAAATCGAGACCAAATTCACAAGACCCCGTTTAGAACCAAGTCCAAAGGGGGGTAATAATTAATGGATACCACTGGGTATGCTATATGATACACATTTACATAGAGATAATTGGGGTCTTCCCCCCACCTTGAACCCCCTCTCTCAGATATTCTACCCTGACAGAAACCATGCTTGGGGTACCCTTAGGCAACATGCAAAATTTAGTTGGATTTTGTTCAGTATTTTTTTTTAAAGAATATACAAACAAACATATTATATATATATATATATATATATATAATATAATATCATATATATCTTCTTCTTCTTCTTCTTCGGCTAGCTCCCGTTAGGGGTCGCCACAGCGGATCAACCATCTCCATTTCGCTCTATCCTCCACATCTTCCATTGACACTCCAACCACCGCATGTCGCCCTCACCGCATCCATGAACCTCTTCTTTGGCCTTCCTCTTCTCCTCGCTGGCGGCTCATCTTCAGCATCCTTCTCCCGATATACTCCGCTTCCCTCTGTGCACATGTCCAAACCATCTTAATCTCGCCTCTCTCACTTTGTCTCCAAACCGCCTACCTGCGCTGTCCCTCTAATATACTCATTTCTTATCCTATCCACTCTCGTCACTCCCAACGAGAATCGCAGCATCTTTTAACTCTGCCATCTCCACCCGCTTCCTGTCTTTTTGTAGCACCACCGCCTCCAAACCATACAACATAGCTGGTCTCACTACCGTCTTATATACTTTCCCCTTAACTCTTGCAGCTACCCTTCTGTCACAAATCACTCCTGCAACTCTCTTCTCCACCCACTCCATCCTGCCTGCACTCTCTTTTCACTTCTCTACCACACTCTCCGTTACTTTGGACAGTTGATCCCAAGTATTTAAACCCATCCACCTTCCCCACCTCAACTCCTTGCAACCGCACCATACACACACCTCCCTCTCATTTACACACATGTACTCTGTCTTACTCCTGTTACGGCTGTGGAAATTCGCAACCACCATTCAGGTCCCGTAGGTGAGATATCTTTTAAGTACATGTATAGTTAGCCCCAAACCCATTGTTTAGAGGAATTAATGTGATTCATTCGGGCTGCGATCCTTTGAGTTAGGCGTTTTTCTGTTCTACCTTTATTTGAACCAACTACGCTCCAACTCTCAGACAACAACAACAACAACAACAACACCAGCAGCCACAACCTACCTTCACCACTCGCTCCCGCACACCTCACATCACCGCCATTCCAATCGCATCATGGCCATCGGCCACCGCCGAAAACCCTCCACACCTTCACCTCTCTCCTACGGCCATCTCCGCACCACCTGTGGGCACCGAGCGTGGGCTATCTTGGGCCCGTTCCGCGATGCGCACGAGCCGCGAGTGCAAAGAGCGGTTTCTCCGAGGAGAATTCGGATCAGGAATGCTACACGCCCACATTTGATCCATCCAATTAGGAAGCGTGGGGCGGCTTGGCCCCGCCTCCAGACACATCTGAGAGAAATTAGGATATGCAAATTTGAGATCAGGAAAGTTCACGCCCCTTTTCTCCGTCCAATCGGCGAGCGTGGCTCCGCCCCTGAGGTCGTTTTGATCCGAGAATTTGCATATGGTGGGTTCTGGAGCCGATAAAGAGACAAGCGCAAGGCGAATCGTGGCAGAAGCCAACTCTCGCCCTTTGCGAGTCATCGTCCCAACATTCAGAGTTCCAACTCTCACCTCCACACTTCTACCCTTCCCCCTCTCCCACTGCCTCCGGACTCGCCTTCCCCGTCTCCTTCTCCGTCTCCTTCTCCTCCTTTGCCCAGCAGTAGCACAATTTCCACTGGTACCCTGCTGACCACCAGTCCGGTGGCGGTCGTTGGCAACCCGGGCCTCGACCGATCGGTATGGAAATTCGTTTTGTTGTCCGCATAATGATTTGGCATAGGTTTTTATGCCGGATGCCCTTCCTGACGCAACCCTGGTCGCCTCTTACGACACAGGGATATGTACACCTATTCTAACCGGGGCATACACCGGGCCCAGTACACTGGTACTCATTTCGCCGACCTCGGAAGGATACAGGCTGAGTCAACCCCTGGTGTTATACGATTTGTAATATATATTATATATAATATATATAATATATATTATAATATATATATATATATATATACACATATACATGCATAGATACATGCAGTATATATATATATATATATATATATACATATATATACTATATATACATATATTCAGTGGCCCAACGGGGCTTGAACTCAGGACCTTTTGGGTCCCAAGCCGCTGCCCTAACCACTGCGCCAACACCAGGCTTTGTCATATATATATATATATATATATATATTATATATATATATAGTATAGTATACTATATATATATATATATATATATATGCATGATCCTTACAATGGGCTTCTCTTCAACACTTCATGGAAGACTGACTGATTATTTTTTTTCAACACAAATCAATACAGTCAAATGGAAGGTGGAAGTTGAAATTTAGTTCCATGTTTGTACCTTCCACACCTGTCCATTTTGTGTAGAACGAGTTCAGCAAATCCAAATTCCATTTTAATCCTTCCACATGGCAAGCCCCAAAAGTCTCCTTTGCAGAAGCATGGGGAAGTATCTTTCTTACTTCTTTCATCAAGCTGCAAGCCATTTGCCTCAGCAGCATCCTGCCTCGACCCCACAAGAGCAAGACCACCAGAGTGAGAAACAGGTGTTTAGTACATGAAAAGTACCACTGGGCATGCTGAAAGCAAAGAAGCAATATTACTACAGTGATTATAATCATAGAGAATTCAGAATTGGAAGAGATACAATCGTTATATTCCCACCTTTGAATCCCCCACAGAATGTTATGTGGTCTCTATAATTAGCAAAAAAGTCTGTGCAATCAATATGTTTACTTCTCTTGATATTTCCCTCGAGATGTATACTCCTCAGAAAAAAAAAATTAAGCAACAAGTTTTGAGGCTTGCATTCTTTTTAAGCTCAGTGCAAACATGTTCATTTTCAGCAAGCATCTAAACACACCATAGGCAAACATGATCTCAGTGGAAGTCAAGGTGAAGTTACATGAAAACAACATGGCTGTCTGAAATGAGCATTGAAATTGGAAGTAAAGCCAGTCTAGAAATGATCACAGATATGTTTTCATTGGCAGGAAGGGCCTTACAAACGTGTGTGACCACCAATTACCCCACTCAAGCTTGTAAATGGCTTGCCATCGACCAAATCAGCCGATCTAGCTCTCATTGTGGGATGTTGTGTAATTCTTCGACTCGGGCTACTTACAGTTGATCAAGTGACTTTGGTTGGACTTGAACATGCATCCTGAGGATGATCCCTTTAAATGGACTTAAGTTCAGAGATTGTGCAGACTCATCCATGCCAGTGACGTTGTGGTCCTGAAGTGCAGCAATGACAACATCTGCATGGTGTGGATGGGCATTGCCATCCATAAATATGGAGTGATGTCCTTGCTGTTGGACGAGAGAGATGGCTACAGATGGAATGATCCAATCCTTGTATATGACACCAGTCATAACACCCCTCAAAATTATGACAAGGTAAATTATTCAGCCAACTTGAATGCCAGCCCATATATACCGTGAGGCTGCCTCCCACCTCCACCCCAACACCCCCAAACCAAACCAATCATCCTGTCGCATGGCACAATTGGGAAATTGTTCAGGCACATCCTTATTTGAAATCTTGGCAGAATCTAGATGCATCAGTGGAAATAATATGGTGCCAAGTGTGGTGTTGTATCACTCAATGTGCCGTTCCATCAATGACATCATGGTAGAGGGATGTTGAGCAGTGGTCTTCTGTAGTTAATACTACTGCAATTAAATATGTTCTGAACTATTTGGATTGAAATTTGAAGGATTCATCCTGGCAGGTCATACTGGAGAGATCATAGAGTTGAAAAGCAGATCCTTCTAGCAAAGGTGACAATACAACAATCCTCACAAAGGGTTGTAACCATTGGGTGACCTGAACCATATCCAGTATGGTGATACCTTGTCGGGGCTCTAGAAATGACAGTTGTGATGAATATTGTAATAAAAGTAAAAGTAGCCCGTTTCAAGGGGAATGACTCATTCTGATGTTGTGTGCTACCTCATTTGGTGTTAAATGATGCCGAGCCATTCCGAAACTGACATATCACATGGGTGTCCAATTTGTACATGGTACAGTATTGGTATGCTTTATGTGCAGACATGTACACAAGTTCTGTGGGAGATGTACTTTGCACATCAATTTTCAAGGTCATTCAGTTCAGATGAGTATAATTATAACATCACATGATCCACATCCAAAAATTATGAATGGGTAACAATCTTAAATAACCATGGTTTGCATACACATGAATAAGAAATTTCTGAATGGTGAATCCACAGTTTTTTTTCATAGTTTAAAAGGTTTGCCAAAATTTTTTTGTGAAGAGCATAGGTTCTGATTGTATTATTACTCAAATTAGCACCGATGTTTTGCTTCAGAGGGCAATCTTTGCATATTAAATTATTCAGCTGCAACATCTCCAGTATATCTCTGTGCATTACCTACTGGAATGCCTTGGTTTAAACAAGGAAACTTTGATAAATCTAAATACTGATTGGATCATCATGACTATCTAAAACTAGAAAGCACCCGTAATCCAAGGCCTGTCCACATCGGCTTTGTACCCGAACTAAACATGACCAAAACAAGAGCTAAAGAAAAAATAGTAAAATTAATTTACTTAGTGTTCTCATATTAAAGGTTTAATAAAGCAGCGGGGGAAAGAGAGTGGCATTTCTATATGTGGAGGAATTGCAGTGGTTAGCTGCTGGGTCACCCAGATAGTTCAGATGGCAGAGCACTGGCATGGTTTGCCACAGGACCTGGGTTTGATTCCTGGTCTGGGCCTGTAATTTTTCCACATATATTTCTAACAATAATAATAATACTAATAAAGGTTTGTTGAAAATTGATGACAAAAGCACAAATGGTAAACAGGAAAGGTAATTTAAAAAACACCTGGCTGTCTTGTTCTGTGCAGCTGTGGGTGGACTAATAGGGCTATTTCTACTTACTATAAATTTACCTTTTGACATTTTCACCAAATTATTAATTTGTGTTCTCCAAATTATATAGAGGTTTGTTGAAAATTTAATGACAACAGCTCGATGATTTGCATGCCTCCATTCTGAAGAGGAAATATGTGAAGACCTCAGAAGGAATGAGAGCAGAGGCAGTGAAGGAGACGAGGATGTAATCCAGAGGCTGCAAGGCATGAGGCAGAGTGACGTGGAGCAGAAGCCTGTGCCGGACTGTCGATATGGGAACAGCACGGCGCACTTGCGAAATGGAGATGTACAGTGCTCGGACAGATGTTGCCACATGAAGCCGAAGGTGAGAGAGGTGTACGCAGTTTGTAGCAGCAAGACATGTGGACACAAACGAAACGGCAAGGCTACCATCTCGGTTGGGACGATGAACGGCCCATGCAGCGGCACCCGGAGGAGACCATTGGGGCAGAGATACCGCTTGATTCGAACCGCCAAGGATGCTCCCGGGAGGCCTCGAGTGGGTCCTCAAAAGCCATCAGGAATGGGTGAGTCGTCACTGTGGAGAACACGTTCTGCATTTGAAGCATGGAGGATGGGAGGTGAAGGAGATAGATTCATGGCGCTAACATACATACAGAAAACGGATGAAGGTAGGACAGATGATAATAGGCAGAAGGACGAAGGGGAACAGAGGAGTCGAGGAAAGGAGGAAGACGACTATGATAATGAGGAACAATGTGGTCTTGAAGAGGAGCTGACTAATAAGATAGAAAAGGTGAGAATGAGACAAACTGGAGAAAGACCACAAATAATTTCACTACATAATAACAAACACACAAATATACTAATCAGCAGAACAAACGAATTTTAAAAAATACCAAAATTAGCCCTCCTGAAAGAAATAAACAATGAGTTTTGCAGCAGCACTGCTCATTCAGGAAAAAATAACACCAAAACACCGCAAAAACAGAACAGGCTCCACAAATAAAAACCAAGCACCACCACAGGAGCAAAGACTCAAGAGAAGGAGGGAGCTGCTATGAAAGGAGACAGGGCAGATTCAGCATTCAGAAAAAGAGGGGGGAAAAGGTGAAAACAAAAGAGGGGAATCCAAAAAAAAACAAAAAAACATTGAAGATAAAGACCTCAAGTCAATGGTTGCTGAAAACAAACTCAAAATAGAAATGACAGCTAGGAAAAAAAAATATTAAAAAACTACGATGAGACGAACAGCAGGGGAAAACTAGAAATGGCACTCGGTAGAGCGCATACTTACACTAGACTCAACAGTTTACATTTTGTATCCTACTGAATGGCCGGATCTGCATCCGGACCTGAGCCAAAATCTATTTGGCTTGTTCTTGTCAACTACCCAACTCATCCACAAAATGTTGTCATAATCCGTCCACGACTTTTTGAAATATCCTTCTATATCCAGTGGACTGCAAAAGTATTGTTACGAATTTCGGTCCGCCCGGCGTGCGATCGGCCACGTAACTCAAATCGTGACCGCGTCGCCCACCGGAACGGACAATTCAGTCGTGACCCTCCTTGGAACTACCGCCAGGAGATAGTCACGGGGGGTCTTTCGACCACACCACAATCGTGCCAATCGGCACCCGCGCAGGATAGGGTTGTTCGCCAAACTCGACCTACCTAAGTACCTGCGCGAGTAGTTAACCGGGATCGTACCTCGCCGCTGGCCGGCCTAGGACACGAACCGCTTAAGCGGTCCGTTCCGTGCTTCAGTGATAACCGAGCGGTGTTATCGCCGGCCCCGACGGACGTGATTATTTACCGGGTGCTTACACCCCTCTACCAATTCCTTCCGTGATGCAAGATGGAACTTTCAAACAAGGGAAAGGACGCAACGAGACGGGAACAGTTCAACAAGCACATTTATTGCACACTCAGACAAGGCACGTATTTACAACCATACAGTAAATCATGCACGTATGTACAGTCAAGCAAGCAAAGGCAGAGTTACAACCGAATACGAGCAATGAGAATGTACATGCAATCACTTACACAGGTCTACTTTTCCAAGACGGCGCCAACACATGCACTTACACAAAAGCAAAGGAAAAAGCCACCCTCAAAAGCAAGGGTGGTGGACAGGTCCGTGGACCAAATGTGCGTGAACCTGGATGAGCGGCCAGGTCCACGAGACCGAAGTCTTACCCGCGCCCTCGTGGCGCGATCGGGCAAGCCGCGATGTCAGCGTAGCTGCGCCTGGCTTCGTGCCCCTGGCGTGGCCGTGAGCTCTCTCCGCGTTCTCCGCGCAGGCACGTGTTTCACCGTCGGCACCACAGTTGGGGAGGGGAACGGACGGGGTTACCGGCGCTTTCGTAGCGTGGAGCTCGGTAAGGGAGAGGGGAATTGCTGACACTCCGTCCAACGAGTTGACGCTCTGGACTGCACTGGCTCCGAGCTCCTTCCTCTCCGTCGATCGGCCCCCGTCTGCCTTTCCCCGTCTGCTTCGAGCTCCGTCTCCCAGACTCATGCCCACGACACTGCGCAACGCGAACAACTGCCGCGTCTGCCAGTTCCGAGCTGCGTACCTGTGTCTACCGACCCTCACATTGACTGCCACTCTCCAGACCCGACTTGACTGCCGTCTCCAGATCCGACTTGACTGCCGACACTGCCGACTCCAGACTTGACTGCCACTCTCCAGACCCGACTTGACTGCCTCGAGCTGCGTTGTGCTCGCGCTTATATAGGCCGGGGGAGGAGCGCATATGCAAATTTGTGGATCACAGCGGGTTCGGAGGCGGGGCTACACCACCTGATGCTCAGCCATTGGATGGATGAAAAGTGGGCGTGAATCATTCTTGATCCGATTTCTCCTTCGAAAGGATCCCATTCACAACCCATGGCACGACGTTCGGTAGAAAGGCGAAGGTGATGGGAGTTTGCTGTGGTGGTTTGGGAAGGGTGTTGGTGGTGGCGATTTGGTTGCTGGCGGGCGTCGTTTGAGAATGGCGGTGAAGCAATGTTTGCGGGGTGGAGTTGTGGAGGTAAAGAGGTGAAGGTGGTGGTGTTTAAGTTGTAGTTGTTTGGGAATGATGTTGGTGGTGGCGATTTGGTTGTTGGGGGATGATTGGTCCAAAATAATGATAGAGAAAAGAAAAATGGCTAACTCAAAGGATCACAGCCCTGTGAACACGAAAATTCCCTCTAAACAACGGTGGGGAAATCTAACTACACAATTACTTATCGTCATAACTGATCTAAGGTCCTTTATGGTGGTCTGCGAATTTCCACAGCCGTAACAATATTCACCCCCGACCAATAATGCGATATTTAGATGAATTATGAATTACGTGGAAAATATTTTCCAAATGAACTTTTTTTATTCATAACTGAAGAGATCAAACGAAACACTGTTATCGTTGAAGGTGGTTACATGTCAGGAATGCAGGAATACCTGCAAAAAACATATACAAATCAAAATTCACTGGTTGTAAAAGTATTCAGCCCCTTTGTTCAGTACATGTTGGAAGCAAATTTTACAGCAATGACTGCTATGAGTCTTTTTGGGAAGGTCTCTACCAGCTTTGCACAGAGATGGTGAAATCTTTACCCATTCTTTACGTGGAAATTGCTCTAGTTCTGCCAAGTTTGATGGGGATCATCGATGGACTGCAATCTTCAAGTCTCGTCATAAATGTTCAATTTGGTTCAAGTCAGAACTTTAACTGGGCCACTCAAGAACTTTTATTTTTTTCTTATTCAGCCACTCCAGTGTGGCTTTAGATTTGTGCTTCGAATCATTGTCCTGCTGAAATGTCAATCTCCTACACAGTTTCAGATTCATGGCTGAAACTGAAGCAGGTTTTCATCAAGGATTCTCCTGTACTTTGCACCGTCCATCAACCCTTCTCTCCTGACAAGCTTACCAGTCCCAGCTAATGAAAAGCAGCCCCATAACATGATGCTGCCACCACCATGCTTGACAGTAGGCATGGTGTTGACAGGGTGAAGTGCAGTGTTGGGCTTGCTCTGATTTTAGACTAAAAAGTTCAATTTTTATCTCGTCTGACCACAAAACATTTCTTCACATGCCTGCAGTATCATTAATATGCTTTTTTCGCAAACTGCATACAAGCTTTTAGAGGCGTCTTTTTCAGTAATGGCTTCTTTCTTGCCTCCTGTTCGTAGAGACCAACTTTGTGAAAGGAACGGGATATTGTTAATTGATGAACACTGACCCCTATCTTGGATATAGAGCCATGTAAATCTTTCATAGTCTTTGTTGTATTTATAATGACATCACAAACCAGTTTCCTGCTTGCTCGGCTGCTGAGTTTGGATGGGGAACCTGATTTCGGTAGAATCTGGGTGGTATGATATGTCCTACACTTCTTAATGATGATTTAACGGTACTCAACGGGATAATGAGTGATTTTGAAATCTTCTTATAACCCTCTCCTGAACGGTGCTTCTCCCTCACTTTATGTCTGACTTCTTTGGAAAGCTCCTTGGTCTTCATGTTTGTCTCGTTGGTTGACCAAGTGAGTTACACCCTAACACTCCTTTGATAAGTGGGGTTTTTAAAATTTTTTTAAGTTAAACCACTGATTACATAAAGGTGAAACCTATTACACATATTTTGTAACCTTTCAAACAAATAATTTACTCCTGAAGTGAGTTCGGGTTAACTAGGCAAAGGGTTTGAATACTTATGCAACAGAGAATCATCTGATTTTCTCTGTTAATCTAACTTATTCACATTTTATCTGCATTGTTTAGGTTTATCACTTTGAAGTAGTTTGTGAAGACTAATGTATATCTATATCTATATATGTATAATGTATAAAAATGTATTCAAAAATGTATAATGTATAATGTATAAAATGACATGTATAAAAAAAAAACCCCAGGAAAAACACTGCAAAAACATGTGACGAAATGAAGAGAACAGACAAAACACAAATCAAGTGCACTGATGCAGCTAAAAACAGCACCCAATAATGAAAGATGAGCTATACCGGCAAGAGCTTGCCTTTCACGTCCCACAGTCGAGCGAAGGAAAGTTCAAGTAGCTTCCATGGCTCCGTTGTGAATATTGAAACTTTGGGATTGTTCATTGTTTTCCACTACAATTTTTACACCTTTCTGATTTGACCGCTTTCTTCCTCTGTTGCCAAATTCTGGTTACTAGGGATCTGGGAGGGAGCTACTTGTGGTGTACTTTTCATCGGTGCCAATTTGTTGGTGCTCTTGCATCGTGAACTTTGCTCCATTTGCTTGGCCAAATGGTAGTGGTGGTGGTGTTGGCATGGGTTTTTGTCTGGTTTCTGGCCAGCCATTTTACCCGACACTACTACCGGTCTCGAGGAGCCCCCCCTCGTGGGACAAAGGGAGAAAAAAGAAGCTTGAACGGAAGGGTGACTCCTTTGTATTCTTGCAGCTTGCCATTTTAAACCGTCATCGTTTTACTTGCTTCTTATTGAACTCGTCACTGTATTCACACGCACTCAAGCTTAATATCTTATGAGACACTGCTCAGACTGGACAAAGTCATCAACCTTTAGCGGTGAGTACAAATCGATAAATGCGATTTTCTGTAAGTCTTTATCAAGGAGACACATTCTTTCTCCATTCAGATAGTCAATGACAAAGGGACTAGAAGGTGCAGGAAAACCTCCCATGTGCAACAAAAACTTGCCAATCACTGCACAGCTCTTTCAGTCATTTTACTATGTGGGCAAATTTGCAGGACGACTCTCACGACACTTGACATGGAACAAGACTTCGCACCCCGTGCAAAAGACAATACATTTAATGTCAACAAGTCATCATATGGGATATTCTACCTATTCCAGATTAACACATACTCCCTTTCCTCCTACCACCCGGCAGGATCGAGGACTCACAGATTAAACACCCTGCCTGGGAAAACACCAGGATGACATTTTATTATCTCATTCTACAATTAAACCCAAACTAGACTCCTTGAAGGTGAGTACACCACTACTGATATATCCACAAGCACCTGTAGAAGGCTGTGTTTGACTTAAAATACTGCCATTCTAACAATCAAACTAAGAAACAAGGTTTTGTCACATATCCAGAAATTGATATGGTAGAGAGATTGCTCAGAAGCTGAAGCCAATGCTCTTTCGGATGGCACAGAAAAACCATGCACAGCGAAGCCACACACAAGTGTCAAGCCAATTAGAGTGACTTGACAAACTGAGTATTTTGGAGGCCACACCAGCACACACAGGACAGAGCACATGACAAAGCTTGGACGTAAAGAAATAAATGTCTTTCCTCTGACAACAAAAAATCACAAAGAACTCGTTCTCACTTGATCCCTGAACTCTCCATCTCTCCATGAACTACAACCAGAAAAAGTGACTGTAAAATTGAAACAAAATTCAACATCAAAGGACAGCATTTTGCATTAACGGGGCAGAAGAAATAGGATCAATAAAGTTCTTCACGCTCACAATTAGTGTGGAAGCTGAACAGTACGTCTGAAGTGCAGCAAAGAAAATGGAGGGAGAAAAAGAGCCCAATTTTTGTTGGCAGTTAAGCAGCGAAGCTGGTGGTTATAGCAATGGCAACATCCGAAAGATGGAAGATCAAAGGTGGTTTTACGATACAAGAGTGAATAAAGTACATTTTATTTACTAGTAAAAAATTTACTATACAAGAGTGAGCATAGTAAATTTGGGGAAAGGTCAACTAATAAATCACAAAGGCGATAGCGCGTGTCAAATCAATACATTGAGTGGTAATATCTAATACATAAAGCTCTTTCAAACCACTGATTGACTGATATTAAAGATCGGTACCTTCCGGGTGACGTAGAAAGCTGAACTTTTGTGTGCTGATGGACATCGAAGCCGGTACACCAAGAAAAAAAAAGAACACAGAGCCGTCGGAAAGCATCTGTAAATGAAAATATAAATTAATGAAAAATTAAATGAAAATAAATAAATGAAAAATCGAATGCAGGTGAGCAACCCACGGCGACGGGGAAGCACACTCCGCTAGTATGTACATCTACTCCATGTTACTATGTTGGTAGGTATGAAAAGGTATGGAAATCTTTATTGCATTTTTATGTTTAAAAGGTTAAACAGCAACCACACAACAATCGTTATCTTGCACACCAAGCATTGCTGAAATGAGTGTAAAACTATTTGAATTTACCATCGTAAACAAATACCAATCGTTAAAATAACTAAACACATGAATTCCTGTTTTCATAACAGTATAATTTTGAAGATGATAAAAAAAAAACAAAGGAAGAGAGGGGAAGAGATTGAAAATGTCATCACAATTCTTATCCCTTCTATTCACAGCAGATCCGAGCAACATTAAGGTGCTGTCCTGTCCACTGAAACGCTAATATCTTTACTGACAGCTTGATTGAACTCACTGCAGTACGAGGCAGGCTGCTATGATTATGACCCAAGCCAGCTGTTCAAATCACACAATAATAGATTTCTTACAAGCCCGAGTGTTTTCACTTGAAGGCACATCTAATTTAGTTAGAGATGAAAAATTCCAACGTTCTGCTATTCAAAAATGGCACCATTTTTTTTTTTTTACACAGAGGTGAATCATAAAAAAATGACAATTTTAAATCATCCAAGAAGCATGATGATGGGATGGCTTGCACAATGGAAGACAATGTGGGTATGTTTTATATTTTTTCTGAAAGCAAAGTTCCAGATTAGCTGTATAAGTTGCGCATGAAAGCTTTTCCAGAGGCATCAATGCATTCATCTGTCTGTCTGCCTGCTTTGCAATGCCATATTTCTTGTCATTGTGTTTCTGTTGATGAAAATCAGTTTGCATGAAGGGTTTAAAATTTTGAGATATTTTCAAACTTTCTGCAGAGGAATAAAATAAGCATCAAACAACGTTTGTGTCCAATTTTCTTGCAATAAAATGTCTCATCAACAAATAAGCATGTATTATTCAACAAATGAGACGAAGGCCTCATTGCATTCGTAAACTGGAATGACACTCAGTAGAGCAAGTACCTCCGCCAGGCTGATTATTAGTTTACATTTTGCATCCCAATGCATCCGTACCTTAACCAAAATCGAATCGGCTTGTTCTTGTCACCTACCCAACTCATCCACCAAGTTTTGTCCGAATCCATCCATAACATTTTGAGATATCCTGCTCACAGACAAACAAACAACACAACCTGTGTCCACCTTTGGTGGTGGAAGTAATTAAAGTTTTTTTTAATCCACTCTCCAGAGTGGTTGTTTTTTCCTGGCCACCAAGAAAAGTTGAAACAAAGTCCCTATAGATGTTGAGTAGTTTTGTGAGCACTCAATTTATGTATTTCTTCTCCAATGTTGAGTCCTGGTATGGCTCATCGAAGCATGTGCGTACATAAGCACATTATACAGTTTGAAAGTTCACTCAGTTTGAAACAATACCGCTCATTAAACTAAGGTTTCTTTCCCTTGTCGCATTGTAGTGCATTTATCACACAAATGCAAACACCGAGGCTAGCTTTGATTGAGACTCAGATTCCCTTTGACTGGAATATCAGACTCTTACGTGAGTAAAACTGACTGATATAACAGCTCGAACAAGAGTGAGCACATAAGGTATACTGGACCACACCGGAGTATGGTCAGGACACAACACAACAGATTGTCGCACAATGTAGTGGTAACAATAGATGAACTGACTCACCTTAGCTTGGTTTTTACAAATAGAGAGGGGTCGATATTACATTCTTTCTAAGTTTGAGGGGGGAAGGTTACATACACAAAAAGGCAGCACAGAGAACAAACAAAAGTCGTGTTTTGAGAAAGCAGAGCAATAGGACAAAGGCTTTGGCTATAATCAGGAAGATGCATATCCCATAGTTTGCCAGAACAAAACAAAGAAACAA
>CM068963.1:53970628-53984974 GCA_035128595.1 Eptatretus atami
AGAGAAGAGAGGAGACAGACAGAGAGAGACAGAGAGCATTTATCGATGCAGGCACTCACCGGGGTATTTCTCTTCGTGACCCCTTTCACCAACGGTGGCACGCTCTTAAGTAGGCCATCTAGGGGTGCGTGGTAAAAACTGATCAGTGTGGCAGGCGCATGTATGGGTGGGGAGACACACACACACACACACACACACACACACACACACAACACACACACACACACACAACAACAAAAAGATTTTCCCCTTATTGCATTTCGTAAAGTGTACACAACCCTTGGTGGCTCTCTCTGCTGTATTGTTTCTGAAGTTTACTCCACACTTCCTTCTGTTGTAGTATTTTCTCCACATTGATCATTTCCATCCCTTTGTTATCAACAATTTTGATGATGTCATTGACTTTTCTACGATTAACTTCTTTCGGTTTCTCTTTTTATATTGTTGCGAATTCGCGCCCGCCGGCGTGCGGACGGCCACGTGACTCGAATGGCGGCCGCCTCGCCCACCGGACGGACAATTCTGTCGTGACCTCTCGGACTAACGCCGGGAGCTAGTCACGGGTGGGCTTTCGGCCTCACCACGATGTGCCAATCGGCCACCCGCGTGGGATAGGGTTGTTCGCCAAACTCGACCTACCTAAGTACCCACGCAGATGGTAAACTGGGCGATCGCACCTCGCGCGCAGGTCGACTCCGGACACGGGCCGCTTGGGCGGCCCGTTCCGTACTATCGGGATAACCGAGCGGTGTTATCGTCGACCTCGACGGTTCAGATTAATTACCGGGATCTGCACCCGCTACGAACCCTTTTAGTGAAGCAAGATGGAGATTCAATTAAAGGAAAGGACGCAGCGAAACGGGAACAATTCAACATAATGCACATTTATTTCACACACAACACAGAGAGCACACATATACAGCCATACAGTCAGAAATGCACATATATCAATTAAAACATTATGCACAAAAAGCAAATGTAACAAAAGAAACGACAATGCAGATCTACAACCGACTACGCGAACACACGGCACACACTTATACAGTTTTACTTCACAGACGGCGCACACACACATTTACACAGAACCCAGAAGAAATGGAAGTGCGACTTCCTGTTGGGCCGTCGAGCCCCTCTCCGATGTCCGTCGACATGGTCCCGCCTGGCCGCGATCCGTGCCCTGGCGTGGTAGGCGAGTCCTCTCCTGCGTGCCTCGCGCCTGCTCGTGTTGACCACTCGACGCCACGGACCGAGTGTTCGGCGCTATCCCAGCGCGGATAGATGGGGGGGGAAACGTGGATGCCCGAAGTCGGGAGAGGGGAATGGCGGCGCCTCCTTCCGCCAGCGGGGTCCTGCAACTGCCCCACCAAAGACCAGGCCAGCGGCTCCAGAGAGCGAGCCGGAAGACGAGAGCGAGCCAGAGCAACCACGAAGCAAGAGCATCGACAAAAACCAGAGCGTCGACCAAAACCCAGAGCATTCACCCCCTCTGCTTCGCTCGTCTCCGACTCTTATACCCCGGAGCTCCGCCCTCCACTCCGCCCCGTTTTCGGCTCCACCCTCCTTCGAGAGGGTTCGCAAGAGGGGCGTCCTCCCTGGCATCACACCGCGCATCCACCAATCGAGCGCCAGCTGCCCTCCCCTCGCTTCTCTCGAATCTGGCCGTGGAAACCAGGCGAGCCATTTGTTGGTTTTTGTTGGTGGAAATAAAAATAGAAAAAGAAGAACGCCTAACTCAAAGGATCGCAGCCCGAATGGATCACATAAATTCCCTCTATACAACGGGTTTGGGGCTAACTATACATGTACTTAAAAGATACCTCACCTACGGGACCTGAATGGTGTTTGCGAATTTCACAGCCGTAACAATATTTTATGGTCAATCATGTCCAGAATTGCTTCCATGTGTTGTATTTGGAGTTTCTCTTGATCATCCTCTTCAATGAATCTGTGACAATCACACACACACAACACACAACACACACACACACACACACACACACACACACACACACACACACACACACACACACACACACACAACACACGCGTCTCTCTCTTTCAGGCAAGGCTGAAAAGGCAAGGCCATAAAGGTGAATGTTTCATACTAATACATGTTAAAAAATGCAAGTTTCATGGTGGTGGTGTTTAAAAGTATAACAATATGAAAATTGCATCCACAAGCTTAAGACCTGATGATTGTCCTCCTTTCATCGTAAGAATCAGTTCGATCAAAACTGTATGTGAGAATGCCTGTTACCTTCATCGAGTGTAATGTCTTTGGACAAGGTAATGTGTTCCGACATTATTCAGAGCATTCAATTTTGATTCAACATCACCTGCATTGCACTCTTGTTTGTTTCTTGATGTGTTTCACATTTTCAATTGAACACCATGGGCTCCATCTTACAAATCTCTTGCCACTTCAATGTCCTCACCTGCAAATCCTCCCTCCATTCTCAGTTCATCTACTGCACCCGTCTCACCGCATTCACATATCTCATTTCCTTCTCTTTTGTTCTGGCAGAGATGGCTTGGTTTCATCATTAATACCCCCATCCATCCAGTGCATGCAAGGTCTGCTTCTTCCTCTTCTTCCCTTCACAATACCCAGCATGTTTGATTTCTCCAGACTTTCATTCCTGCACACATGATGTGTCAAAGTCTGACAGTTTATGTTTTAGCATCAGTGCTTATAATGTATAATTTATTTGTTAACCTCCGCATCGAAGATGGATGGAGGTTACTGTTTTCACCCCTTTCTGTTTGTTGTTTGTTTGTTTGTTTGTGAACAGTATTACGGAAAAACTCCTCCGACGGATTTCGACGAAACTTGGTGGGGGGGGTTAGGTCTGGTCCAAGGATCATGCATTAAATTTTGGATTTGGTCCAAAATCCAATGTGGCCGCTATGGCGGCAATTTGAAAAAATATTTGAATTTTTTTTTTTGCATTTCTACATGTTTTAAGTGATTTCCAACCCCCCCCCCCCCCAAAAAAAAAATTGTTAGAGAAAAAAAATTTGCAAAATTTCGATTTTTTTTTTTGCATTTCTACATGCTACAAGTATTTCCCAACAAAAAACATGCCAAAATTATAATTGCGGCTGATTTTGAACTTCAGGTGGATATACCACGTAAAATCAATTTCTGTCTCAAGGAATCTAGTTATGACGAATGAATTGAGTATGTAAAAGTTAAAAGTAAAAGGGAAAGTTGCAAACTATAACTCTGTGAGCACTGTTGACGTCAAATTGAATGAATAGGATATAGGTTCACTTGAGTGACCTAGCAGTATTGGCGGCGGAGGTTTTGCACTCTACGAGTGCTCCCCTCTAGTTGTTCTTGTAGCCCTTAAAAATTAGGTCAAAGTCAAAAAACATTATGTCAACACCACAGACTTCTTATTCACATTATTGATGCAAAATTTAATTCCGATGCCTGGTGTTGGCTTTAATGGGTTGGGTGGTGGGCTTGGGATCCTATGATCCTGAGTTCAAATCCCCCTTGGCTGTTGAACTAATACCAGGTGGGGTTGACTCTACCTGTCATCCTTCCGAGGTGCAGAATGAGTGCCAGATTGCTGGTATCCTGTGTCGGAGTTGCGACCCATCCAGGATTGTGTCCAATAGCCAAGGAGACTGCTCAGGCAGCACCAACGCTCTGCACAAAGTATGGTCCCAATGGATGGATGGACATCGTCACTGGAGGGCATAAAAACCGACAACAGCAATAAATCCTACAACAATAAACAAATCCTACAACAGCATTAAGCAGCCCCTATTAATTAGGGGGAGGATGAAACAAACAAGACGAGGGAGATGGTAAACCCCATCACAATCTCCAACCTTTTCAGATCTTTTCAGAGAACTCCATTCAACTCAACATCGCCTGCATTACAATTATATTTGTTCACTGCATGGTATATCACATTTTATTGCAAGTTATTAGCTGGACGTCGATTGTGTCAATTACAGGAGGTTTTTTAGCATGTTGTAAATACAGCCTTAGTGTATTTCTTCAAATCAGTCCACCATGATCACATTTGCACATTTACGTCACAATAAGTAGCCTCGCCTCAAGTACACAGCTAGAAATCTGACGTCACGGAGCAAATGAAGTGTGAATGCCTGATCATGAAAATCATAATTAAAAGAAAAAAAAATCAGGTAACGAAGAGAAAAGCATTTCATTTCTTGTCCATGGCAAAAAAAAAAAAAATAATAGGTTGGTGCAATTTTTGGTGTGCAACCTAATAATTATTAATTAAATGTAGGGAGATAAATGGAGCTAATATTTGTACAAGTAGGTCACACCGAATGCGCAGCCAAGGCATGTTAAAACTGATAAACGCTTTGTTTCATTCTATATTCAACATCATTAATGAGTTTCATCACAGTTGTATTATCTTTGTCAACACATTGACGCCATTGTTAGTTTTGGTTCATTTCTTACGCCGCTCGTTTACATTTAGAAACGTGTATATATTATATTGGCAAAAGCCATTATATTATTATTATTATTATTATGTTTTTTCATCTCCCAGTCATCCTACTAGTTGATCAGAATTTTATTATAACTTCTTTAAGGAAATGATTGCAGTGCAACTTTTACCAGGAGATAAGCGTGAGCTGGCTAACTGCTGCCTGATTCTTTGTCCACTTGACCACGACCCCTTTTTCTTTTCCACTACTACTGTAGTGCATCTGTGTATATACACTGTCCCCCCCCCCCCCCAGTTATACAGTGGGCATGGTCAGCTTAAATGCTTTTAAACAATACATGGTCACCAGAATTCACATTATTAAATAAGTAGTATATTTATGACTTTAAATGCTTTTTCTTTAGATTGATATGTTCGTTCCTGCATTAAATTCTTACTGTTTATTTCTTGTAATATATCAAGTTTTACAAGAAATTAAAATGCATCATTTGGATTTGTAATTGCGCTAACGGGGTTTTGTGGACCCTTGGAGTTGTTCAAGGCCAGACCGTGTCCCGCCAATTAGCCTTGGACTCCCACCAATATCCTGCACTGCCATTAAGCTATTCCATTAGTAGAAATCTTGTAAACAACAAGAACAAAAAAGATTGAGTGCTGTTTAAATGAAGGGAAAAAGCAAAATCATAAACCTTGACAGAAAAAGAGCAGAGTTTACCATCTAAATGGGGGGACTGCGGCTTAATATACCATGTTTCCAAAATCATGCAAGACGTATATGACCGAGGTGAAAAATATTCCTGCAAGATTGCATTTGTGAATGTCGTTGGTAATGAAAACCTAAAATAAGCAGTCGATTTATGCTTGTGCAGAGTCTCGTCTGCAACTTGCTCATTTTGGGAGGCAAACCTACAGTATGCCACTGCTACATGGTCCCTGTATACAGGAGGGCTATTTATAAATCTCCACACTTTACCAGCACACAATAGCCCACCTTTTACAAAAAGTAACATGGGATATTTAATGTCTAGCAGAAAATGCTAGCTGAGAGAGTAGCTGGCTTCACATCCACCAGAGTACAGCGCATTCATTGATGCAACACCCTACCTGTGAAGCATCAGTACTGATCGATAGTTGGGTTGCAATTGGACCCAAACAAAGGCTCTAAAGAAAGACAGCTGGCTATCAGCTCTCCTGGCAAAACAAAGTAACTTGCAAAGCTCATGTCATCCTATTACTTTGCGCAAGTAAATCATCTCTCATATTCGGAAATGTCGAGGCTACCTCTTCGCACGCGAAGCAAACAGTGGGTGAAGGAATTGGTTCATGTCCGTCTGTCCATTTATCAGTTTATGATTGAGGAACACTTTTCAATTGAATGTTACATTTTGAACACATATTGGAGCATGAATGGAAGACGAGTTTTCTAATTTTAAGGTGCTTTGGCTCTGAATTTGTTCCGATCGCACATATGGAGAGCAGCGAGATAATTTGCAGCAGTGTAGCTGCTTCAATATTTAATATGTCCGTCCATCCGTCTGTCATGCCTGGTGTTGGCTTCATGGTTGGGTGGTGGCTGATCCCAGGATCCTGAGTTCAAATCCCCTTGTCTGTTGAATTAATAGCAGGTGGGGTTGAATCTGCCTGTCGTCCTTCTGAGGTCAGCAAAATGAGTGCCAGCTTGCTGGCATCCTGTGTTGGAGTGGCACCTGTCCAGGATTGTGCCAATAGCAAGGAGACTTTCTAGGCAGCACCAATGCTCTGCACGAGTATGGTTCTGGATGGATGGATCTGTCCGTAAAATTTTTAAGCGGTGCAGCTGCTGAATTGCCACAAGGAGCTCTAGTTGCCTACATCAACACACACGCGTCTCTCTCTTTCAGGCAAGGCTGAAAAGGCAAGGCCATAAAGGTGAATGTTTCATACTAATACATGTTAAAACAATGCAAGTTTCATGGTGGTGGTGTTTAAAAGTATACAATATGAAAATTGCATCCACAAGCTTAAGACCTGATGATTGTCCTCCTTTCATCGTAAGGAATCAGTTCGATCAAAACTGTATGTGAGAATGCCTGTTACCTTCATCGAGTGTAATGTCTTTGGACAAGGTAATGTGTTCCGACATTATTCAGAGCATTCAATTTTGATTCAACATCACCTGCATTGCACTCTTGTTTGTTTCTTGATGGTGTTTCACATTTTCAATTGAACACCATGGGCTCCATCTTACAAATCTCTTGCCACTTCAATGTCCTCACCTGCAAATCCTCCCTCCATTCTCAGTTCATCTACTGCACCCGTCTCACCGCATTCACATATCTCATTTCCTTCTCTTTTGTTCTGGCAGAGATGGCTTGGTTTCATCATTAATACCCCCATCCATCCAGTGCATGCAAGGTCTGCTTCTTCCTCTTCTTCCCTTCACAATACCCAGCATGTTTGATTTCTCCAGACTTTCATTTCCTGCACACATGATGTGTCAAAGTATGAAGTTTATGTTTTAGCATCAGTGCTTATAATGTATATTTATTTGTTAACCTCCGTATCGAAGATGGATGGAGTGTTACTGTTTTCACCCTTTCTGTTTGTTTGTTTGTTTGTTTGTGAACAGTATTACGGAAAACTCCTCGACGGATTTCGACGAAACTTGGTGGGGGGTTTAGGTCTGGTCCAAGGATCATGCCATTAAATTTTGGATTTGGTCAATCTCAATGTGGCAGTTATGGCGGCCATTTGGAAAAAATATTTGAATTTTTCTTTTTTTGCATTTTCTACATGTTTTAAGTGATTTACCCCCAAAAATTTGGAGAGGAAAAAATTTTTTGTTACTTTTTTTTTCACAATTTCGATTTCTTTTTTTTGCATTTCATGTTTAAGTGATTTCCAACCCCCCCCCCCCAAAAAAAAATTGTTAGAGAAAAAAAATTTCGATTTTTTTTTTTGCATTTCTACATGTTAAAGTATTTCAACAAAAAACATGCCAAATTATAATTGCGGCTGATTTTGGAACTTCAGGTGGATATACCACGTAAAATCAATTTCTGTCTCAAGGAATCTAGTTATGACGATTGAATTGAGTATGTAAAAGTTAAAATAAGGGAAAGTTGCAAACTATAATCTGTGAGACTATTTGACGTCAAATTAATGAATAGGATATCAGGTTCATTGAGTGACTACAGTATTGGTGGGAGGCTTTTGGCACTCTACCGAGTGCTCCCCCTCTAGTTGTTCTTGTAGCCCTTAAAAATTAGGTCAAAGTCAAAAAACATTATGTCAACACCACAGACTTCTTATTCACATTATTGATGCAAAATTTAATTCCGATGCCTGGTGTTGGCTTTAATGGGTTGGGTGGTGGGCTTGGGATCCTATGATCCTGAGTTCAAATCCCCCTTGGCTGTTGAACTAATACCAGGTGGGGTTGACTCTACCTGTCATCCTTCCGAGGTCGGCAGAATGAGTGCCAGATTGCTGGTATCCTGTGTCGGAGTTGCGACCCATCCAGGATTGTGTCCAATAGCCAAGGAGACTGCTCAGGCAGCACCAACGCTCTGCACAAAGTATGGTCCCAATGGATGGATGGACATCGTCACTGGAGGGGCATAAAAACCGACAACAGCAATAAAATCCTACAACAATAAACAAATCCTACAACAGCATTAAGCAGCCCCCTATTAATTAGGGGGAGGATGAAACAAACAAGACGAGGGAGATGGTAAACCCCATCACAATCTCCAACCTTTTCAGATCTTTTCAGAGAACTCCATTCAACTCAACATCGCCTGCATTACAATTATATTTGTTCACTGCATGGTATATCACATTTTATTGCAAGTTATTAGCTGGACGTCGATTGTGTCAATTACAGGAGGTTTTTTAGCATGTTGTAAATACAGCCTTAGTGTATTTCTTCAAATCAGTCCACCATGATCACATTTGCACATTTACGTCACAATAAGTAGCCTCGCCTCAAGTACACAGCTAGAAATCTGACGTCACGGAGCAAATGAAGTGTGAATGCCTGATCATGAAAATCATAATTAAAAGAAAAAAAAATCAGGTAACGAAGAGAAAAGCATTTCATTTCTTGTCCATGGCAAAAAAAAAAAAAATAATAGGTTGGTGCAATTTTTGGTGTGCAACCTAATAATTATTAATTAAATGTAGGGAGATAAATGGAGCTAATATTTGTACAAGTAGGTCACACCGAATGCGCAGCCAAGGCATGTTAAAACTGATAAACGCTTTGTTTCATTCTATATTCAACATCATTAATGAGTTTCATCACAGTTGTATTATCTTTGTCAACACATTGACGCCATTGTTAGTTTTGGTTCATTTCTTACGCCGCTCGTTTACATTTAGAAACGTGTATATATTATATTTGGCAAAAGCCATTATATTATTATTATTATTATTATGTTTTTTCATCTCCCCAGTCATCCTACTAGTTGATCAGAATTTTATTATAACTTCTTTAAGGAAATGATTGCAGTGCAACTTTTACCAGGAGATAAGCGTGAGCTGGCTAACTGCTGCCTGTCCTTTTGTCCACTTGACCACGACCCCTTTTTCTTTTCCACTACTACTGTAGTGCATCTGTGTATATACACTGTCCCCCCCCCCCCAGTTAACAGTGGGCATGGTCAGCTTAAATGCTTTTAAACAATACATGGTCACCCAGAATTCACATTATTAAATAAGTAGTATATTTATGACTTTAAATGCTTTTTCTTTAGTATTGATATGTTCGTTCCTGCATTAAATTCTTACTGTTTATTTCTTGTAATATATCAAGTTTTACAAGAAATTAAAATGCATCATTTGGATTTGTAATTGCGCTAAACGGGGTTTTGTGGACCCTTGGAGTTGTTCAAGGGCCAGACCCGTGTCCCGCCAATTAGCCTTGGACTCCCACCAATATCCTGCACTGCCATTAAGCTATTCCATTAGTAGAAACTCTTGTAAACAACAAGAACAAAAAAGATTGAGTGCTGTTTAAATGAAGGGAAAAAGCAAAATCATAAACCTTGACAGAAAAAGAGCAGAGTTTACCATCTAAATGGGGGGCACTGCGGCTTAATATACCATGTTTCCAAAATCATGCAAGACGTATATGACCCGAGGTGAAAAATATTCCTGCAAGATTGCATTTGTGAATGTCGTTGGTAATGAAAACCTAAAATAAGCAGTCGATTTATGCTTGTGCAGAGTCTCGCTGCAACTTGCTTCATTTTGGGAGGCAAACCTACAGTATGCCACTGCTACAATGGTCCCTGTATATCAGGAGGGCTATTTATAATCTCCACACTTTACCAGCACACAATAGCCCACCTTTTACAAAAAGTAACATGGGATATTTAATGTCTAGCAGAAAATGCTAGCTGAGAGAGTAGCTGGCTTCACATCCCACCAGAGTACAGCGCATTCATTGATGCAACACCCTACCTGTGAAGCATCAGTACTGATCGATAGTTGGGTTGCAATTGAACCCAAACAAGACGGCTCTAAAGAAAGACAGCTGGCTATCAGGTCTCCTGGCAAAACAAGTAACTTGCAAAGCTCATGTCATCCTATTACTTTGCGCAAGTAAATCATCTCTCATATTCGGAAATGTCGAGGCTACCTCTTCGCACGCGAAGCAAACAGTGGGGTGAAGGAATGCTTTATGTCCGCTGTCATCTTATCAGTTTATGATTGAGGAACAACTTTTCAATTGAATGTTAATATTTTGAACACATATTGGACATGAATGGGAAGACGAGTTTCTAATTTTAAGGTGCTTGGCTCTGAATTTGTTCCGATCGAACATAGGAGAGCAGCGAGATAATTTGCAGCAGTGTAGCCTCTTCAATATTTAATATGTCCGTCATCCGTCTGTATGCCTGGTGTTGCTCAGGTTGGGTGGTGGGCTGGGATCCCAGGATCCTGAGTTCAAATCCCCTGTGCTGTTGAATTAATACCAGTGGGGTTGATCTGCCTGTCTCCTTCTGAGGTCAGCAAAATGATTGCCAGCTTGCTGGCATCCTGTGTTGGAGTGGCACTTGTCCAGATTGTCCAATAGCAAGGAGACTTCTTAGGCAGCACCAATGCTCTGCACAGAGTAGTGGTGATGGATGGATCGTCCGTCAAAAAATTTTAAGCGGTGCAGCTGCTGAATTGCCACAGGGGGAGCTCTATTGCCTAGCATCACGAAAACGAAATGACAAATGCACCGTTCTTCCGACACCGTGTGATTTCATTTAAATTAAATCTGGTCCTGCTGTCGGCAGTCAAACAAAACTGTAAATCATTCCAAACAGGAAACACTGTTTTTAAGCACCTTATAAAGGACACAAACAACTGGCACAAAGAACTGATGTAACGTGTTAGAATGGGTGATCCGCTAGACAATGGGCAAAATGGTGGTAAAACCCAGAATTAATTTATTTATACACATTTAAACCTTTATTTAAATTGAATTCTATATTTGAACACTGTAGAACACAAATCGCCTTCACAATACTTCCACGAACCATGCTATATACTGATATATTGCATGAGAGGGCGTGGCATGTGAGAGGGTGCAGTATCAGGGTGAAGAAGAGGACGCCGATATAGCTTTGTTCAATGCTGATTGACGCTGCATTCTATGGTGATCAATAAAGCCTCCATCTCCTAAACTGTGACTCAACATCGTCTTATTCGTGTATAAGGCTGGTGTATAAGAATGCTTCAGCAGCGCGAAACTTCACCGTTTTTAAACGATCTTTAAAATCATTATCTTATTAAAAAATGAAGGATATACCTGAACACTGCACAAGGTATCATGTTCTATGAACTCTAAAGTTACCTCCGCCACCGAAGGTGAAGGAGGTTATGTTTTCACCCCTCTCTGTTTGTTTGTTTGTCTGTGTGCAGGATATCTCAAGTTGTGGACGGTTTCGGATGAAACTTGGTGGACATGTAGGGTGTGTGACAAGAAGGAATTGATTCGATTTTGGTGAAGATCCGAATCCAGATCTGGATACGAGAATTATTATAATTTTTAAAGCGATTCTTCACCATTGAGAGATGGGGCCAAAAACAATATATAACATATTTCAAAAATGTATTTGATCCGATATGTTCTCGTGGATCAGGCATTGTGTGGCAGAGGTATGCACTCCACCGAGTGCCCTTCTAGTTAATTATTTATTTATACGCTTATGTTAAGCAGGGGGCAATGGATCAACACGATGGGACAAAGGGAAAATAGAGCGACAACAAGAAGTGTATAAATGGGAGACCATGAGGCAGTGGTGGGCAGCAGACTTGAAATCCTACATGGAAGATCTTAAGACAATAACTAGTTTGAGACGATGAAAGACAATTCCACAGGTAAGAAGAGGGGTGGGCTCGGGGGGAATGTGGGAATCAGCTGCGGCAGCAGTCAATAGTGTGGTCATATTCCATGATATCCTGGATGAAAGCTTTGTATACCAATTCTTGAGAGCAGAGGAAGGACTTGGCCCTGCAGAGAATTCTGCGATGGCGGACGACTTGGATATATGATCTCTGCAAGACAGGTTGTAGCAGATTGTGAGGCTTCGGAGCTCCAGATAATGGTTCTCACTTAGAGGCTGACCGCAGAAATAAAATAGAGATTTAAGACAATTTCCCCCTTTATCCGAGGGTTCTTCGAATGATGGGATTCTTCCATAAGGATCAATCCATCGATTCAGTTTCGTGAAAAACCCAAACTTTCCACATCTTTCTTGACATTTCGAATCCATGTGTCTTTTTAGGACGTCCTCAGTTTTTTTCCTTCTACCACGACATTTAATGCAGCTTCATCTTGTGACCTTCTTAACACATGACCCTATCAACCAAGTCTTCTTTTCCTTAGCTCTTCTACACTAATATCGATTTTTCATATCTTCTTGATTTTCAGTCCAGCATTCTTTCTTTCAGAGACAATCCATTCACCCTTCGTATCATCATCGCCATCTCTGTTCTTTCCATTATTTTTACATCTTCGATCCACAGTGCTCACATTTCACTTCCATACATCAATACCACTCTGACACAGTTGTAAGCTATAACCTTTACAGATAGTGGAATGTTTTTGTGCTTGCTTCATATCACCAACTTGTCTCCACATTCCAGGCTGACTTGATTCTTGATCTGACGGCTAATTCTACTCCTCCCGATGACTCTTTCTGTATCCAAAGTAACAAAAACTTTTGACCTTTTCAAAATTGAATTCTGAGCTCAGGAGTTCAATGCTATTTTATTTTTCTTCTTCATATTTTTTTCTTTATGTCTCTGCTGACGAAGTCGCCGGAGGCATTGTGTTTTCGGGTTGTCCGTACGTACGTGCATCCGTATATATGTACGTATGTCCATGTATGCTAATTAACCTCCGCCATCTTCGAAGATGGATGGAGGTTACTGTTTTCACCCCTTTCTGTTTGTTTTGTTTTGTTTCGTTTGTTTGTTTGTTTTGTGGAACAGTATTACGGAAAAACTCCTCGACGGATTTCGACGAAACTTGGTGGGGGGGGGGTTAGGTGGTCCAAGGATCATGCCATTAAATTTTGGACTTGGCCCCCCCTCCCCAAAAAAGAAATTGTTAGAGAATTTTTTTTTTTTTTTTGCATTTCTACATGTTTTAAGTGATTTCCAACCTCCCCCAAAAAAAATTGTTACCCCCCCCCCCCCAAAAAAATAGAGAAATTTTTTTTGCATTTCTACATGTTTTAAGTGATTTCCAACCCCCCCCCCCCCCCCCAAAAAAAAAATTGAGAAAATTTTTATTTTTTTTTGCATTTCTACATGTTTTAAGTGATTTCCAACCACCCCCCCCCCCCCCCCCCAAAAAAATGTTAGAGAAAAAAATTTTTTTTTCTTTGCATTTTTACATGCTTTAAGTGATTTCCAACCCCCCTCCAAAAAAAATTGTTACCCCCCCCAAAAAGAATCTTTTTTTTTGCATTTCTACATGTTTTAAGTGATTTCCAACCCCCCCCCAAAAAAAATTGTTCGAGAAAAAATTTTTTTTTTGCATTTCTACATGTTTTAAGTGATTTCCAACCCCCCCCCCCCAAAAAAAATTGTTAAGAAAAAAAAAATTTTTGCAACTTTTTTTTTCAACAAAATGTCGATTTTTTTTTTTGCATTTCTACATGTTTTAAGTGATTTCCAACCCCCCCCCCCCCCCCCCCAAAAAAAATGTTGGAGAAAAGAACTATAACTCTGTCAGCACTGTTGACATATTTAATGAATAAGATATAAGGTTCAACTTAGTGACCAGCAGTATTGGCGGCGGAGGTTTTGCACTCTCCCGAGTGCTCCCCCTCTAGTTTTCTCTGTTTTCTCTGCAACCGCCTTTCCGATTGACACAAAATTTACACCATGGGTGTGACTATTCATGTAGAATGTTACAATGATAATTATGATGTCATAGGGCATGTGGTTGGGCAGCCATGTTGTAAAAAAGGAAAAACTTTGGCCCTCTGTATCTCTGAAACTGCTCTTTGGAGAAAATTGAAACTTGGCACATGTCAAGTACTCTCCATGGGAAACAAGTGTGATTTTTTTTTTTAAATGATTCGTTATGACGTCATAATTGCATACGTTTTCTGATCAGTATGAAAGGACATACGTTTTCTGATACATACGTCATAATCTGATCAGTACGAAAAATTCTGAGGGTCATCTCGGGCTAAATTGTATAGGGGGGAAAAAAAATTGATGACGTCATCGGCCACGTGGTTCGATAGCTTTTTCTTTTCTTTTTTGTTCACATAAAAGCCTTCAAAATTTTTCTCCAAAAAAGCTCGACAGATCGAGGCAAAACTTTACAGGTACGAATGCCTATCCATCAGGAACAAAGTGTTCTTCACTTATGACGTCATAGGTCACATGGTTTGGCAGCTATGATTTTTTT
>CM068963.1:54008096-54018353 GCA_035128595.1 Eptatretus atami
TTCAGGTATGCAATAAGTTTGGTCATTTCCAATCAGGAGAGAGATGACATTTTTTAGATGCATTGCAAGTACTTTTTACACAATCTTATAATCAGTGTTTAGCAATGAAACAGGCCGCCAGTTCGTAATCTGCTGCAAATCCCCTTTACCTTTCTTTGGCGAGGAGACACAGAACCGCTCCCTGCAGCTCAGGGGCAATTCACCCTGACTTAACTTTCAAGCAGGGTCTCCCATTAGAGCAGGACCAGAATGTCCAAAAAGTTGTAAAATTCCGCAGGAAGTCCGGTCAAAGTCCGGGGGCCTTTCCGTTCGCTCAAGCAGTTTTGATGCCGCATGAGCTCTCAAACGAAATGTCACATTCGAGTT
Organism: Eptatretus atami; assembly: GCA_035128595.1. Classification (NCBI taxonomy): domain Eukaryota; kingdom Metazoa; phylum Chordata; class Myxini; order Myxiniformes; family Myxinidae; genus Eptatretus; species Eptatretus atami. Next base: position 54,008,463 of record CM068963.1, read on the forward strand.
GGCTGTTGTGTCTCTTGAGAAAGGGATGGGAGAATTCAATCAACCTCGTTTAATCATTTTTGTCCACAGTTCTCGGTAGTAACTGATTTGCAGTCAGGGCGAAATCTGGCATTGAGTGTTTATGTCACTCTGGCAAGTCAGAACACCATTAGAAGAGTGTAACTGTGAATTCTGCAAGAGAGGTCTTGACGGCCCTTCTCAAGGTTGAAAGAATTCCTTATTTGGAGTCTCAGTTGATTCGTTCCCATCGAAGATGAACCATTGCCTCCAGCCACACGCTCACGTTGACTAGTTCAGTCAGTAAAGGTCTTTTTTTCCACCAATCTGCTGATAGTGATCACTTCCACTGGACTGTTCCAGCTTTCTTGCTCATATTTAAGTAATCTGCTTGAGAGCACTTATCAACCAGATGCCATTACTGGTGTAGTGTGAGCAATAATGTTGACAGAAAAATCGAACTTGGGATTTTGTACGTCCTCACCCACTGTCGAAGTATTAGGAAAGAACCACTTTTGTTTTTCTATCTTCCATACCAGTCTGAAGGCATTTCAAATTGTACATCTTGTAATATATAACATTGAAAGTCCAGTAATGCACTATTCAGCAATGAAAGTGGTAACATGCATTCCATATAATCATGTGGTGATCCAGAAAAGCCAGATGACTCATGCTTGTTTCGAACCAGATTCATCATTCCTGGTTTACATAGAATCTGTCAGTAGGCCCATGGTTATCTGGTTCTTTTTGAACGCACACCCATGGTATTGACGGGTGTTTGGATTTTGCAAATCGCCAAACATCCTAAATTTAAATTTTTTGTACAAGTTTTGCCAAATACTTGCACTGGGTGGATGGGGCTCAGGTATTCCCGTCACGTTTGGGGGTTGAATTGTACAGTTATATCTCCCCCATACAAAATTAAATAGTCAAGTCAACAGTGTTTAGAAAACCTGCTAACTTGGAGGAATAGATCCTTCAGCACTGGTCCGCTGGTGAATCTGCGAGAGTCTTGAACGGCCCTTCCAAGGTTGAAGAATCATATACACATTAACATACACATTTTTTTGATTACTGCGGCTAACATTCCATGCAATTAGAACCCTCACAAAGCCACCCCATCAATAATTCTGAGGGTTGGATTCCAGGGTGCACAATAATTGCCAACCTGCCTAAGCATCCTCAAAGGCAGTGGAGAGAAAAAAAGGCAACCTTTAAAAAAATGCTTGCGCCATCGTCTCAACAAGGTTGGTCGGTGTGTGTCTCTTGTAAACATCTAGAATATCAAATATTTTTTTTCTTAACATCTGCAAAACACCTGCGAGGCGACGCACACAGCTGCGGCCTCTTTATGTTGAGGGATGCTACCTTTCATTTACTTTTTTTTAAATAACTACTACTATTAGCGACTCTTGAGTTCTTTTCGCCTAGAGCACACTTCCTCAACCGCTGGAATTGAGGTTTGAAGATCCTGACTTGCGAGCGTCAGTGAATCATATTTTCGCAGCTTTTAGAAAGAAAGGGATCGGGAAAAAATCCCGAATTCTAACATGCCTTTTCTGAAGGTTTCATTTTAAGAATTTAAATAATTTCGTCTTCTGTTACCATGGTGTCTCCTCGTCCTTGGGCACAACACCCACTAACCTACAGGTAGAAGAGGTATCATCCGAAGGTCAGGCCTCATCATCTCTGCATTCTCTTCCTGATCCAAACTTATTTCTAAAGCACAATCTCCATAAGAATTTGAACATCGGCGTTCCAGTTCCCATATTAGCTGCCCCCTATCACATGCAGCTTCCTTCTTACCATCCCTATTTTGTTCCACAAGGGTAGGATACGATTTCCTCTGAAGGGACTTTTCCGCTTATCTGCCTTGTCATCTAAAGAGCAACACACCTCTTGACCACACCTCAGTGACAAATTCCTTTTTATCACTGAGATACCAAAAATATCAAATCCCACTTTGTTATCCTCCCTGAGGAGGCAAGTGTGTCTCAATGGTCTACATCAACTTCGTAACCACTAGGCAATCAGCGAGTGGTGCACAATGAATAGTCAGTTATAATCGGTTTCCGGTTCAATTCCAGTCCCGAAGACGGATTTCTATGTGAGATGCATTGTGCGAAGCTCGGCACATCTGAAACACGAGTATCTACTTTGTGGTTGTCTTTGTCTATTGACGACAGGACATGAACCGTTTTTGCCCTTTTTTACGAGACACCATCACGAACCCACTCCAATGTCATCAATCAGTACAGTCCTGGCAGTAGGAGGTCGAGGGACAACCACTTCTTGGTACATTAAAGGTAGAGAGGGAGGAACCTAGCTGTTTGCACGTCAACCAATATGTGGTGGGGAGGGTCCACCATTTGCACCCCCCCGCCCCGTAGTGTGGGGGGGGGGTCTGGTTGGCTTCCCGCCACGAAAGGTTGGTGAAGAGGATTCCCCTTTCACCCACGCCCATGACGTGGGAGGGGGGATCAACAATCTCCGTCCTTGATTTTCTGATGATCTCATCAAAGCGGGACAGGAGTTCTTTCACGTGGACCGTTACGCTCCACATATGATAGCACGCCATGACATCCGTAGGAGGCATACATTGTATAATGGCGTATATGTTTTGTATGGTAAAACTACGTTTAACTTTTGCTCGTTGCTTCAGGCAATATCATGTACAGTACCCCTTTTTAAAAGTCATATCACGTGTTTAAAATTCTCCTCTTCCGAGTGTCATCAGCACCGTATCCGTGATTTGCATATTCGTACTGAACTTATCAATTGATTACACAAATCATTCATTCCGAATGAAAGGTGGAGCATGGTAGACACGTTCATCGTTAACCGCAGGTGTGTTCAGCGGCGAAACAAGGAGAAACAGGTCGGCGAGTGGCACAGCAAGGGCCTTGCTCCACAACGGAGGTTACCATGTGGCTCCTCGGAAACGACACCATGACCTTCTTGTTCATTCGAGAGGGCTGCACGATGTTATGTAAACCAACGATTTCCGATTGCAGTAACACGTCCTCAATCTTTACCTCCCTCGGGGGAATCACACACGAGGCCATTTACGGTAAGTGACTGTAATGCATATGAGTTCAAAACGAATGTTTGCCATAGCTAAAAGTAATTTTAACAGAAGAAAAGAGTTTAAATAACAAAAGAAACTACCACAACATGACTGGCAAAATGGAGGAAAAATAATAATAATAATATAATAATAATATGGCGACGTGCGTCCAAGAAATCGTTTAAGGAAGCCAAGAAGCGTTAGGCTAAAACTAAAATGCCGTAGGACTGTTATAAATCTGTTGTAGAGGTGTCGTAAAGCAGCTTAATGAACGGCTACTTCAAACCGGACGTTGATAAACTCCCACACCGTACTGTGGTGCTGTGGCTTTTCTCTCTACTCGCTCAATAGAACAACAAACAAGGAGAAAGGGTAGAAGAGAAGCGAAACCAAAATTTAGACAATAAGAAAAGAGAAGCAACACAGGCTCCACACGTACCGTCCAGAGGACCTGAGCAAACAGTGCCCTGCGATTGCATGTGGCGTGCCAAGCCGAGTAACAGCCTGTGCAAAGTGGAGGAGGAGAAGAGAGAGAGAGAGAGAGAGACGAAGACAGGACAGACAGAACACGACAGACAGACAGACAAAGATAAAACGCCATAGCGGAATTGAAATAAAACATTGAACGCTGACATCTCCGGGCACGTTTATAGCATTGCAATGTACCCGCGATTCTCTAGCTATGTTAGTGAACAGCTTGTTTCCAAGTCAAGGTAAGTTGAGCAGGTTCAAAGACATGGCAGGTTCAGACCCCAGCGAGGTTACCCAGGAAACATTAAGTGAATTCCAGATATCTTTAGACAAGCAGATGATCCACCCATGGGCAGATCGCTGTTTTCCAAGCATGCAACATGTTCTGGTCTGACACATCCCATTATATTTGGCGATGTATAGCTACAGACGTTTCCTCGAGAGGCTCCGGAAATATAAAATAAGCCTGGTTACGTATACGAAGCAAAAACATGCTTACTACTTATGTGCCATATGTAAGTCTGTTGTGGTTACTATAGCGTCGATAAACCACAAAAGGAAGAAAATGCCAAGAGATTGAGCTAAAATAAGAAAACACAACAACTTTGGATCAAACGAAACTTGCGCAGTGCACAACTCAAGCGGTACCTCATTAATCCCTGAGAGGTTTCAGCTACCTCACTTAAATTCCCTTAAACTAGAATTTTTATTTATTTGTTGACGAGCTGTGGCTGCTTGGCTGTATCATTGTTCTGGGGGCATGATGTGCCACTGATGCAATGATCCCAGGTTACCAGGAACTGGTATCATTTGCGACCTCTGAAGGATGACAGGCGACGTCAACCGAACTGGTGTTATGACAGACAGCCCATAGGGGCTGTGCACTCAAGACACCTAAAATCTTAAGCCAGCCACCCGTAACCTTTCAGCGAAACCACTAGGCTCGTTCACAGTAGATGATACATATTAGTTTACATCACACTTACAACTACTATAGTCTCTCTCCATTATATAGAGATTATGCTCTCAACTGTGGAACTCCACTACCTTTTAAAGTGTGCATTGACTCATAACTTCAGCTTTTAATGCATTTCCATAAAATTCAGATAATTTTTTTTATCATTTTTTTTTTATGTTACCGTTTCTTGCTTTCTTCATTAATTATTATTATTATTTTTTTTGCAAGCACTTCTAAAATCTCATTTCAAATGAAAGTTGATTTAGAAATTGATTTATTGATTGTTTTATTATCCAGTCAATCGTAAATGTTAAAATGAGAATTAGGTTAACGAGGGAACAAGAGCATACATTACTGTAAAGTAAAGCTGATACATTCACGATATAGATATATGGCTTGAAGAGCATCATGATGGGCCAAAACGCGCCTCTATGTGCTCAAGTTTCCATATTTTTACTTTATCATTGTCTTATTTTCCAAAGCATCTCGTTTTTTTTTGAAATCATGAGAAATGAATGATCCAGTGAATATATGTCATTACCCTGCCAGGAGTTATGGCCAAAGCTGAAATTAATTGTACTTGTGCACCTGCACATTTGATTTAAAAAGCAGTTTTTTATGGTTATCTTTCCGCAGAGTTTTGTGCTTTTCTTAACCAAATTTGGATCACCAAACATAAGTAAGTATCCGTGTGAATTTTCGCGAAATTAAACAGTAGCCGGAATAATATTTTGGATAAAGTATTACACCAAATTGAAAATATGAGTCTATATGCTGTCATGAAGAGATTAAGTTTTTTTTTTCTGAGAACGATTTGCAGAAGCTCAGCAGACTGGATAGATGAAGGAAAGCAGCCGGCATTGAAGCTGTGAAATCATAACACGGCAATGGCAGGATAACTATTCAAGCACAGATGGTAGGCAAGAGGTCAACATCACGATGATAGTGTGAGAATACAGATTCCCACTGCAAGCATTGGGGCTTCAGGCATAGACAGAGCACACAGACAGCTTCTGTTTACTAGCCCACAACAAAGCATCTTGCGTGGTAAGGGCTATTTGGACCGTTGCTCCAATACTATGGGAGACATAAATTGCGAAATGGCAGTGGCATTTTATCCAGAGCCCACTGGCTGTCGAAAATTCCCATTGGTTGTGGCTGGAGTTAGAATTAATAAACAGCTTTTGGTCATCGTGTTGTCTACAGCCTTTGCTTCCAAAATACCTTCAAATGTCCCAGATTTGAGCGCGACTTTAGAAATGTCCCGTGTTGCATTGAATCAATTGCACCACTTGAAGGTTCATTTGAGTCGCGAGCTATGCAAAAGCCATAAAAAAAAACTAATCACTTTTTGTTATCGCATCATGCTTCATTGTCTCCTGAAACTGTAAAACACATAGAGGAGTTCAGATAAACATGCCTTATGTCATTTTAGGTAACCATAAAACAAAGTTTCTTGTTTAAAAAAACAAAGATATACCGGGAAAATCACATACTTGGGAGAAATTGGTGCGTGCTGGATACTCAGCAGAGGCAATTAACTATCCTGAAGATTTAATGTTTGCCATAGTCTCGATGACCGATAAGGACCTCACTTTTGTTTGTTCATTTGTATGCGTAATTGGGTCACGGGAGTTAATTACAAGTTCGGCCTGTAAGTAGCATCTTTTGGGAAGTAGGAGGGATAGGGGAGGAGACACGACTAATTCGCTGATGCAGTGTCCTGTAGTTTGAGTAGAAATTCAAACTTGACCAGGATATCGTCAATCCTCTGCTATCCTTTGCGAAAGACATTTGGAATTTTAACATCTGCCTGAGAATGCTAGTCGATGGATCCCAATTGCTTTCGCGCATATGAAAAAAACAATGCCTCATCAATGCAACCAAACCTGCTATAAGAAGAAGCAGTCCAAACGTTTGTCGTCAGATTGAGAAATGGCCAGACAAGACAGCTCAAGTCATACCATCAACAATGTCTTTATAAATTTGAAGAAAGTTTGGACTTAAATTGAAAGCAAATTTTAGCTCCAGATTGATGACAGATAATTAATTACTCAGTAAGGAACAATGTACAAAACAATGATGTTTGTCAAACATAAATTACTTATTTCAAAAAAAATCTTCAAGTGTTTGTATTCAGTCTGATCAAACTCTCTTTTTCGTGAAGCTCGAGACTCGTTCAATTATTGCTTACGAAGAGGGAGCAACTTCCAACGCCCAATCAGAACATTGCTATTTGCGAGGCCAGACTGGCAGGACATGAAATCTGCCCTCTCACAAAATGGATTGGGTTTGCATCTTCACCAGCATCTGGTATGATTATGCCTGGGAATACCTTCACAAAACCGTACCTTCTCTCATGTCCAGTTTGTTTCATCTCATCTGTGGATATCTTATTCTTCTCTCAATTTGCTGAAATTGCTGAATATGTAATGCAGCTGCAGTTGGCTAAAACAGCTTGCTTTCTCCAACAAAGGAAGGTAACCCGAATGAGAATTAACTTTCAAGTCCATATAATGGTGTATTGCTCTTCCTCCATCCTCTTTCCTTATGTCAAATGGCATCACTACGATCCTGCTCAAGATAAATGTCCAAAATGTCCAGTCGGTTGTTTTCGCGCCTTCAAATCATTGTGCAGCCAACCATTCTCCTTTGCCCCTCACTCACTGATCGACTGGACTTGTGGCCTTCTACGGAGAAAGTTTGTACAGCTTCAACCCTGTTTCAGCAATGGGCTCAGGTGGCATCAGTGCCCATGTTCTCAAATCCTGCTCTACCGCTCCTGCTTCATCTCTGTCTGTGCTCTTCAGCCGTTCTTCTCCTTTGCCAATATTTCATTTGCCTGGAAGTCAGCAACAATGACTTTCACAACATAAAGGGGTGATAAAACAATCCTTTTTCCCACACAGACCACAGAAGCTTCCTTCCAAATTCTGAGAAAACCCGATGAAATCCATCATCGTTTCATCTTCATTCATGATGTCGGTCTTTTCACTTTTCAAAAAAACTTGATCGTCTTGACATCAGTTTGTATTCTGGTTAGTTACTCAGTTCCAGACATGCTGCTGCTCATCTCTCATAAATGGCTGGCCCAGCTATTTAGATCCGCTGGAGCATGAAGGACATCCATAAACATGGTCACATTCTGGTCACCAAGCAATTCCGAGAGCCCATGTAAAAATCACTGTTTTTCAGTTTAAATCGCTTCCATATTGATCTCTTCTTGTCTTCAGGGCCTTCCTCGCGGGTTTCTGGTTTGTGTAATTCTTGTCCTCCTGAGCTGTCGTCCGTTTATTTTTGCGACATGTCGCAGCCTAGTTCCATTTCAGTTTTTGATTGTGACCAAATGGCAAGAACTTTGTTTTCTGTCTGATCATTGTTTTCTCATCTTTGTCCCTTTTGGTCATGTAAAACAGCAACCTTTCAAGCCTCTTTGTGTGGTGATCATTTTTTTGCTTTCTTGTTTTTTCTTCTCTATAGAAGAGGCATCCTTTCACTGCCATCATGTCATTTCACTCTTCAGACTCAAGGGCACTTGCCTTTTACAACATTGCTTATCTTCCAAATGCTGCCATTCCTGCTATGGTGCATCTCTTCGCTTCTTCAAATGATCCGTAATTATTTGCCCTCATTCCTAAGTAGAATGTAATTACTGCTTTCCTTAATTTTAGCAATGCATCGAAATTAAATCTCTTCCCTTTGCCTTTTAATAATGATTTTCAGTTCTTCAATGTCGTTTGAAATTAAGAGTATCATCTGCAAATCATAAGTTGGTGCTTTAGTCTTTTCCAAATCGACATCTAATTCTCTTTTTTCCCCAATTTTAGCTGTTGGAAACCCTCCTTCGATGCAACAGGGTGAACAATTTTGTGTGAGACTGTCTCCTTGTCTGTAACCTATTTTGGTGCAGTTTCAAGGTCGCTCTCCCACCATTGTCAATAATACCATTCCTTTCATGCCAAAAGTGCATATGGCTCCAAGAGTTTAATTGGCAAGGAGAACAGTCCTGGACCAGGTCGCACTCCGAACAGGGTTGTCCCATTTTATACCTCACTTAATGTACGACATTTGGCAAAAAGCATGCAGATACCACCCTTCTACTTTTGTGAATTCAAATATTCAGCCACACCCATTGCTGACAGTGTGTATAAATCAAGCACACAGCCATGCATCTCCACTAGAGCAAACTCGGCAGTTAATCGGTGCCATACTGGAAGGCTTCCGTGACTCTTCAACGCGACACCGTCTTGGAATGCCACTGTTCCAACAGTCAGTTTCGTCAATATTTTATGCCCTGCTAGAGCTGCCCGGTCAACTGTAAGTGCTGATATTGTGAAGTGGAAAACGTCTCGGAAACAACAGCCAACCACAAAGGTAGGTCCCACATAAGCTTCACATAACGGGACAAACGCCCGAGTGCTGAAGCAGCGTAGCATGGGAAACATCGTCTGTCGATGTGTTGCAACACTCACGACCAAGTTCAAAGCTGACTCTGGAACGCAAGGTCAGCACAAGCAACTGTTTGTCGATGAAGCTTCATGAAATGGGTTTCCATGGCGAGCAGCGCACACCAAGCTAGATCACCATGCACATGCCAAGCTTCGCTGGGAGTGGTGTAAAGCTCACCGCATTGGACTTGGAGCAGTGGAAACGTGTTCTCTGGAGTGATAAAATCACTCTTCATCAATCTTGGCAGTCTGATGGATGAATCTCGGTTTGGGTACTGCCAGGAAACGCTACCTGCCGAATGCATCGTGCAACTGTAAAGTTGATGAAGTAGGAATGCTGTCTGGGCTGTTTTTCATGGTCGGGCAACGGCCCCTAGTTCCAGTGAAGGGAAATTCTTAAAGCTACAGCTTCAATGACATTCTAGCCAGATTCTGTGCTTGCCAACATGTGGCAACAGTTTTGGGGAGGCCCTTCTGTTTCAGCAATGAAATGCCCCTGTGCACCAAAATATGAGATCCCATATGAAATGGTTTGTCAGATCAAGGGGGGGTGTGGAGAAACTTGACTGACCTGCAACAGAGCCCTGAACCTCAACCCCATCGAACAACCTTTGGGATGAATTGACGCCGACTGTGAGCCAGACCCTAATCAGACCCAAATCAGTTGCCCGACCCTCAGCGATGCTGTTGTGGATGAATGAAGCAAATTCCCGCAGCAATGTTCCAAATCTAGTTGGAAAGCCTTCCCAGAAGATGTGGAGGCCTGTTATAGCAGCAAAGGGGGGGGACCAAGCTCATATTTAATGCCATATTTTGGAATGAGATGTTGGATGAACAGGTGTCTACATACATTTGCCATGTCGTGTATTTATTACCTGGAGTTGAATTTGTGATGTCGACGCTGGTCATGACGGCATTTCTTTTCGCATTGTCAAATATTTTTCATAATC
>CM068963.1:54018719-54029357 GCA_035128595.1 Eptatretus atami
AGGAGATAAAGAGGCTACTGACCTTCGCAATATGAGAGCAATAGGCTTTGTGGTTCCTGCCTCAATATGAAGACGTTAATTGATGTTGAAAGCGGGATCAGAGAATGTCAGAAACCAGTATGAAGGTAGCTTGTTGGCAAGCAAGGCAGGATACAAATACTATGCCTAATGTTCAATGTATGTCCGGGAGACAATCCTGAGCTTGCTTTGAGATTTAGGTCTCCATCCATTTTAGGAGGTATGAAAAGAGGTAAGGTCCAGATAAAAAAATTGTTATATGGCTGGTAATACATCGACACAAAGGAGTTTTTTTTGAAATACATTGTCGAGGCTCGCATGACAGCTAAAATGGAGATAGATGGACCGTAAGATGATTGCACAATAATTATCTTTCTCTCCAGTAAAGTAATAATTGTTCACGAAGAAATTATCATAACAGAGTCAGGATTTAATTTTGAACAATAAGACAAGAGATTTTGAAGTGGATACTCAACAATGGACTCACCTTCATACAACATATCATCTTCTGGAAATACAAAATTAATGTGTCCCATATTCATTGATTATGAAAAATATTGACATGCGAAGAAATGCCTGTCATGACCAGCGTCGACATCATCTAAATGTCAACTCCAGGTAGATAAATACACGACATGGCAAATGTATGTAGACACCTGTCATCCACAATCTCATTCCAAAATATGGCATTAAATATGGTTGGTCCCCCCCTCCCTTTGCGCTATAGACAGGCCTCCACTCTTCTGGGAAGGGCTTTCCACACTAGATTTGGAACATTGCTGCGGGATTGCTTCCATTCATCCCACAACAGCATTCGCAGGGTCGGGCACTGATGTTGGGCGATTAGCGTCTGGCTCACAGTCGGCGTTCTAATTCATCCCAAAGGTTGTTCGATTGGGGTTGAGGTCAGGGCTCTGTGCAGGTCAGTAAGTTCTCCACACCCCCCTCTGATCTGACAAACCATTTCCATATGGATTCATTTTTGGTGCACGGGGCATTTCATTGCTGAAACAGAAAGGGCCTCCCCAAACTGTTGCCACATACAGTTTGGCAACACAAATCTGGCTAGAATGTCATTGAATGCTGTAGCTTTAAGATTTCCCTTCACTGGAACTAGGGCCTTGCCGACCATGAAAAACAGCCGCAGACTAGCATTCCTACTCATCTAACTTTACAGTTGCACGACTGCATTTCGGCAGGTAGCGTTTCCTGCAGATACGCCCAAACCAGATTCACCATCCAGACTGCCAAGATTGATGAAGATGATTTATGCACTCCAGAGAACACGTTTCCACTGCTCCAAGTCCAATGGCGGTGAGCTTTACACCACTCCAAGCGAAGCTTGGCATTTGCATGTGAGTGCGTAGGCTTGGTGTGCGCTGCTGCGGCCATGAAACCCATTTCATGAAGCTTCTCGACAAACAGTGCTTGTGCTGACGTTGCTGTCAGAGTCAGTTTGAACTTGGTCGTGAGGTTGCAACACATCGACAGACGATGTTCCCATGCTACGCTGCTTCAGCACTCGGTGGTTTCCCGTTATGTGAGCTTTGTGGGACCTACCATTTGTGGTTGTAGTGTTGTTGTCCGATGACGTTCCACTTCAACAATAAGCACTTACAGTTACCGGGCAGCTCTAGCAGGGCATAAAATAATTGCGAACTGACTGTTGGAACGGGGGCATCCAAGACGGTTTCGCGTTGAACAGTCACGGAAGCTCTCCAGTATGGCCACGATTATAACTGCGAGTTTGCTCTAGTGGAGATGCATGGTACTGGTGCTTGATTTATACACTGTCAGCAATGGGTGTGGCTGAATATTGTGGAAATTCACAAAGTAGAAGGGGTGTATCTGCATGACTTTTTGCCAAATGTCGTACATTAAGGAGGTATAAAATGGGACAAACCTCTGTTCGGAGTGGCGACCTGGTCCAGGGACTGTTCCTCCTTGCCAATTAAACTGCCTTGGCAGCCATATGCACTTTATGCATGAAGGAATGGCTATTATTACAATATGGTGGGAGAGCGACCTTGAAACTGCACCAAAATAGGTTACAGACAAGAGAGACAGTCTCACAAAATTGTTCACCACTGTTGCAATCGAAGGAGGGTTTCAACAGCTAAATTGGGGAAAAAAGAGAATAGAATGTCGATTTGGAAAAGATAAAGCCAACTATGATTTGCAGATGATACTCTTAATTTCAAACGACATTGAGAACTGAAAATATATAAAAGGCAAAGGGAAGAGAATTTAATATTCGATGCATTGCTAAATTAAGGAAAGCAGTAATTCATTTATTAGGACATGAGGGCAAATAATTACGGATCACTTGAAGAAGCGAAGAGATGCACCATAGCAGGAATGGGCAGCATTTGGAAGATAAGAAATGTTGTAAAAGGCAAGTGCCCTTGAGTCTGAAGAGTGAAATGACATATGGCAGTGAAAGATGCCTCTTAAGAGAAGAAAACAGAGCCAAAAAAATGATCACCACAAAAGAGGCTTTTGAAGGTGCTGTTTTAAACATGACCAAAAGGGACAAGATCGAGAACAACATGGATCCAGACAGAAAACAAAGTTCTTGCCATCTTGGGTCACAATCAAAAAGCTGGAAATGGAACTCAGGCTGCGACATGTCGCAAAAAAGTAACGGACGACAGCTCAGGAGGACAAGCAATTACACAACCAGAAACCCGACGGGAAGGCCCCTGAAAGCACAAAAGAATATATGGAAGGATTAAACTGAAAAACAGTGTGTTTACATTGGCCTCGGATTGCTTGGGACCAGAATGGACCATGTTTATGGATGTCCTACATGCTCCAGCGGATCTAAATAGCTGCCAGCCATTTATGAAGATGAGCAGCAAGCATGTCTGGAATTGAGTACTAACTCAGGAATACAAACTGATGGTCAGACGATCAGTTTTTTGAAAAGTGAAAAGACCGACATCATCGAATGAAGATGAAAGATGATGGATTTCATCGGGTTTTCTCAGAATTTGGAAGGAAGCTTCTGTGGTCTGTGTGTGAAAAGGATTTGTTTATCACCCCTTTATGTGTGAAGTCATTGTTGCTGCCTTCCAGGCAAATGAAATATTGGCAAAGGAGAAGAATCCGCTGAAGAGCACAGACAGAGATGTAAGCAGGAGCGGTAGACGCAGGAATTTGAGAACGTGGGCACTGATGCCACTGAGCCCATTGCTGAAACAGGGTTGAAGCTGTACAAACTTTCTCCGTAGAAAGCCACAAGTCCAGTCGATCAGTGAGTGAGGGGGCAAAGGAGAATGGGTTGGCTGCACAATGATTTGAAGGCCGAAAACACGACTTGGACATTTTGGACATTGTATCTAGCAGGATCATGTAGTGATGCCATTTGACATTAGGAAAGAGGATGGAGGAAGAGCAATACACCATATATGGACTTGAAAGTTGAATCTCAATGTCGGTTACTTCCTTTGTTGGAGAAAGCAAGCTGTTTTACCACTGCAGCTGCATTACATTATCAGCATTTCAGCAAAATTGAGAGATGAAGAATAAGTATCCACAGATGAGATGAAACAAACCTGGACATGAGAGAAGGTAGGTTTTGTGAAGTATTCCCAGGCATACATCATACCAGATGCTGTGAAGATGGCAAACCCAATCATTTTGTGAGAGGGCAGGATTTCATGTCCTGCCAGTTGGCCTCGCAAATAGCAATGTTCCTATTGGCGTGAAGTTGCTCCCTCTTCGTAAGCAATAAATTGAACGAGTCTCGAGCTTACGGAAAAAGAGAGTTTGATCAGACTGAATACAAACACTGAAGATTTTTTTGAAATAATAATTTATGTTTGACAAATCATTGTTTTGTACATTGTTCCTTACTGAGTAATTAATTATCTGTCAATCAATCTTGAGCTAAAATTTGGCTTTCAATTTAAGTCCAAACTTTCTTCAAATTTTGATAAGACTTGTTGATGTATGACTTTGAGCTGTCTTGTCTGGCCATTTCTCAATCTGACGACAAACTGTTGGGACTGCTTCTTCTTACAGCAGGTTGTTGCATTGATGAGGCCATTGTTTTCATATGGCGCGAAGCAATTGGATCCATCGACTAGCATTCAGGCAGATGTTAAAATCCAAATTGGTCTTTCGCAAGAGTAGCAGAGGATTGACGATATCCTGGTCAAGTTTAATTCTACTCAACTAGCAGGACACTGCATCAGCGAATTAGTCGTGTCGCTCCTCCCCTATCCCTCCTATTTTCCCAAAATTGATGCTACTTACAGGCCGAACTTGTAATTAACTCCGTGACCCAATTACGCTACAAATGAACAAACAAAAGTGAGGTCCTTATCGGTCATCGAGACTATGGCAACATAAATCTTCAGGATAGTTAATTGTGCCTCTGCTGAGATCCAGCACGCAACAATTTCTCCCAAGTATGTGATTTTTCCGGATATCTTTGTTTTTTTAAACAAGAAACTTTGTTGTTATGTTACCTAAAATGACATAAGCTGTTTATCTGGAACTCCTCTATGTGTTTTTACAGTTTCAGGAGAATGGAAGCATGATGCGATATACAAAAGTGATGTAGTTTCTTTATGGCTTCATAGCTCGCGTCAAAGAACCTTCAAGTGGTGCCAATTCGATTCATGCTAACACAGGGACATTTCTAAAGCGCGCTCAAATTGGGACATTTAGGTATTTTGGAAGCAAGGGCTGTAAGACAACACGATGACCAAAAGTCTGTTATTAATTCGAACTCCAGCAACCAATGGGGGGAATTTCGACAGCCAGTGGGCTCTGGATAAAATGCCACTGCCATTTGCAATTTATGTCTCCCATGTATTAGCAACGGTCTCATATAGCCCTTTAACCCGCAAGGATGCTTTGTTGTGGCGTCTATAAACAGAAGCTGTCTGTTGCTCATGTCTAGCCTGAAGCCCCAATGCTTGCAGTGGGAATCTGTATCTCACTACTATCTCGTGATGTGACCTCTTGCCTACCATCTGTGCTTGAATAGTTATCCGTGCATTGCCGTGCTTATGATTGTCACAGCTTCAATCCGGCTGCTCTTCCTTCATCTTCCAGTTCTGCTGAGCTTCTGCAAATCGTTCTCAGAAAAAAAAAGCTTAATCCTTCATGACAGCATAGACTCAATATTTTCAATTGGTTAATACTTTATCAAATATTATTCCGGCTCTGTTTAATTTCGGAAAATTCACACGGATACTTTACTATGTTGGTTGATCCAAATTTGGTTAAGAAAAGCACAAAACTTCTGCGGAAAGATAACATAAAAACTGCTTTTTAATCAAATGTGCAGGTGCACAAGAGCAATTAATTTCAGCTTTGGCCATAACCCTGGCAGGGTAATGACCAATATATTCACTGGATGTCATTCATCTTTATGGATTTCAAAAAAACGAGATCTTTGGAAAATAAGACAATGATAAAGGTAAAATATGGAAACGTTGAGCGCACATAGAGGCCGTTTTGGCCCATCATGATGCCTTCAAGCCATAATCTATAATGTGAAGTGTATTCAGCTTTACTTTACAGTATGATACTGCATCTTGGTTCCCTCGTTACCTAATCTCATTTAACATTACGATGACTTGGATAATAAAACACATCAATAAATCATTTCTAAATCCAACTTTCATTTGAAATGAGATTTTAGAAGTGCTTGCAAAAAAATAATAATAATAATAATGAAGAAAAGCAAGAAAGGTAACATGGAAAAGAAATGATAAAAAAATTATCTGATTTATTTATGGAAATTGATTTAAAAGCTGAAGTATGAGTTCAATGCACATTTCAAAAGGTAGTGCGAGTTCCACAGTTGAGAGCATAATCTCTATATAATGTGAGAGAGACTACTAGTATGTTGTAAGTAGTATGTAACTACATAATGTATCATCTACTGTGAAGACTAGGTGGTTTCGCTGAAAGGTTGACGGTGGTGGCTTAAGATTTTAGGTCTTGAGTGCAAGCCCCTATTGGGCTGTGTCATAACAACCAGTTCGGGTTGACGTCGCCTGTCATCCTTCAGAGGTCCGCAAATGATACCAGTGTCCTGGGTAAACCTGGGAGATCATTGCATCAGTGGCACATCATGCCCCCAAGAAATGATACAGCCAAGCAGCCACAGCTCTCATACAAATAAATAAAAATTTACTTTCAGCGGATTTTAAGTGAGGTAGCTGAAACCTCTCAGGGATTAATGAGGTACCGCTTGAGTTGTGCATGCGCAAGTTTCGTTTTGATTCCAAGTTTGTTTGTTTTCTATTTTTAGCTCAATCTTGGCATTTTTTCCTTATGTGGTTTATCCGCGCTTATAAACCACAACAGATTACATCATGGCAACAATAAGTAGTCAAGCATGTTTTTGCTTCGTATACGTAACCAGGCTTATTTTATATTTCCGGAGCCTTCGAGAGGAAACCGTCGTAGCCTATTACATCGCAAATATAATGGGAGTGTGTCAGACAGAACATGTTGCATGCTTGGAAAACACGATCTGCCCATGGGTGGATCATCTGCTTGTCTAAAGATTCTGGATTCACTTAAATGTTTCCTGGGTAACCTCGCTGGGGTCTGAACCTGCCATGTTCTTTTGAACTGCTCAACTTACCTTTGACTTGAACAAGCTGTTCACTCATAGCTAGAGAATCGCTGGGTAACATTGCATGCTATAAAACTGCCCGGAGATGTCAGCGTTCAATGTTTTATTTCAACTTCCGCTATGGCGTTTTATCTTTGTCTGTCTGTCTGTCCTGGTCTTGTCTGTCTGTCTGCTTCTCTCTCTCTCTCTCCTCTCATTCCTCCTCCCACTTTGCACAGGCTGTTACTCGGCTTGGCACGCCACATGCAATCGCAGGGCACTGTTGCTCAGTCTCTGGACGGTACGTGTGGAGCCTGTGTTGCTTCTCTTTTCTTATTTGTCCAAATTTTGGTTTTTCGCTTCTCTTACCCTTTCTCCTTGTTTGTTCTGTTCTATTGAGCCGAGGAGATTAGCCAGAGACAAGACAGCGAACAACGGGTACGGTTGCGTAGGTGTACGCGCTTTATCAGAACACTCCACCAAGGAATTTTAAGAGCGCCCTGTTTCCATCACGTGCTTTGTAGTTTTAGCCTAACGCTTCTTGGCTTCCTTTAAACGATTTCTGACGCACGTCCTATATTATTATATTATTATTATTTTATTTTTCCTCCATTTGCCAGTCATCGTTGTGGTAGTTTCTTTTGGTTGATTTAAACTCTTTTCCTTCTGTTAAAAATTACTTTTAGCTATGGCAAACATTCGTTTTGAATCATATGCATGTACGATCACTTACCGTAGAAATGGCCTCGTGTGTGATCCCCGAGGCGAGGTAAAGATTGAGGACGTTTACTGGCAATCGGAAAATCGTTGGTTTACATAACATCCGTGCGCCCTCTCGAATGAACAAGAAGGTCATCGTGTTCGTTTCCGAGGGCCCATGGTAACTCCGTTGGTGGAGCAACGCCCTTGCCGTGCACTCCCGACCTGTTCTCCTTGTTTCGCCGCTGGACACACCTGCGGTTAAGCTGAAACGTGTTATGCTCCACCTTTCATTCGGATGAATATTTGTGTAATCGAATTGAGTAAGTTCATACGAAGTATGCAAATCACGGATCGGTGCTGATACACTCAGGAAGAGGAAGAATTTAAACACGTGATATGACTTTTAAAAGGGGTACTGTACATGATATGCCTGAAGCAACGAGCAAAACGTTAAAACGTGTTTTACATACAAAAATATACGCCATCTATACACAATGTATGCCTCCTACGAGTTCCATGGCGTGCTATCAATGTGGAGCGTACGGTCACGTGAAAGAACTCCTGTCCCGTTTTGATGAGATCATCAGAAAATCAAGGACGGAGATTGGTTGATCCCCCCTCCCACGTCAGGGGTGGGTGAAGGGGAGATCCTCTTCACCAACCTTTCGTGGGCGGGAAGCAACCAGACCCCCCCCCCACACTACGGGGGGGGTGCAAATGGTGGAACCCTCCCCACACACATATTGGTTGAGCGGCAAACAGGCTAGGTCCTCCTCTCTACCTTTAATGTACCAAGAAGTGGTTGTCCCTCGACCCCTACTGCCAGGACTTTACTGATTGATGACATTGAGTGGGTTCGTGATGTGTCTCGTAAAAAAGGGCAAAAACGTCATGTCCTGTCGCAATGAGACAAAGACAACACAAAGTAGATACGTCGTTTGCAGATGTGCCGAGCTTCGCAAGATGCATCTCACATAGAAATACCGTCTCGGGACTGGAAATTGAACCGGAAACCGATTATAACTGACTATATTCACTTGTGACCACTCCTGAATTTGCCTAGTGGTAGCGAATGTGATGTTAGACATTGAGACACACTCTGCCTCCTCAGGGGGAAAAAAGTGGGATTTGATATTTTTTGGTATCTCAGTGAATAAAAAGGAATTTGTCACTGAGGTGTGTGCAAGGTGTGTGTTTTTTGATGACAGGCAGATAAGCGGAAAAGTCCCTTCAGAGGAAAGTCGTAATCCTACCCTTGTGGAACAAAATCAAAGGGATGTAAGAAGGAAGCTGCATGTATAGGGGCAACTAATATGGGAATGGAAGAACCGATGTTCAAATACCTTATGGAGTTGTCGCTTTAGAATAAAGTTTGATCAGGAAGAGAACTGCAGAGATGATGAGGCTGAACCTTCGGATGATACACTCTTCTACCCTGTAGGTTAGTGGGTGTTGTGCCCAAGGAGAGGAGACACCATGGTAACAGAATCGACGAAATTATTAAATTCTTAAAAGAAACCTTCAGGAAAAGGCCATGTTAGAATTCGGGATTTTTCCCGAATCTCCCTTCTTTCTAAAAGCTGCGAAAATATGATTCACTGAACGCTCGGCAAGTCAGGATCTTCAAAACCTCATCCAGCGGTTGAGGAAGTGTGCATCTAGGCGAAAAGAACCAAGAGTCTAAAGTAGTAGTATTTAAAAAAAAGTAAATGAAGGGTAGCACCTCAACATAAATGAGGCCGCAGCTGTTGCGTCGCCTCGCAGGTGTTTGCAGGATGTTAAGAAAAAAAATATTTGATATTCTAATGTTTTACAAGAGACACACACCGACCAAGCCTTGTTGAGGAACGATGGCGCAAGCATTTTTAAAGGTTGCCTTTTTTTTCTCTCCACTGCCTTTGAGGATGCTAGGCAGTTGGCAATTATTGTGCACCCTGGAATCCAACCTCAGAATTTATTGTATGGGTGGTTTGTGAGCGGCTTCTAATTGCCATGGAATGTTAGCGCAGTAATCAAAAAAATGTATGTTAATGTGTATATGATTCTTCAACCTTGAGAGGGCCGTTTCAAGACTCTCGCAGAATTCACCAGCGGACAGTGCTGAAGGATCTATTCCCTCCAAGTTAGCAGGTTTTCTAAACATGTGACTTGAACTAATTTAATTTTGTATGGGGGAGATATAACTGTACAATCAACCCCCAACTTGTACAGGGAATACCTGAGCCCCATCCACCCAGTGCAGTATTGGCAAAACTTGTACAAAAAATTTAAATTTAGGATGTTTGGGCGTTGCAAATCCAAACACCCGTCAATACCATGGGTGTGCGTTCAAAAAGAACCAGATAACCATGGGCCTACTGGACAGATTTATGTAAACCAGGAATGATGAATCTGGTTCGAAACAGCATGAGTCATCTGGCTTTTCTGATCACCACATGATTTATAATGGAATGCATGTTACAACTTTTCATTGCTGATAGTGCATCTGCGGACTTTCAATGTTATATATTACAAATGTACAATTGAAAATGCTTCAGACTGGGTATGGAAGATAGAAAAACAAAGTTGGTTCCTTTCCTAAATACTTCGACGTGGGATGAGGCGTACAAAACTCCCAAGTTCGATTTTCTTGTCAACATTATTGGCTCACATACCACCAGTAATGGCATCTGGTTGATAAGTGCTCTCAAAGCAGATTACTTAAATATGAGCAAGAAGTGGACACAGTCAGTGGAAGGTGATCACTATCAGCAATTGTGGAAAAAAAGACCTTTACTGGCTGACACTAGTCAAGGAGCGTGTGGCTGGAGGCAATGGTCATCTTCTCGAATGGGACGAATCAACTGGAAACTCCAAATAAGGAATTCTTTCAACCTTGAGAAGGCCGTCAAGACCTCTCGCGATTCACAGTTTACATATTTAAGTACATCTGCTTTGAGAGCACTTATCAACCCAGATGCATTACTGGTGGTATGTGAGCAATAATGTTGACAGAAAATCCGAACTTGGGATTTTGTACAGTCCCACCACTGTCGAGTATTAGGAAAGGAACACTTTTGTTTTTCTATCTTCCATACCAGTCTGAAGGCATTTTCAAATTGTACATCTTGTAATAATATAACATTGAAAGTCCAGTATGCACTATTACAGCAATGAAAGGGTAACATGCATTCCATTATAATCATGTGGTGATCAGAAAAGCCAGATGGACTCATGCTTGTTCTCGGAACCAGATTCATCATTCCCTGGTTTACATAGAATCTGTCCAGTAGGCCCATGGTTATCTGGTTCTTTGAACAGCACACCCATGGATATTGACGGGTGTTTGGATTTTG
>CM068963.1:54052962-54067651 GCA_035128595.1 Eptatretus atami
AAGGAGAGAGATTCTCAGGTAGATTTTGGTTTGAAAAAGATTACTCTTTAGTTGTCCACAGCATGTTGAAAAAAATGGGCTATCTTGACTAAATCCATACCTGCTGACTATAACGAACTCCACTTTGCGCACCTGCAAATAGTAAGAGGATATCATTAGTATGGAGGAGGTTATTCAGGTAAGGTCGGTACAGTGTTTTATGGTCACCCTAATATGGTCACCAACACTGAGATGAAGCAATGAAATCTCTGTCAGATGGAGACACAGACCGTAATGCCTTGACCTCTTTGTTTTCAGTACACTACCTCCTGAAGAGGACAGACGATTTGAGATGCATTTTCTGAGGGACTGCGACATAAATTTCTAGAGTATGGTCTTCTGATACACCAATAGTCAAGAACATGTTGTACAGAGCACAGGCACAGTGGACTATACAGCTGTTATATATCCAAATCCGGTGCAGTTGGTGCCAAAGGTCCCTGCATGCCAACATTTAAAGATAGTTCTTCCACATCATCATCGTGACAATGTAGAGTGCATGGAGAGATGTTCCTGGAATATTTTTTTCATTGGTGTTCCCCAATCTCACTCTCTGTGTATTTACTTTCAGTCACTTACTGAACTTGACAATGGACTTTTCTCTTGTCCAAGGACCGGTGAAGATATTATCAACAAACATCAATTCACTGACTGTTCTCGGCGAGGGACAATGGAATGGCAATAAAGATATTTTGCTTGAAGTCGATCTTTCAGTTTTTGATTTTCTGAAAACAAAATTAGACAAACAAATGACGTCAGCTTTGACAGGCTTCATAAGTGAATGAATACTCAACTTTCATGTTGATGGTGAATTAAACATGTTCAGTCTGTATGTGGATGGATCGCTTCCTTCATTTGCTTTGCCACATGAAGAAACATGTTGTTATGGTCCCAGCATGGTAGTGATCAGATTCAGGAAAGTATTGATACTTGCATAGATTGGGCAAAATAATTGGCAGATGCAATTTAACCTGAGCAAGTAAGTGTAAGGTGTTAGTAATGGGAAAGAACAATGAAAATAGAGATTACAGGATACAAGGGGTAATTTTGGAGGTGTCACACAGGAAGAGGATCTGGGGGTGGTAATAATAACAGGAGGTAAGCAGGCAGCACAGTGACAGGCAGCTATAGGTAAAGCAAATCGGGTTTATAGGTTCGATCGGAGGGGATCAATATAAATCAAAAGTGGTGGTGTTAACATTGCACAAAAATTTAATGAGGCCACATCGAGAATATTGTGTGCAGTCTTGGTCACCAAAACTCAGGAAGGACAAAGATGGCATCGAAGAGGATTCAGCGCAGGGATACTAGATTTGATTTCGGGCTGAGCTAGACCAGCTATGAGGAGTGGCTGAGGAGACAGGGCTTTATACACTAGAAAGGAGGCGGTTACGAGGGGATATGTGGGGTTTTAAGAGTAAGGACAAAATATGTGCAGAAGAATTATTCAGCAGAGTTGATAGTGATAGGACCAGAGGCATAGCTTGAGAGTAAAGAGGAGGAGAGTTAAGATGGTAGTAAGGCAGGGACTTTACTCAGAGAGTAGTTAATGCATGGAATGGTCTCCCTGGAAAGGTGGTGGCAGCAGAAACAGTAGATAAGTTTAAATTGTAATTAGATAGGTACCTGGAAGTTATGGAGATGGAGGGAGTAGGGATGTTGGGAGGACTTTT
Source organism: Eptatretus atami (assembly GCA_035128595.1). Taxonomy (NCBI): domain Eukaryota; kingdom Metazoa; phylum Chordata; class Myxini; order Myxiniformes; family Myxinidae; genus Eptatretus; species Eptatretus atami. The sequence goes on from CM068963.1 coordinate 54,054,675, forward strand.
AGGTAGCTGGAGCATTGATGGGTGTTGTGTGCAAATGTATGAAGTGCTGTGGTAGGGGGTCTCTTCAAGGGGTGGTTTGAGGTTGACGTTGTGTGTTTCTCACCAAAGAACGGCCTTTGCTCACCCCTGCCCTGTAATGAAAAAAATATTTGTTTTTGTTTTTTTTAGAGCAAATACAACCGTCGAATCGAGGCTACAAGAGTGACATGGATACCTCTCGGCTTTCCTGCGTATGTTGGCGATTCTTATTTCAAACCTGAAAAGATTTCTTTTCTCATTGTGATCATATAAAATAATTTGCCTTCCAACCCTCCAGTGTAGAACCACGGTATCACAATAAAGTTGAAGAACGCGCCAAGTGGCTTTAACCACGCAATCACGGAACGTTTGAAGAAACTTTTAAAAGCGAAACTTTTAAATACCTCCGCCACCAAAGTGATGAAGGAGGTTATGTTTTCACCCCTTTCTGTGTGTTGTCTGTTTGTTGTCTGTTTGTGTACAAGATATCTCAAAGTTGTGGACTGATTCGGATGAAATTGGACAGGTTGGGTGTGTGAAAAGGAAGAATTGATTCCAATTTCGTGAAGATCCGGATCCGGATCGACGAGTAGAATTTTTAAGTGATTCTTCACATTGAGAAATAGGACTAAAAATGTTAAATAGCAACGATGTCTCATAAAGTTGCGGACGTATTCAACGAAACTTGGTGAACAGGTTGGTTGTGTCGCAAGGATGAATTGATTCGATTTTGGTGAAGACATGCCACGAATTGACATGCATTTGATCCGGATCCGATAGGAGAATTATTTAATTCTAAAGTGATTCTTCACCATTGAGAGATAGGGCCAAAAACCGATATAGTACTGTTTAGCATGATATTTCAAACATGTAATGGGCCCGATATGTTCTCGTGGATCAGGTATTACGTGGCGGAGCTTTGCGCTCTACTGAGTGCCTTCTAGTTTTATTTGTATTTATCTCTGCGCGAAGTGATGGGTTATATAATGGAAGAACAAAATCGGGAAACGTTGTGGAAAATATTCAGCACGCCAAGCAACGAGACAACACGTGTCCAAAACGCAGCCGAGTTGCCCTGAACTTTGATCAATCGATCTATTGCAGTATTCAGTACAGTGCGAATATTGTAAGAGCACTGGTTTAAGCACTCCAACAAACGCTTCCTTGGCACGCAATTGGCAATCACCGAACCTCTCGGAGATGCCGGAAATGTCAAATATGTCCGAATTGGACAAGTGAACACTTTTCTGGGAGTCACAACTGCTTGCAAGCTCGATTGTGAAGCTTAAATTTTGTAATTCTCCTTAGTTTAATAGAATACTGTGGTAATCACATGTGCGGAAATGAAATAAAGCAACGAACGCTGGCGTCTCCGGGCGTTTATATCATTGCAATGTTCCCAGGCATTTGTAGCTATGATGAACAGGCATTCGATAATATGAGTGAGGAAAGTGAAGAAAAAAAAAGGAAAAAAACTTCATCGTTAAGAAATCGTCGCGCCCTGTTCCAAGTCAAGGCATGGTTGAGCAGGCCAAAAACATGGTGGCTTCAGACCCCAGCTGGTTACCGAGGATACGCCTTAACACCCAGACAGCGAGGTGGCCAAGGATTACCTGATGAAGGATATAATTGAATAAGGCCGTTAATTATCTTCAAAAGGGGTGTTTTAATTAACCCAACACCAATTTTCACTCTTGCACTTAGTTGGAGTTTTCTTAGTATGCATGAAAGTTTCAGGCTGCTAGGTTTTTAGTTTTGGAGTAAGGGAGGACACGCACACACACACACACACACACACACAAAAACATTGACATTTATTGTGTCGATGGAAATCGTCTGGTGTTGATGTGGCACAGGCACGATGGGTCGAATGGCCTCCTCCTGCGTCTTCATTTCTTGTGATACCATTCCTAACCCTTTTTCATGAAACCGGTGGCGTGTCTCTGTCATAGATCTTATCATATTACAGCTCAACAGTCATGGCAGTTCTGTCCACATACTAGTATAAGATACTATTCATTTTGCAATCCTACAAAACAAGGGAATTATTATCCCCGCCAAACAACGAAGTTGGCGGGGATATAGAAATGGGTTCCGTCGCGTCCGTCACATTTCGTTTCTGGAGCTTAACTACAAATCCCTCAAGATATATTACGAAAATTTGGTACCATATCAAGCAAGTGGTGAACTGGTGCCTTTTGATATTTTCTTTGATAGGTCACATGGTTTTGGCAGCCATGTTGGATTCAACAAAAATATTAAATAATGTTTTCTCTGAATCACATAACCTAACGAAGCGAAAATTTGCAACTATCATCTTCCATCATGTCTGCATACATGTAAAAATTATGACGTCACAAGTTACATGGTTTGGGGCCATCTTGGATAGAAAAACACCTCATCTGATTAATACGAAACTTCACACACGTATTCCACTGGTTACAATTGGAACAACAAGCAAATAGGCCATCATTTAAAAGTGAAAAAAGAAAAATTGTGCAACAGGATTAGGTGTCAATGACATAATACTGAAATTCAAGAAATTTATCTGTGTTTCTTTGTTTGGCTTCTATGGCTTCCTGAACCACTGGGTGGAATGAGTTGAAACTGGTGTTGTACTGGGGAGGAGGGGGGGGGGGGTGGTGTACATGGGGTTTTAGCTGGTTCGGAAAATTAATTGTCCAGAGGACCCCATTCTGTCCACATAAATGTATATCGTGTAGCCCCACCTAGTGGGATCTGGCATTACAAGACATGATAAAATAAATGTGTTTGAATCATAAATGTGTTGAATAACCCGTCAATTAGGACGGGTTCTTTTCTAACAACAACACAAAAGTTTCCTGACAAGGAACTTCACCCAGGATGAGGCCACTCAGCTCATAAGCCTGTACAATGGTTGCCCACCTATGGTTGTTTGTCCATGCTTTATCCAATTTGAATGTTGAATGTCAATCAAGGAAGCAACACGGAGAATTTTTAAACCCTTTGGTATGACCCCACTGGTGTTGTGTTTCAATCAACTGACCTCCCAGACTCGGAGCAGATGCTCTAACCATGAATGCTAACAAGCTTTCCCACCTGAAATCAAGGAAAGGCAAATCTCTCTGCCACTACTCTCTCGACCCTGATTAAATTATAGTCGATTTTGGTAAGTATGTAAATTCAGTCCAATGGATACATAGGTGTGTATAGTTAGTACAGTACACTTTATGGGGATGTAAGGCCATCATTAAACATGTATTATTAGTCAAACTTTCTTCAAGACAAGGCTCATGGTAGAACGAAGTTCCATTGACAGTGGGGTCGTGAGGCAACAATTGGGCAAACTGGAAATAGGATAAACAAACAGACAAGGGATAGAAAGGAGAGAGAGAGAGAGAGAGAGAGAGAGAGAGAGAGAGAGAGAGAGAGAGAAGAAGACAGACAGACAGACAGACAGACAGACAGGGAGATGGAGACAGATAAGTGGGAACATTGAAATCAGCAAGAAAGACGCTTTGGTTTTGGAAGGATTAATGGGGATAATAAGATTATGGGTCAGGATGGGGGTGTGATATGATGTGGTGGTGCACTGCCTGCTTGAAGCCCTGGAGGGAAGAGTGAGACGAAACAGTGTCTGGAAGTGGGCCGATAAAAGAGTTGAGGTTTACAGTAACCCTTGATTTGGGAAATGTATCCTAGAGTTGTTTGAGTGGGGGGGTGGGGTGGGGGGGGGGGGGGGCAGTGGCCTGAGAGAGCTAACCAGAAAGAGATTCTCTCCCTTTCTATCCCTTGTCTGTTTGTTTATCCTATTTCCAGTTGTGCCCAATTGTTGCCTCACGACCCCACTGTCAATGGTAACTTCGTTCTACCATGAGCCTTGTCTTGAAGAAAGTTTGACTAATAATACATGTTAATGATGGCCTTACATCCCCATAAAGTGTACTGTACTAACTATACACACTATGTATCCATTGGACTGAATTTACATACTTACCAAAATCGGACCTATAATTTAATCAGGGTCGAGAGAGTAGTGGCAGAGAGGATTTGCATTTCCTTGATTTCAGGTGGGAAAGCTTGCTTAGCATTCATGGTTAGAGCATCTGCTCCGAGTCTGGGAGGTCAGTTGATTGAAACACAACACCAGTGGGGTCATACCAAAGGGTTTAAAAATTCTCCGTGTTGCTTCCTTGATTGACATTCAACATTCAAATTGGATAAAGCATGGACAAACAACCATAGGTGGGCAACCATTGTACAGGCTTGATGAGCTGAGTGGCCTCATCCTGTGGTGAAGTTCCTTGTCAGGAAACTTTTGTTGTTGTTGTTAGAAAAGAACCCGTCCTAATTGACGGGTTATTCAAAAGAGAGAAGATGCTTAAACCGCAGGTGTGTCCAGCGCGAAACAAGGAGAAACAGGTCGGGGTGCACAGCAGGCCTTGCTCCACAACGGAGGTTACCATGTGCACCTCGGAAACGAAACACAATGACCTTCTTGTTCATTCGAGAGGCTGCACGGATGTTATGTAAACCAACGATCTTTCCGATTGCCAGTAACACGTCCTCAATCTTTACCTCCCTCGGGGATCACACACGAGGCCATTCTTACGAGTAAGTGACTCGTACATGCTATGATTCAAACGAATGTTGCCATAGCTAAAAGTAATTTAACAGAAAAAAAGAGTTTAAATCAACAAAAGAAACCTACCACAAGCGATGCTGGCAAATGGAGGAAAATAAAATAATAATAATAATAATAATAATATGACGTGTCCAAGAATCGTTTAAGGAAGCCAAGAAGCGTTGCTAAAACTAGCAAACACGTCAGATGGAACACAGCCTCAAAACCGGGAGGTTTGATAAACATCCGAACACCACCTACCGTGTGTGCTGTCTTTCTCTCTCTCGCTCAATAGACAAGACAAACCAAGGAGAAAGGGTGAAGAGAAGCGAAACCAAAACATTTAGACAATAAGAAAAAGAGAAGCAACACAGGCTCCACACGTACCGCCAGAGACTGAGCAACAGTGCCCTGCGATTGCATGTGCGTGCCAACGCGAGTAACAGCTGTGCAAAGTGGGAGAGAGAATGAGAGAGAGAGAGAGAGAGAGGAGACAGACAGACAGAACAGACAGACAGACAGACAAAGATAAAAACGCATTATGCGGAATTGAAAATAAAACATTGAACGCTGACATCTCCGGGCGTTTATAAGCATTGCAATTTACCCAGCGATTCTTAGCTATGATGAACAGCTTGTTCCAAGTCAAAGTAAGGTTGAGCAGGTCAAAGAACATGGCGGCTTCAGACCCCAGCGAGGTACCCAGGAAACATTAGTGATCCAGAATTCTTAGACAAGCAGATTATCCACCCCATGGGCGATCGTGTTTCAAGCATGCAACATGTTCTTCTGACACATCCCATTATTTTGGCGATGTATAGGCTACAGACCGTTTCCTCGAAGGCTCCGGAAAATATAAAATAACCCTGGTTACGTATACGAAGCAAAAACATGCTTACTACTTATGTGCATATGTAATCTGTTGTGGTTATATAGCTCGGATAAACCACAAAAGGAAGAAAATGCCAAGATGAGCTAAAAAATAAGAAACAAACAAACTTGGAATCAAACGAAACTTGCGCCAGGCACAACTTCAGGTACCCTCATTAATCCCTGAAGGTTTCAGCTACCTCACTTAAATCCTCTGAAAGTAGAATTTTTTATTATTTGTACGGAGCCTGTGGCTGCTTGGCTGTATCATTTCTGGGGGCATGACTGTGCCACTGATGCAATGTCCCCAGGTTACCAGGACACTGGTACTCATTTGCCGACCTCTGAAGGATGACAGGCTGAGTCAACCCGAACTGGTGTTAATGACAACAGCCCAATAGGGGCTTGCACTCAAGACCCTAAAATCTTAAGCCAGCCACCGTAACCTTTCAGCCAACACTAGTCCTTCACAGTAGATGATACATATGTAAAGTACATACAACTTACAACATACTAGTAGTCTCTCTCCATTATATAGAGATTTATGCTCCTCAACTGTGGAACTCACTACCTTTTGAAATGTGCATTGACTCATCAACTTCAGCTTTAACATATTTCATAAAATCAGATAATTTTTTTTATCATTTTTCTTAATGTTTACCTTTCTTGCCTTTTCTTCATTATTATATTATTTTTTTTTGCAAAGCACTTTAAAATCTCATTTCAAAATTGAAAAGTGTGATTCAGAAATGATTAGTTGGATGTTAATTATCCAGTCATGTAAATGTTTAAATGAGATTAGGTTAACGAGGGCAACCAGATCAGTACATACTGTAAAAGTAAACTGATACATTCACGGATTATAGATATGGCTGAAGCATCATGATGGGCCAAAAGCCTCTATGTGCCTAAGTTTCCATATTTTACCTTTATCATTGTCTTATTTTCCAAAGCATCTCGTTTTTTTTTGGAAAATCCATAAAATGAATGATCCAGTGATATATGTCATTTACCCTGCCAGGAGTTATGAGCCAAAGCTGAAATTAATTACTTGTGCACCTGCACATTTGATTAAAAAGCAGTTTTTTATGGTTATCTTTCCGCAAAGAGTTTTTGTGCTTTTCTTAACCAAATTTGGATCACCAAACATAGTAAGTATTCCGTGTGAATTTTCCGAAATTAAACAGTAGCCCGGAATAATATTTTGGATAAATATTACACCAATTGAAATATGAGTCTAATGCTGTCATGAAGAGATTAAGCTTTTTTTTCTGAGAACGACTTTCAGAAGCTCAGCAGACTGGAAGATGAAGGAAGGCAGCGATTGAAGCTGTGAAATCATAACACGAGCAATGGCAGGATAACTATTCAAGCACAGATGGTAGGCAAAGGTCCATCAGAGATAGTAGTGAGGAATACAGATTCCCACTGCAAGCATTGGGGGCATTCAGGCAATAGACATGAGCAAACAGACAGCTGTCTGTTTACTAACCCACAACAAAGCATCCCTTGCGGGTAAAGCTATATTGAGGACCGTTGCTAAATACATGGAGACATAATGCAAATGGCAGTGGCATTTTATCCAGAGCACTGGCTGTCGATTCCATTGGTGGCTGGAGATTAGAATAAATAACAGACTTTGGTCATCGTGTTGTCACAGCCTTTGCTTCCAAAATACCCTTAAATGGTCCAATTTGAAGCGCCGACTTTAGAAATGTCCCCGTGTTGCATGAATCAATTGCACACTTGAAGGTTCATTTGATCGCGAGCTATGAAGCCACATCACTTTTGTTATCGCAATCATGCTCTCACTCCTGAAACTGTAAACACATAGAGGAGTTCAGATAAAACATGCCTTTATGTCATTTTTAGTAAACATAAACAAATTTCTTGTTTAAAAAAAACAAAGATATCCGGGAAAAATCACATACTTGGAGAATGGTGCGTGCTGGATCCTCAGCAGAGGACCAATTAACTATCCTGAAGGAATTTATGTGCCATAGTCTCGATGACCGAAAGGACCTCACTTTTGTTGTTCATTTGTATGCGTATTGGGTCAGGAGTTAATTACAAGTTCGGCCTGTAAGTAGCATCATTTTGGGAAGTAGGAGGGATGGGGGAGGAGGACACGACTAATTCGCTGATGCAGTGTCCCTGTAGTTTGAGTAGAAATTTCAAACTTGACCAGGATATCGTCAATACCTCTGCTACTCTTTGCCGAAAGACAATTTGGAATCTTTAACATCTGCCTGATAATGCTAGTCGATGATCCCAATTGCTTCGCGTCCATATGAAAACAATGCGCTCATCAATGCAACAACCTGCCTGTAAAAGAAGCATCCCGACAGTTTGTCGTCAGATTGAGAAATGGCCCAGACAAGACAGCTCAAAGTCATACATCAAACAATGTCTTATAAAATTGAAGAAAGTTTGACTAAATTGAAAGCCAAATTTAGTCAAGATGATGACAGATAATTAATTACTCAGTAAGGAACAATAGTACAAAACAATGATGTCAAACATAAATTATTATTTCAAAAAAAATCATTCAGTGTTTGTATTCAGTCTGATCAAACTTTACTTTTTCGTAGCTCGAGACTCGTCAATTTATTGCTACGAAGAGGGAGCAACTTCAACGCCATAGAACATTGCTATTTGCAGAGGCCAACTGGCAGGACATGAAATCTGCCTCTCACAAAATGATTGGGTTGCCATCCTCACAGCATCTGGTATGATTATGCCTGGAATACCTTCACAAAAACCTACCTTCTCTCATGTCCAGGTTTGTTTCATCTCATCTTGGATATCTTATTCATCCTCTCAATTTGCTGAAATGCTGAATAATGTAATGCAGCTGCAGTGGTAAAACAGCTTGCTTTCTCAACAAGGAAGGTAACCCGAATGAATTCAACTTTCAAGTCCATATATGGTGTATGCTCTTCCTCCATCCTCTTCCTAATGTCAAATGGCATCACTACAGATCCTGCTCAAGATAAATGTCCAAAATGTCCAAGTCGGTGTTTTCCGGCCTTCAAATCATTGTGCAGCCAACCATTCTCCTTTGCCCCCATGCACTCACTGTCGACTGGACGTTGTGGCCTTCTCACGGGAAAGTTTGTACAGCTTCAACCCTGTTTCAGCAATGGGCTCAGGTGCATCAGTGCCCACGTTCTCAAATCCTGCTCTACCGCTCCTGCTTCATCTCTGTCTGTGCTCTTCACGCCTGTTCTTCTCCTTTGCCATATTTCATTTGCCTGGAAGTCAGCAAACATCACTTTCACACATAAAAGGGTGATAAAACAAATCCTTTCAACTACAGACCACGAAGCTTCCTTCCAATTCTGAGAAAACCCGATGAAATCCATCATCATTCATCATTCATGTCGATGATGTCGTCTTTTCACTTTTCAAAAAACCTGATCTCTGACCATCAGTTTGTATTCCTGATTAGTTACTCAATTCCAGACATGCTGCTGCTCATCTCTCATAAATGGCTGGCCAGCCTATTTAGACCGCTGGAGCATGAAGGACATCCTAAACATGGTCCATTCTGGTCTCCAAGCAATCCGAGGCCATTGTACATTTTTCAGTTTAATCCTTCCATATGATCTCTTGTTCTTTCAGGGCCTTCCTCGGGGTTTCTGGTTTGTAATTCTTGTCCTCCATGAGCTGTCCGTCCGTTATTTTTTGCGACATGTCCAGCCTAGTTCCATTTCAGTTTTTTGATTGTGACCCAAATGGCAAGAACTTTGTTTTCTGTCTGATCCATTTGTTTCTCATCTTGTCCCTTTTGTCATGTAAAAACAGCACCTTTCAAAGCCTCTTTGTGTGGTGATCAATTTTTGCTCTGTCTCTCTCATTAAAAAGCATCTTTCACTGCCATATGTCACTTTCCTCTTCAGACTCAAGGGCACATTGCCTTTTACAACATTTCTTAATCTTCCAAATGCTGCCATTCCTGCTATGGTGCATCTCTTCGCTTCTCAAAGTGATCCGTATCTATTTGCCTCAATGTCTACAGTAAATGTAATTACTGCTTTCTTCAATTTAGCAATGATCAATTTAAATCTCTTCCCTTTCTTTTATATGATTTTCAGTTCTTCAATGTTGTTTGAAATTAAGAGTATCATCTGCAAATCATAGTTGCTTTAGTCTTTCCAAATCGACATCTATTCCTCTTTTTCCCCAATTTAGCTGTTGGAACCCTCCTTCGATGCACATGGTGAACAATTTTAGTGAGACTGTCTCCTTGTCTGTAACCTATTTTGCGTGCAGTTTCAGGTCGCTCTCCCACCATTGTAATAATACCATTCCTTTCATGCCATAAAGGTGCATAGGCTGCCAAGCAGTTTAATTGGCAAGGAGAACAGTCCTGGACAGGTCGCCACTCCGACACAGTTGTCCATTTTATACCTCACTTAATGTACCACTATTTGGCCAAAAGCATGCAGATACCCCTTCTACTTTGTGAATTCAGATATTCGCCACACCCATTGCTGACAGGTGTATAAAATCAAGCACACAGCCATGCAATCTCCATAGACAAACATCGGCAGTATAATCGGCCTACTGAAGAGCTCCGTGACTTTCAACGCGAAACCGTCATTGGATGCCACCTTTCCAACAAGTCAGTTCGTCAAATTTATGCCCTGCTAGAGCTGCCCCGGTCAACTGTAAGTGCTGTTATTGTGAAGTGGAAACGTCTCGGACAACAACAGCTCAACCACAAAATGGTAGGCCACATAAGCTCACAGAACGGGACCACCCGAGTGCTGAAGCACGTAGCATGGAACATCGTCTGTCGTTGGTTGCAACACTCACGACCAAGTTCCAAACTGACTCTGGAAGCAAACGTCAGCACAAGCACTGTTTGTCGAGAGCTTCATGAAATGGGTTTCCATGGCCGAGCAGCCGCACACAAGCCTACGATCACCATGCACAATGCCAAGCTTCGCTGGAGTGGTGTAAAGCTCACCGCCATTGGACTCTGAGCAGTGGAAACGGTTCTCTGGAGTGATAAATCACTCTTCATCATCTGGCAGTCTGATGGATGAATCTCGGTTTGGGGTATGCCAGGAAAACGCTACCTGCCCGAATGCATCGTGCCAACTGTAAAGTTTGATGAAGTAGGAATGCTAGTCTGGGGCTGTTTCATGGTTCGGGCAAGGCCCCTTAGTTCCAGTGAAGGGAAATCTTAAAGCTACAGCATTCAATGACATTCTAGCCGATTCTGTGCTTCCAACATTGTCCAACAGTTTGGGAAGGCCCTTCCTGTTTCAGCATGACAATGCCCTGTGCCACAAAATAGATCCATATGGAAATGTTTGTCGAGATCAGTGTGGAAGAACTTGACTGACCTGCACAGAGGCCTGACCTCAACCCCATCGAACACCTTTGGGATGAATTAAACGCCGACTGTGAGCCAGACCTAATCACCCAACATCAGTGCCCGACCTCGCGAATGCTGTTGTGGATGAATGGAAGCAAATCCCCGCAGCAATGTTCCAACATCTAGTGAAAGCCTTCCCAGAAGAGTGGAGGCTGTTATAGCAGCAAAGGGGGGGGCCAACTCCATATAATGCCCATGATTTTGGAATGAGATGTTGGATGAACAGGTGTCTACATACATTTGGCCATGTCGTGTATTTATCTACCTGGAGTTGACATTTAGATGATGCTGAGCTGGTATGACAGGCATTTCTTTTTCGCATTGTCAAATATTTTTTCATAATCAATGAATATGGGGACACATTAATTTTATATTTTCCAGAAGATGATATGTTTAGAAGGTATCCATTGTTGAGTATCCACTTCAAAAATCTCTTTCATTATTGTTCAAATTAAATCCTGACTCTGTTATTGATAATTTTGTGAACAATTTATAATTACTGGAGAGAAAGATAATTAATTGTGCAATCATTCATTAGGTCCATCCTATCTCCATTTTAGCTGTCATAGCAGCCTCGACAATGTATTCAAAAAAAAAACTCCTTTGTGTCGATGTATACCAGCTATAACAATTTTATATTCTCCTGGAACCTTACCTCTTTTCATTACCTCCTAAATGGATGGAGACCTAAATTCTCAAGCAAAAGCTCAGGATTGTCTCCCTGGACATACATTGAAACATTGGCATAGTCTTGTATCCTGCCTTGCTTGCCAAACAAGGCTACCTTCATAACCTGGCTTCTGACATTCTCTGATCACCCAGCTTTCAACATCATTAACGTCTCTCATATTGAGCAGAACCACAAAGCCTATTGCTCTCATATTGCAGACAGGTCAGTAGCCCTCTCTGTTTTTTTATCTCTTCTGGTTAGCTCTCTCAGGCCCACTGCCCCCCCCCCCCCCACCCCACCCCCCCACTCAAACAACTCTAGGATACATTTCCAAAATCAAGGGTTACTGTAAACCTCAAACTCTTTTATCGGCCCACCTTCCAGACACTGTTTCGTCTCACTCTCCCTCCAGGGCTTCAAGCAGGCAGTGCACCACCACATCATATCACACCCCCATCCTGACCATAATCTTATTATCCCCATTAATCCTTCCAAAACCAAAGCGTCTTTCTTGCTGATTTCAATGTTCCCACTTATCTGTCTCCATCCCCTGTCTGTCTGTCTGTCTGTCTGGTCTCTCTCTCTCTCTCTCTCTCTCTCTCTCTCTCTCTCTCTCTCTCTCCTTTCTATCCCTTGTCTGTTTGTTTATCCTATTTCCAGTTGTGCCAATTGTTGCCTCACGACCCCACTGTCAATGGAACTTCGTTCTACCATGACCTTGTCTTGAAGAAAGTTTGACTAATAATACATGTTAATGATGGCCTTACATCCCCATAAAGTGTACGTACTAACTATACACACTATGTATCCATTGGACTGATATTACATACTACCAAAATCGACCTATAATTTAATCAGGGTCGAGAGAGTAGTGGCAGAGAGATTTGCATTTCCTTGATTTCAGGTGGGAAAGCTTGCTTAGCATTCATGGTTAGAGCATCTGCTCCGAGTCTGGGAGGTCAGTTGATTGAAACACAACACCAGTGGGTCATACCAAAGGGTTAAAAATCTCCGTGTTGCTTCCTTGATTGACATTCAACATTCAAATTGGATAAAGCATGGACAAACAACCATAGGTGGGCAACCATTGTACAGCTTGATGAGCTGAGTGCCTCATCCTGGGTGAAGTTCCTTGTCAGGAAACTTTTGTTGTTGTTGTTAGAAAAGAACCCGTCCTAATTGACGGGTTATTCAACCCATTTATGATTCAAACACATTTATTTTATCATGTCTTGTAATACCGATCCCACTAGGTGGGGCTACACGATATACATTATGTGGACAGAATGAGGTCCTCTGGACGATTAATTTTCCGAACCACTAAAACCCCCATGTACAACCCCCCCCCCCCTCCTCCCCAGTACAACACCAGTTTCAACTCATTCCACCCAGTGGTTCAGGAAGGCATAGAAGCCAAACAAAGA
>CM068963.1:54068027-54081956 GCA_035128595.1 Eptatretus atami
TAATTAACGGCCTTATTCAATTATATCCTTCATCAGGTAATCCTTGGCCACCTCGCTGTCTGGGGTGTTAAGGCGTATCCTCGGTAACCAGCCTGGGGTCTGAAGCCACCATGTTTTTTGGCCTGCTCAACCATGCCTTGACTTGGAACAGGCCGCGACGATTTCTTAACGATGAAGTTTTTTTTCCTTTTTTTTTTCTTCACTTTCCTCACTCATATTATCGAATGCCTGTTCATCATAGCTACAAATCGCTGGGAACATTGCAATGATTATAAACGCCCGGAGACGCCAGCGTTCGTTGCTTTATTTCATTTCCGCACATGTGATTACCACAAGTATCTATTAAACTAAGGAGAATTACAAAATTTAAGCTTCACAATCGAGCTTGCAAGCAGTTGTGACTCCCAGAAAAGTGTTCACTTGTCCAATTCGGACATATTTGACATTTCCGGCATCTCCGAGAGGTTCGGTGATTGCCAATTGCGTGCCAAGGAAGCGTTTTGTTGGAGTGCTTAAACCAGTGCTCTACAATATTCGCACTGTCACTGAATACTGCATATAGATCGATTTGATCAAAGTTCAGGGCAACTCGCCTGTGTTGGACACGTGTTGTTCTGCGGTGCAATTTTCCACAACGTTTCCCGATTTTGTTCTTCCATTATATAACCCATCACTTCAGCAGAGATAAATACAAATAAAAACTAGAAGGGCACTCAGTAGAGCGCAAAGCTCCGCCACGTAATACCTGATCCACGAGAACATATCGGGCCCATTACATGTTTGAAATATCATGCTAAACAGTACTATATCGGTTTTTGGCCCTATCTCTCAATGGTGAAGAATCACTTTAGAAATTAAATAATTCTCCTATCGGGATCCGGATCAAATGCCATGTCAATTCGTGGCATGTCTTCACCAAAATCGAATCAATTCATCCTTGCGACACAACCAACCTGTCCACCAAGTTTCGTCTGAATACGTCCGCAACTTTATGAGACATCGTGCTATTTAACATTTTTAGTCCTATTTCTCAATGGTGAAGAATCACTTAAAAATTCTACTCGTCAGATCCGGATCCGGATCTTCACGAAATTGGAATCAATTCTTCCTTTTCACACACCCAACCTGTCCAAGTTTCATCCGAATCAGTCCACAACTTTTTGAGATATCTTGTACACAAACAGACAAACAAACAGACAGACACACACACACAGAAAGGGGTGAAAACATAACCTCCTTCACCTTTGGTGGCGGAGGTATTTAAAAGTTTCGCTTTTAAAAGTTTCTTCAAACGTTCCGTGCATTGCGTGGTAAAGCCACTTGGCGCGTTCTTCAACTTTTAATTGTGATACCGTGGTTCTACACTGGAGGTTGGAAGGCAAAATATATTATATGATCACAATGAGAAAAGAAATCTTTTCAGGTTTGAATTAAAGAATCGCCACATTACGGCAGGAAAGCCGAGAGGTATCCATGTTCACTCTGTGGAGCCTCAATTCGACGGGTTGTATTTGCTCATAAAAAACAACAAATGCAAATATTTTTTTTCATTACAGGGCAGGGGTGAGCAAAGGCCGTTCTTTGGTGAGAAACACACAACGTCAACCTCAAACCACCCCTTGAAGAGACCCCCTACCACAGCACTTCATACATTTGCACACAATCACCCATCAATGCTCCAGCTACCTAAAAGTCCTCCCAACATTCCCTACACCCTCCATCTCCATAACTTCCAGGTACCTATCTAATTACAATTTAAACTTATCTACTGTTTCTGCTGCCACCACCTTTCCAGGGAGACCATTCCATGCATTAAATACTCTCTGAGTAAAAGTCCCCTGCCTTACTACCATCTTAACTCTCCTCCTCTTTACTCTCAAGCTATGGCCTCTGGTCCTATCACTATCAACTCTGCTGAATAATTCTTCTGCACTATTTTGTCCTTACTCTTAAACACCCCCATCATATCCCCTCGTAACCGCCTCCTTTCTAGTGTATAAAGCCCTGTCTCCTTCAGCCACTCCTCAGCTGAGTCTAGCTCAGCCCAAATCAATCTAGTATCCCTGCGCTGAATCCTCTCGATGGCATCTTTGTCCTTCCTGAGTTGTGGTGACCAAGACTGCACACAATATTCTCGATGTGGCCCTCATTAAATTCTTGTGCAATGTTAACACCACCACTTTTGATTTATAATTGATCCCCCTCCGAATCGAACCTAAAACCCGATTTGCTTTACCTATAGCTGCCTGTCACTGTGCTGCCTGCTTACCTCCTGTATATATTACCACCCCCAGATCCTTCTCCTGTGTGACACGCTCCAAAATTACCCCTTGTATCCTGTAATCTCTATTTTCATTGTTCTTTCCCATTACTAACACCTTACACTTACTTGCTCAGGTTAAATTGCATCTGCCAATCTTTTGCCCAATCTATGCAAGTATCAATACTTTCCTGAATCTGATCACTACCATGCTGGGACCATAACAACATGTTTCTTCATCTGGCAAAGCAAATGAAGGAAGCGATCCATCCACATACAGCTGAACATGTTTAATTCACCGTCAACATGAAGTTGAGTATTCATTCACTTATGAAGCCTGTCAAAGCTGACGTCATTTGTTTGTCTAATTTTGTTTTCAGAAAATCAAAACTGAAAGATCGACTTCAAGCAAAATATCTTTAATTGCCATTCCATTGTCCCTCGCCGAGAACAGTCAGTGAATTGATGTTTGTTGATAATATCTTCACCGGTCCTTGGACAGAGAAAATCCATTTGTCAAGTTCAGTAAGTGACTGAAAGTAAATACACAGAGAGTGAGATTGGGGGAACACCAATGAAAAAATATTCCAGGAACATCTCTCCATGCACTCTACATTGTCACGATGATGATGTGGAAGAAACTATCTTTAAATGTTGGCATGCAGGGACCTTGGCCACCAACTGCACCGGATTTGGATATATAACAGCTGTATAGTCCACTGTGCCTGTTGCTCTGTACAACATGTTTGCTTGGACTATTGGTGTATCAGATGACCATACTCTAGAAAGTTATGTCGCAGTCCCTCAGAAAATGCATCTCAAATGTCTGTCTCTGCTTCAGGAGGTAGTGTACTTGAAAACAAAAGAGGTCAAGGCATTACGGTCTGTGTCTCCATCTGACTGAGATTTCATTGCTTCATCTCATGTGTGGTGACCATATTAGGGTGACCATAAAAACACTGTACCGACCTTACCTCGAATAACCTCCTCCATACTAATGATATCCTCTTACTATTTGCAGGTGCGCAAAGTGGAGTTCGTGTATAGTCAGCAGGTATGGATTTAGTCAAGATAGCCCCATTTTTTTTCAACATGCTGTGGACAACTAAAGAGTAATCTTTTTCAACCAAAATCTACCTGAGAATTAAATCCTTCAAGAAGACTCAAACCGAGTTCAGGGTTCGATGGTTGAAGACAACGTCTACAGAGGAAAGCCACAATCCATAGATAATCTCAAAACAGCAATAACTGACAAATCCGTTCAATCATTGCAACCGAATGTGTCGGAATAATAATCAACTTTTCCCATTGAATCCAAGTGTACCCACAGCGTAGAGACTGACAACCGCAGCACGTGTTCACACCTCAATCAAATCAATGATATTAAAGATATCCATCTGAAACTTTCCCTCGTGATCATGCATCATGTGAAGCAAATGTGTACCAAAGAACGTGTAATTTTAAATAAAAATAAAGAAAATTTATTAAATTGTTCGGGTACCTTTTTTTTTGTGGTCACACTGTACTTGGATTGACCAATAGACTTGGCCACTGTACATGCCATTTGACCGCACTTGCCTCAGAAACCACTTTGGCACAGCCACAACCTAATCGAGGACAAGTCTATATTCCAGGTGGATTCCAGCAGTGAAAGAACACTATCCTTGTATGTGACAATGTTGATGTCACTGAGGGGACAGGTTTGGGTTCTCGAACCATCCACCTGTTATTACCGTTGCCAAAGGAGAGGGTATTTCATTTGGGTCCATTTGTCTGTCTGTCTGTTTTACAAATGGCATCACAGTGCATTATGGTGATACCTCGGACAGGCACACTGTTCCTCGTCCATCACTTTATTAAAAAAAGAAAAAACAAAGGACTTTGCAGACAACTGTTTCTCAATTATTGCCATAAGAGTGCCTGGAAAGATAGGGACCACCAATGCCAGACTTGGACATGAATTTATTTTCAGATAATTATGTCAAATATTTTAATTACACCCACTGCTTGGACATGGCATACATATCCATGAAGGATGCCAATCAGGATTCCCACAACCTTCCGAACTCTATTGGTTTAAGCACGCTTCTCCATGAAACAGATGACCTTCCTGTAATTGAAGTGTCACCAAAATTAAAGCCTCACCCACAATATTAGTAACAAGCATCATTGTGGTTTAGAACAAAGTCAGTTATGCCAAAGCACAGGAGATTCATTGGGAAAACTCCATCTTCACTCAGTGGCTTATACTTCACCTTTGTGAATTCCATGTACAAGCATGTCCTTTAATGTTCCATGATGCAGGTCTCTTTGATATTCTAGTGGAGTCTGGTGAAAAGTGCATTGATCAATAAATGCTGTTTATTAAGGCAAACACAAGATAGGTTAATCCGTGCTCACAGCCTGATGTTCAAGGCACTGCAAAGGTTACGATTTCGAGCATTAATTGAACTACTGCAAGATAACAACAAAAATGTGGGAAGATTTCTCAAATACCTAGTCGATGCTTTCCATGTTTTTCATATTCAAGGACTTGTGCCAAGGGAGTGAGTTGGCGGGGGTCATCACAGAATAGAAACAATATGTTTGTCTGTTGGTCTATCACATTTTGTTTTGATACAGCCTGAATTTAAAATGGATTAAATTTAAATTTTTCTCACCGATCTACACAAATTTCGCCGTAATAACAAAGTGAAAACATGTTTTTAGAGATTTTTTACAAATTAATTAAAAGTGAAAAGCTGAAACGTCTTGCGTCAATAAGTATTCAACCCTTTTGCTCTGGTGTATCAGATGACCATACTCACTCCAAATTGAACTCAGGTGCATCCAATTTCCTTTGATTATCCTTGAGATGTCTCCGTAGCTGATTGGAGTCCACCTGTGGCCAATTCAATTGATTGAACATGATTTAGAAAGAAACACTTTTCTGTGTAAGGTCCCACATTTGACAGCTGCATATCAGAGCAGAAACTCCACCATGAAGTCCAAGGGACTGTCCGTAGAACTCCGAGATAGAATTTTGAGGAGGTATAGATCTGGGGAAGGGTATAAAACAATTTCTAGAGTGTTGAAAATTCTCAAGAGCACAGTGAGCTCCATCATTATTGGAAATGGAAAGAATATGGAATGGAACTACTCAGACTCTTCCGAGAGCTGGTCGTGCAAGAAGGACCTTGGTCAGGGAGGTAACCAAGAACCAAATGACCGCTCTGACAGAACTACAGAGCTCCTTGGCTGAGATTTGAGAACCTGCTGGAAGAAAAACAGTCTCTGCAGCACTTCACAAATCTTTGCTTAGGAGAGTGACCAGACGAAGCCACTCCTGAGAAAAAGCGCATGACAAAGAAACCCCCCAGCCCCCCCCCCCAAATGCAGATGTGCAAAGCTGATACAGACATACCCAAGCAGACTCGAAGCTGTAAACACCACCAAAGTGCTTCTACAAATGTTAATTCAGGGATTGATTACTTATTGATGCAAAATATTTCAGCTTATATTATTAATAATTTGTAAAATTTTCTAAAAACCTGTTTCACTTTGTCATTATGGGTATTTGTGTGATTGGTGGATTGGTGACAATTTTATTTTTACATTTAATCCATTTTAAATTCAGGCTGGAACTGGGGTAACAATATAAAGAGAATATGAAGGAATTATAAACAAAGGAAGACGGTATAGGGTAAAGAAAAAAATAATTCACAGCAATAACAAAACAGCACAACGGCAGAAAGAAAGTCTAAAGTCAGAGATTGTGGATTCACTCAGAAACTGAAAAATGACCAGGACATGACAAAGGCAAAATAGAAAGCCTGTCCATTCTAAGTAAATCTCCCAGTCACATCAAAACAAGCTCAAATGAGCTAAGATCTCGTCCCTTTAATGATGACGTCATAAAAACGAATATGACGTCATTGTGATGTATCAGGTTTGCGATAATCATGTGCTAATGCCCGGCTTGATTCCGCAAACAAAATTCAAACAGCTTGCCTAGTTTCGGAGATAATGGTATAGGCGATTTCCATTAGCGGCGATATTATGACGTCAACTTTTTTCTAGGAAGAATTTCCAAAATCGGAGATGGTTACTGCCTGCACGTGGTTTTCTGCATATACATGGCAAGTTTCCGAAGGTCAGGTCAGGTATGGGACATGTGCCAGAACAGCACGTCGCTGCGTCCACTTTCCGCCGGTACTCCAGGGGCCTTCTCCTGGCCTTCCCCAGGCAGATGCCAGGCCCATCCCCATCTCCTTGAGATGCTGGTCAACCTGCTGCAACCACGAGGCATGTGGTCGGCCCATTGGCCTCCTCCACTCACGAACTACTCGTTGAGAGAATTCGGCGAGCAGGATCAGCGTCAGGAATATGAGCCACATGTCCATACAGCCGCAACTGACGCTCATAGATGCAGGTAACAAATCTCATCCGAGTCTTCTCAGCACAACCTCGTTGAACACAAAATCTGACCAGCGATAGCCAAGGATTCTCCGAAGAGAACCTGGTACCAAAGGAATTAAGTCTCCGTCTCAGATCCTTGGTCAGAGTCCAAGTCATCCCCATAGAGCAAGACTGGAAGCACCAAGGACCTGAAGACTCGACTTTCGTCCTCCCCGCACAGGTACCGGCAGCGCCACAACCCCCATGATCCAGTGAATCCATGACTCCCAGCGCCGACCCAGACGTCTATTGACCTCTGACTCACAGCAGCAGAGCATGAATATCACTGCCAAGGTAAGTGAATCTCTCCACGACCTCAACATCCTCACCACAAACAGACACAGACAGGACAGCAGCATCTAAGATGTCATTGAAAGGCTGGATCTTAGTTTTGACCCAAGAAACCCGTAATCCCGCGGCTCCGACTCTCATTCAGCACCTCGAGGGCCCCCAAAAGGATATCTAAAGTCTCCGCAAAGATGACTGCATCATCTGCGAAATCAAGGTCCGAGATCTTGACATTCCAACGATGCACCGCAGCTTGATCTTTCCGACATCCTCCTAGAATCCAGTCCATACAAGTGCTGAAAAGTGTGGGGGCCAGTACACACCCCTGACGAACTCCAGTAACAACTGGAAATAAGTCAGAGATGGTACCACCACACTTCACAGCACTCTCAGTACCAGAGTAGAGTTCAGACATCAGATCGATCAGTTTGTGGCACCCACGAGACCAAGAATCCTCCAGAGGGCATCCCGATTCACTGAATCGAACGCTTTACAGAGATCAACATAGGCTGCAAGCAGCCCTGCCGAAACTCTCGTCTGCGTTCGTGAGGAACACGAAGAGCAAGGATACGGTCAATCGTTGACGTCTTTGGTGTAAAGCCTGACTGCTCTGGACGCTGGTGCTCAAGCAATGGTGGCGAACCCTATCAATAATTTTCCGAGCAAAGACCTTGCCGGCACTGAGAGCAGCGTCACCCCTCGGTAGTTGTTGAAGTCTTGGCGATCACCCTTCCTTCCAGAGAGGGACAACAAGGCCCTCTTCCAATCAGTTGGATGATGCCTGTGTTCCAGGCAGAGCACAAAACTGCAATGCAACACGACAGTGCAGCATTTCCACCAGCCTGAGAAGTTCAGCATGGATGCCACAGATCCTGGAGCTTTACCCGTTTTCAACCGGTTCACCGCAGCCCGTGTTTCCACAAGCGAAGGTGGACACAATTGATTGGAGGGTCAGCAACAGGGATTGTAACACCATTGACGTCCAACTCGACAGCTGGTGGATCAGCCTGTACAACCGCTCAAAGTAACCGGCCCAGCGGGCCTTCACTTCAGACTCCTCTGTTAAGGCCTACCACTCTCTGCTCTTATTGCAGTGCTCCGAGGGATGGGCTTGGATGAACGCAATGCGCGAATTCCCTGTCAGCGGGACGAGAATCACCTGCCACAGGTGATGCTCTACCCCTCACAGATTCCTCGCACATAGGCCTCCTTGTCCACCCTTAGTGCACATACAGTTTATCACCTCAGCTGACAGCTCTGCTCTGCCATTCAGCCTGGCCCTGGCGACCTGGTCAATGGTATCCAGTGCCCTTGAGAGACAAAATTCTTCTTTGCCTGCGGTGAGTCCCAAGACATCCACCGGCAACATCAAGGACGGTGGTCCTTGAAGGTATCAATACCTCTTCAGACCCCCAAAGCACCAGACACCCAAATGTCCACTCAGCCTGTTCGCAAACTCCTCAGCTACTCTCTCATCCTTGAGCTTGCCAACATCCAGCCTCGGCTGGGATGGTACCATTCTCCAGGATTTAAGGTGCACTTTAGAGTTGCTACAACAAGCCGGTGGTCAGTATTGAGGAACTGAGCACTCCGGTAGACCCTGCAGTTCTGGATCATCCTCCAGCGACCGTCAACGAGGACATGGTCAATCTCCTTTGCCAACGCCAGCGTTGGAATACCAAGTCCAGCGATGAGCTTGTGGCGCTGAAACATGAACTGGCCACCCTAAGTCCATGATTCTTGCAAAATCAAGGAACTTAGTGCTATTCTGATCATAGTTCCTGACCCATGGTCAAACACACATTCTCATAACCATTCCTATCAGTTCCAGTCGATGCATTGAAATCCCCCAAGAATAGAATGTATCTCGCTGGGGCACTGATCAACCACAGACTCGAACGTGGCATAGAAATGTGTCCTTCACGGTGAAGTCACTCGCCTCAGTCGGAGCATAGACAGAGACCAGGAAATGACACCTAAGGGTGACGAATCCTTAGTCCATAATACGCTCGTTGACGGTGTTACCTCATTTATCATTGGGGTCAGATTATTGGACACACAGCTACAGCAACTCCTTGAGTATGGTACCATCAGAGCGACCAGACCAAATAGTTGGTGTAACCACCCACCATTATCTCGCCGCAATCCGTCTCCGACCTCAGAGAGTGCTGCAATACCGATGTCCAAAACGTTGAGCTCAGATGATAACAGAGACAGGTGATCATCCTCTCTTCGGATAGGACATTCCAGGCACCCACGCGAAGGGACCGCCCTCAGGTTAACCAATGAGACCGCCGTCTGTGAACGACACCTCAGCACCACTCCGACACACTCTCGCCGCAATCTGACCCAGGGAGGTTACCCGTGGTTTCCTCCTTCATCAAAGATTGGGGGTCCCGAAGGCTTTGCCCAATCCCGCCATCTGGTGAGCTGCCCTGCGAAGGGAGCTGCACAGGAGGTACTCCCACGAGTGGGTTTTCAAGATTTTTTGCGTTTGTGTTTTGCGGAATGAAGGGTTTTACAGTGGCCGGAGTGCAAATCCGCCACCAACCTCCGAATAAAAAAGTAACCCAGGCAGGAGGACGTCCGCAGACACAGTTGGGCACTCGTAATGGATGGCGTTGGCTCACAAGGAGCTCCTCCGCCCTTTGACAGGTTTTGTTTTAATCCTGCTGGTGTCCATATCCAAACACCCTCCTCACCAGAAAACTGGTGGGGGAGAGGTTTAGTCGCCGACAACCCGACCATGGAACAGGTTAGTACAGGTTTACATGGTACCTGTAGCAGGTCACAGATCTGACCTGACCTGACCTGAAGATTTCACGAAGATCGATGAAAATCTGGTTTGTGAAACAAAAAGTCAAAAAATAGGAATGACGTCATAAAAATTGATATGACGTCATAGTGATGTATCATTGTATGTGCGGTAATCATCTCTGCTAATGCCCTGTTCGATTCCGGCAACGAAATTCAAAAAGCTTGCCTCGTTTCGGAGATAATTTTTCGGTGATTTCCATTAGCGGAGATATTTTGACGTCATAACTTTTTTTCTAGGAGGAATTTCAAAATCGGAGATGGTTACTCCTTGCGCAGGGTATTTTTACATATATATGCAAGTTCAGGAAGTTTCGATGAAAACTGTAGGCTGTGAACATAAAAACCAAAATGTAAAAAAAATAGGAATGACGTCATAATAATTGTATGAACGTCATAGTGATGTATCATATGTGCGGTAATTCATCTCTGCTAATGCCCTGTTCGATTCCCGCAAACAGAATTTAAAAGCTTGCCTAGTTTCGGAGATAATTTTTTAGGCGATTTCCATTAGCGGAGATATTTTACGTCATAACTTTTTTTCTATAGGATATTTCAAAATCGGAATGTTACTGTCTGCGCAGGGTATTTTTTACATATATATGCCAAGTTTCAGGAAGTTTCGATGAAAACTGTAGGCTGTGAAACAAATGAAACAAAAACCAAAAATGTCAAAAAATACGAATGACGTCATAATAATTGATATGGCTATAAGTGATGTATCATATGTGCGGTAATTCATCTCTGCTCATGCCCTGTTCGATTCCCGCAAACAGAATTAAAAAGCTTGCCTAGTTTCGGAGATAATTTTTTAGGCGATTTCCATTAGCGGAGATATTTTGACATCATAACTTTTTTTCTATATAGGAGGAATTTTCAAAATGGAAGATGGTTACTGTCTGCACAGGGTGTTTTTATATATATATGCCAGTTTCAGGAAGTTTCATGAAAACTGTAGGCTGTGAACACAAAAGTCCACAAGAACAACAATGTAGTAAGACTAGAGATCCTCCACGAGATCTAAAAAATTCACAGCAATAACAAAACAGCACAACGGCAGAAAAAAGTCTGAAGTCAGAGATTGTGGATTCACTAAGGAAACTGAAAAAATGACCAGGACAAGACAGACAAAATAGGAAACCTGTCCATTCTAAGATAATCTCCTAGTCACATCAAAAAAAAAAACCCGCAGATAATTGCTGGCCACATCACACATGAAGAGCAAATGATCAGAATGCAGCATTCTGGGTGTAATAAGAAAACATGTCAGCAACCTCACAGCAGGGTGTGCTGTAACCTCCAGAATGATAATATAATTTGTGAGTATCAAAGTGCTCAAACAAGCACTACCTTCAAACATATTCGATGAAGCAAAGATAAACACATTCAACCAACGGTGATTAACGTGAAGCAAAAATTCCTCAAACGATGCAGATAGTCACAGTGGTCAAAGGACGACTGCCAGATCATCCTTGTGGTTTTGTAAAAAGTTCAGGACAATGGAACACCCACAATACTGTACAGGTCGAGGGTCACTGCCGTTAACGGAGGAGACATTGCTGACGTTGTTGCTAAAGAGAAAAGGTAGACCAAATGGTTGCTGGCAACACAAAATGAATGTAGTGTTTGTTATGCATTACGCAGGAAAATTACAACATGCTCATATGGGGTCACACCTACGTAGGCGTTTGATGTTCTGTTGACGTCATAGTTAATAAATTAATTAATATAGTTACATTACTCATCTTGCTCAAACTTCCATGCACAGTCGCTACCCGCAGAACTTTTGACCAATCTCAAAACTTTTCATTTGGTTTGGTTTTTCTTTTCTCCGTTACTTTTCACGATCATTTATCGTTTTTCTTTGACAATGTATTCCCCGTCATTCCATTCTGATGTAAAGGATTCTTCATCTCCAGAAGGTTTCCAACAGCATCATGGATAAGCTTCGTTGAGGACTGATTATTGGGTTGCACTCAGTCACTGGTTGTGATTCAATGAGGGCAGTGTTTGAACACTTGAGGATGTAATTCGGATCCTTTGGATGGATGTTTAGTGAATTTTATTCTGATAAGAATGTGAAGCTTGTAAGCAGCAAGTGCCATGCATTATGCTAATCTCTGTATCTCTCTCTGTCTGTCTCTCTGTCTCCGTCTCTCTGTCCCTTTCTGTTCGTCTCTGTCTGTCTCTGTCTCTCTGTCTCTTTCTGTTGGTCTCTATCTGTCTCTGTCTCTGTCTCTCTGTCTCTTTCTGTTGGTCTCTATCTGTCTCTGTCTCTGTCTCTGTCTCTTTCTGTTGGTCTCTATCTGTCTCTGTCTCTGTCTCTGTCTCTTTCTGTTGGTCTCTGTCTCTGTCTCTCTCGCTCTTTCTGTGTCTGTCTGTCTGTCTGTCTCTCTCTGTGTCTGTGTCTGTGTCTGTCTTGTCTTGTCTTACGCCTCGCCTTAAAAAAGGAAATGAAGAAGCAGGAAAGGGCAGTTCTGAGCCACATCCCCAAACTGACATTTAAACAAAATACATAAATCACATCAGATAACAATCGGCCATCAGTTTTTTGAAAGAAAATGATGCTGTGACTACACCCAAAGGTGGGAGACAGCAGCAAACAGGGCAGGGACAAACATCAGCCACCAACACCCCCAAAAAGAGAAATTCTATTTTTATTTAGAAGAAGAAACAGAGAGAGAAAGGCACATGGAGGGAAGAACAATGGAGAATCCAAGTTTGGCATATTTGCTGTGGTAGAGGGGAACACAAGCACAGGCCCACACGCACCTGAGTTGTATTGATCGCACATATGAACGCACAAACACCACTTCATGTACAAGAAAAACTCGACATGCATATGTTTATAACAAAGCAATCAGACGGATACCCCCATATCATATCCATGATTTAACCATGCACATCTCCACTCATTCTGATTCTACACTCCAGCAGACTGGTTATGTGTCTGATCTCTGCTTTGACAAGTGGGTGGATTTGCAGTGATGTCATTGGTGTGCTTTGTTCTCATGCAACACAACATGGCAGGTACTTCAAAGGTGCTGGCCAGACAGAAAAAGGTGAAGTGCTTAAAATGCAGATTCCAGAGATTAAATAATTATTTTCTGATGATATGCCATTTTTCTCATGCCCCCTTCCCCCTGGGGGGGGGGGAAAAAAAAAAAAAAATTTTCCCTCCCCCCCCCCCGCCGCCCCCCCCCCTTGATTCACACGTGGCTTATCGGTTTAATTCAGTGTGCGGTTGTAAAATGCAACACGCTTGGTGAAAAGTTTTGTGGGTTCAGGAGTTCGGCCACATCTGTGCCTGCAGCAAGCATAATTGTGTGCCACCCCCCCCCCCCTTTTTCCCAGGTTATTGTGATTTTTTTTCCTGCCCCTCTCACTCACCTGTTTCAGTTTGTTAGTTGGTTGGTTGGCTTCTTTTCTGATTCATCCCCACTTTCCCCTTCCTCATATTACAATATTTTATTCAGCTTGTATGCAGCTTGTTCACCCCCATGTATCCCTCTCCCCACCCCCTTGTTTTTTTCTATACAAAGTCAAGACTCGTGGAAGAACTACAACACTAAATGGATCAGGACGCAACAAAACAAAAGGAACAGTAGAAAGAGCGGGGAAACACCAACAGCAGGATTGAATGACAAAATAGAGGGAGACTTGGACAAGTAAGCAATATGGCTCGGAATGAGGGGTAAGGGAGGACGTAGAAGACAGAAAGACCACCAACCTGTCAGCGATGGCGAAGTGATAGGCTCATAGATTCCATTTCATCACGAGAGATTCCAATGACCTTGAAGGCCTTGGTTTCCAAGACGTCAAGCTGAGCAAGATGTGAGGCAGGGAAGCCAGCCTAGAGGGGAGGGCAATACTCCATCAAGCTGCAGATTAAAGTCTTCTAGCTGGATAGGAGTTCAGGTGTGCCAAAGAAGGACTTTGGATGATGAAGGATGGCCAGTCGGCAGCTGTCTTTGGAAGTGAACTTTGAAATATGGTATGTCCAAGAATGATCATGGCTATTAGTGAGACTCAGAAGTTTTAGTGAATGAACTTGCTCAGGACTGGTAAGAAAGTTGATGGGAGGGTTTGGAGAGAGAGAGAGAGAGAGAGAGAGAGAGAGAGAGAGAGAG
>CM068963.1:54094129-54104846 GCA_035128595.1 Eptatretus atami
TGGAGTTCCTCAAGGTAGCGTTCTGGGCCCTGTTCTTTTTCTGGTTTTCATCAATTATCTCTCTGACTCTGGAAAATCCTCTGTATCTCTTTGCTGATGACTCCACCCTCTGCAATACCATCGGTCATCCCTCAGACCGGCAATCAGCAGCTTCTTCGCTCACTGCAGATCTGGATAAAATCACAAACATGGTCCCAAACGTGAACTTTTTCAATCCGGACAAATCTCACACTCTCACATGTCTCTCAAAAGGACCGTTTAGAAAACCCCCATCCACTTCTCAACAATCCTCTGGAAGAAGTCCTTTCTTTCAAGCTTCTGGTCTCACTATCTGCATGACCTTCCTGGGAAAGCCACATTTCAAACCTCGCTCCAAAGCCTCACCGACTGGGAATCCTCCGTCGTGCAAAGTCCTTCCTCGGCCCACCTGAGCTCCCCGACACTTACAAAGCTTTTGTCCGCAGCCGGATGGAGTACTGCTCTCCCCTCTGGGCTGGTGCTCCTGGCCTCCCACCTTTCTCGGCTTCATGCTGTGGAAACCAAGGCATTTCAGATCATTGGTGTCTCCCACAATGAGGCTGAGTCTTTGGGCCTTTCACTCAATCACCGCAGGTTGGTCGGTGGTCTTTCTGTCTTCTACCGTCTCCTCTCCAGCCTCGCATCCCCCCCCCTGCTCTCTCTGCGATTTGTCCCCACCACATTTACACAGGGTGCTTACGGTCCGTCAACAACCCCCTTCTGGTAAAACTACCAAAATCACGAATCACTGCTCACCTTCACTCTTTCATTCCTCTTTTTTCCCGTCTTTGGAATATACTCCCTCACTCTATTCAATCCCATTCTTTCCTCCAGGCCTTCAAAACAGCTGTTCACCACCACCTCTTATCATCCCCCATCCAAATCCTCGATCTTTTCTACCACCGATAATCCACCCAAGCCCACCTCCTTCAAATTTCCTGCTTTCCTTCCTGAAAGTCCCTGTGATGTCCATCTTCTATTCCCCATGTTCCCCGTCCCATCCCTCTCCCTTCCACAGATTTCCGAATGTCTCTGTTCCCCACTGTTTTGTCCTTCCCACTCCCTCCCCTCTTGTCTCATGCCCCCCTTGCTGTGCGTTGTGCGTTAGCTTCACACGAGCCTCCACAAGTTATACAAAAAAAACCAAAAAACAATTCAAATCAAATGGAAGACCAAATCGGTACAGTCCTGCATTGGAGTCATCAGAAGGAACCCAAACAAGCAAAAAGCAAAGATGAAGTCATCAGGAGGAACCTGGATAGAATTTACATTTCAGCTGCGACTCATGTAGCCTCAAACCCATCCTGGCACAGCCAAGTGAGTCATATTCAAAAAATAAAAATAAAAAAATTTAAAAAATAAAAAATAACCCGGATCAAAAAATTTAATAATTCTGGCTGACATACCATGCGTCCGATCAAGTTGAAATTTAAAACATGTATTTCCCATTAATACTAGATCATGATTTTGAATTTTCACTGTGATTGATTAAGAAGTTCCAGAGAAAACATTTACTATTTTTCTTCAATCCAATATGGCTGCTAAACCTTGTTGACCTATCAATTATTCCTTAGTAAACTTGTACACCCATGGCTTGGGTAACATTTGTATGAAGTTTCCCCTCGATCTGTCCAGCCATTCTGATGAAGAGGATTTTTATATGTTTGGGGTAAATCCAATATGACTGCTAAACCATGTCACATATGACATCATAAATGTGAACCTTTTGGTCTTCATGGAAAGGCAGTCATATGTGCAAAGTTTCGCCTCGATCTGTTCAGCAATTTCAGAGAAGAAGATTTTTGAAGGTTAAAAAAAAACATAAAAAAGATGGCTTCTGAATCACATGACCTATGACATCATCAAATTTTTTTTCTGTGTACCATTTTATCCCTAGACGACCCTCAAAAATTTTCATAGCGATCAGATCTAGAGTTCTACATATGCAATTATGACATCATAACAAAGGCACCTATGACATCATAAAAAAAAAATCACCCTTATTCCCCATGAGGAGTACTCGTCATGTGCCAAGTTTCAATGTTTTCCTTGGTGCGGTTTCAGAGATATAGAGGTCAAATTTTTTCGGTTTTCTGACATGGCTGCCACACCATGTGACATACGATGTCATAATTATCAACAAAACATTCCACATGAGTAGTCACTCCGATGATGAAAATTTAGTCTCAATCCGACAAGTGGTTGTGGAGAAAATCACAAAAGTTCTGTGTGGCCAAACGAGCAAACAAACGGACCCAAATGCTCTCTCCTTCGGTGAGGGTAATAATATCCCCACTCCCCAAGGGGTTTTTGCTCCTTGTACAAACGCTGTGTTAACGTGTAGAAATAGCTTATTTGTGGCGTTTCGTGAGGCATCCCTACTGGAAGTAAAAAAAATAAACCACAAACACATATGATTACCTTTTTAAACAGTCGCTACTGTTGTTTAACACTAAATTGAAAGGGAGGAAACCCAACGTCCTTGAGGCATTATGTGCTTATCATGTGCCACACACTGAGCTCTGTGATATGGAGGAACTACCAGTCGATGAGAGTGCGTTTGTTGATGAGGCCATGTGGCCGCCATATTGGGAATCACGACTGACCGAGAGCTCCATAGTAAACAACGTTGGGAAAAAACTTAAAAGATTAGCAAGTTTTTCCATAAACTGAGTTTTTATGCTTTTATAGGGCTTTTTCATCTTGTGGTGAGTACCAAGATGGCAGCTGGTGACTTCTATTTTTAGATCCTCGTGGAGGATCTCCAAGTCTTGCTCACGTTGTTGTTCTCGTGGACTTTTTTGTTTCACAGCCTACAGTTTTCATTGAAACTTCCTGAAACTTGCCGTATGTATGTAAAAATACCCTGCGCAGACAGTAACAATCTCCGATTTTGAAAATTCCTCCTAGAAAAAAAGTTATGATGTCAAAATATCTCCGCTAATGGAAAACGCCTAGAAAATTATCTCCGAAACTAGGCAAGCTTTTTGAATTCTGTTTGCGGGAATCGAACAGGGCATTAGCACAGATAATTTATCGCAAACCTGATACATCACAATGACGTCATATTCGTTTTTATGACGTCATCATTAAGAGGACGCGGATCTTAGCTCATTCAAGCTTGTTTCAGCAAACTTGTGATGCAGTTATATTTAAATAAGTGGTCCCACACTAATCTATATACCCCAAACCCAAACTAACGGACATGAGTCGAGATCTTCTGTAATCTATATATGCTAGAGAGCATCATAACCTGACCCTTCCTGCCGCTCCCGTAGGGAGTGGGTGTACTAGTTTAAATAAAATAACGATTGTAAAGGTCACATAAAAAAATTGAATTCTGGAAGTATACTGTTACGGCTGTGGAAATTCGCAAACCACCATTCAGGACCCGTAGGTGAGATATCTCTAAGTACAATAAGTCGGGCCATTGATGTTGTAGTTACGTACAAACGTTGTTAGAGGAATTGATGTGTGATTCAGGGTTCGGGAGCGATCGCTTTGACACGAGTTATGTGTCTGCTCTCCTGGGTGACAGCCTACCGTTAATCCGCCACGACAGCAAGGGACCTAAGCAATGACCCAGCCGATGTCGTCAGGGCCCATATCTGCATGCGCCGCTCGAAAATCGCCGGTCTCGGAATCGCTAGGAAGAACGCAACAGCTCATCGCGTGTAATAATGTGTCTTACTGCCGTGCCACAGCTCGGAGGGGGATCACAGGGCATTCGCGCCAAAGGCACATACTAACATACAACGACCGACGGTCCAACCTTCACGCTCTCTCTGTAAGGCAATTCATGAGGAAGCCTGTGAACACCTGGGTTGCTCGGGAACACTGTTGGGCGTGTCGGCGATTGTGCAGCTTATCAGGATCGCAGTCGACTCGAGAGTCCGGACGCCGGCGCAGGTACGCGGGTCTTTCCGAGGCAAACTTGAATTCGAGCAAGTACACAGCAGAACTCGCCATTTTGAATCTGCTTCCGGGGTTGCCAAGGGAGCGTGCACGGAGGCGTCGTGCTGGGAGAGGCCGGCTCCTCGAGGGGGGTTAGGCTTGTGAGAGTGCGTTGAATATATGTCCTGCAGACGGAGTTTTTGCGATGGGGATATAGGCGTAGGGGGGGAGGGGCACGTTTTTGGCCGGTCAATAGGGTGGCAGCCATGAGAGAATCATGTCTGGATTTCGGATTATTCCTCGCATGAGGGCGCTCCTGCCGAGGATATAAACGGCTCGCGGCAGGAGGAAACAGAGTCATGGCATAGATGAGGAATCAGAGGTAGAGAGCGGGTGTTGGAAGTTAGCGAGAGGGTTGGTTGAGCCTGAGGTCAAGGGGCGCGTTCGGAGAGAGAAGGAGAGAGGGTCGAGGGGAGAGGACGATGGGTCGGACGAGAGTGCGCGGGATGGGAATGGTCGTCGTGGACCCGCGACCAGCGCATTCTCTCCAGGGCCAAAATGTCCCGCTTTCCCTCGCGCTGAGATAGTGCACGAAGGAGGGGCTGTTCACGCCGTAGCTGGGCGCCAAGGTCGGTCAGCGAGTCCCCAAGATGGCAGGTGCGGAAGTAGGGTGCGAGGCCTACGGGGCACAAAGGCGCCATTTGCGGCGAGAGCCGCAACGCGTACGAGGACGCGGGTAGGACCCCGACTCGTTCGGGCGACCTGAGCGCTCCTCCAGGTCATGGCGCACAATTGGCCTACAGGCTGTGCCCCTTGTCATGAGGGTGGCTTCCTTTCCTTTGCTTTTGTGTAAAATGTGTGTGGCGCCCGTCTGTAAAGTAGAACTTATGTGTTGCCGTGTGTGCGCCTGAATCGGTAGTAAATCTCGCGTCGTGTGTGCGTTTTGTTTGGTTGCTATAATGTCATTTTGACTGTGTTGCTGTAATTGTGTGCTCCTCCGTTGTGTCGTGTTGGAAATAAAGTGTTGCATGTGAATGTGCCGGTTCGCTGTCGTCTTTGTTCCTGTATTGACCTCCATCTTGCTTCATCGTAAAGGGTTCGTAGTGGGTGCAAACGGCCCGCGGTAAATAATGCTGAACGTCGAGGTCGAGATTAAACTGCGTACGTTATCCCGATAGTGACGAAGGGCCGCCAAGCGGCTGTGTCCGGAGTCGACGCTGAGCGGAGGGTACGATCGCCCGGGTTTACCATCCACGTGGTTACCTAGGTATGGCTCGAGTTTGGCGAACAACCCTATTCACGACGGTGGCCGATTGGAGATTGTTGGGTTGAGGTCAAAAGGCCACCAGTGACTGGCTCCGGCGATAGTCCCGGAGGGTCACGAACGAATTGTCCGTCCGAGTGGGCGACGTGCGCGATCTGAGTTACGTGGCGTGCCGCACGGCGGCGGGCTGCGAGAATTCTGCAACAATACCATCGCTGGCACGAGTGGATATTGATGAGGAGGTTATGACGAACAGACAATAGCTGGATTAGTGTTCTTTATTCTTATAGTGGCCGGTTGATAAACAGCGTGATAATTTCCTGTTTGGAATTGATTTCAAACTTACTTTATTTATTTCTACTATATTGATAATAAATAAATTATTTATTTTATTTTATTTCTCATCGTTGCAATACCCTCAGGCACCTTTTGAGTTAGGAATTAATATTTGGACACAACAGTGAACAAGTGAGTTGGCTAAAAGGGTATTTTTGATTTATTGATTAATCAATGTCAATTATTTTTATTTTTTCGATAAAAATGTGACTTATTTTTCAAAAAGGTTACAGATCGAGATTGAAAGTGGTGTGTCAGTGTATTGCTATTGATTAAGAAATAATTATTTTAATGATTATTATTTATTTATTTTATTGTGAATATCGATCAATTATTGTACACTACTCCCATCCAATTCGCATCTCATGTGCTGCAAAGGCAGCATCGGCCGGGGCGGAGATTGTTATTTATTTATTTGGCATGGGAGCAGTTGATACTCTGAATGTAGACCTCCTATTTTTGATTCGTGTTCAAAATAATAACATTTCAAATGAAATCAAGTTGTGTCCGTCAACATAAACTTGACATTTTGTGAGACAGATGGAGCGGTAAGAACGGACAGGCAGATTCGTGAACAATTGTATACCAGACTCTTCACTTTGTGTGCATGGGGTAAATATATCATGAAAATTTAAGTGTCCTAGCTATGTGCTCAAGATTGCTTGACTAAATCAACTCCTATCCCGCACATGTTCTCAACCTCCTCACACGCTCCTAAACCCCATGTCACTTCAACACTCAACCACCACTTAATGCCTATCCCCCTCAACTGTTTTGCCTCACCACAGTCCCAACTATTCTGTCTCCCTCACACCGGCCCAACTTTTTCTCCACTCCCAACTCTGTCGCTCCCGCTCGCCCCTTTCTTAACAATGTTCTGTTCCTTTCGTTAAGAACAATGTAAAGAGTAAATGACGGAAGTTACGAATTACAATCTGCAAGATTCTATCATCTCACGATTTGCAGTAAAATTGTGGATAGTAAGAACTGAATTATATAAAAAAACCAACATACAAGTCATTGCAATGGGAAATAAATATTGTGTAGTATTCGCGGTCCGCCCAGGCGTGCGACACGACTGTTTCACCAATAGCAGCCCGGTTCGCCACGACCACTCGATGGGACAATCCAGTGTGACTTTCTGCAATGTGGGCCGGTAGAAACCAGGTCACGGATGGGTTTTCAATGCACCACAACTTTGTCGTCCCTACCCGCGCGATAAACAGGGTCCGATCGCAAATCTTCGAGTTTACCTAATTATTCAGGCAGTGGTAGGTTACCGAAGGGTTGTACAGTCACGGACTCCTATACGGTGATAGTTGCTTGGAAACCGAGCGCTTAAGCAGCCGCCTCCTTGTGGGAATAACTGAGCGGTGGTAATATCTGGGCAAGTTCCTTGGACCCGCGATCACGTTTAAACCGCTATTTAAAACAACCAACTAATATTCCGCAATACAAGATGTCATTGTCAATGGGGGAGAGACGCAACGAAGCAAGGTTTACTTTAAACAGCACATTTATTGTAAACTCTTAAGCGTTGATGGCAGGAACAATCATGTCATCATGTCAAAACACTAACATGGCAACGTATACGGAAACAGAGCAATGGCATTGCGGGCACGCACGCGGGACGACAAGAAGCGGCGAAACCGGTCTATTAATAATTAAAATGTAGAGTCTTACGAACAGTTTTACATTAACGGGAACTCGGGACAAAGACATTCATTCGAAAGAAAAGCAGGAAAAAAACCCCAGTAGAAAGGCAATGGGTCAGCTGGACCTTTGCGTCTTTTATGGCGTAGGGACCTTGGCAGGATTCAGAAGAGGTCCCAGCGAGGAACTCATGTTGGGTGTGCAGGTTATGCAGCGCTTGTGGTGTCTGCTATGGCGACGGCCGCGGAGACAGTCCCGTCCACAGTAATGGGCTAGCGTAGCGCGCGTCGAGCTCGGCCTTGTCCAAGCGGCCGGTGATTTCGGTCTGCAGTTGGCAAACTCGTTTGAAGATGAACGAACGGGTACTTTGCTCTTTAGAGTTGATGGCTCTTAAGAACGCCGTCGCGTCCCTCAGGATGCTCGAACTGCCAAGATCGAGTTCACGCTCGGACGCACTGACATCGACTCCTGGTAATGGCGAGCTCTCTCCGGCTCTTCAACGAACGCGCTTGGCGACGCGCGATGCTCGTTCCCCACGGCCAGTAGCTGGCCGCGGTCGAGCCGGTGCTTGTCAAAGCGGCCGGGTGATTGCGCTGGCTCAGTTGGCAACGTCGTGTTGAGAGGAACTGAACGCGGTTTATGCGTTCTCTATAGAGTTGATGCTCTGATAGGAACCGTCGGTCCCTAGTGATGCCGACGCGCACGACCCGATCACGCTGTTCGGGAGACTGTCGTTGCGCTGGTGGCGAGCTTCTCCAGTCTCTCCACAACAGCGAAGGCGTTTTGTCACTACAGCATGGAGCTGTGGCTCCAGTCGGTCCCTTCTGGGACGCCTCGGTGGATTACCAGGATCAAGCTCCAGCACCGTGCACTCGCCACGAGCGAGACTTCCACTGCTAGCTGCCTTGCTCGGCTTCCTCGCGCCCGAGCCGTTCCAGACGACTCAAGACGACGATCAACTCGACTAGACCCATACTCGAAACGCGGAGACTTGGCGCTTCGCTCGTTGCTTGTTTTATAGGGGGTGAGATGCAGTTGCGCCCCGATGCTCCGGTTCTGAGCGGTCGTGAAGTCTGCGCGGGACGGCGGACTGTTGCGTGAAGATCACAAGCTACGTCGAGCCTTGCACCGTTGACTTGAGCGGAAGCGAAGTGCGCCGAGGGATAAACTTGATCCGAGTCAGCACAGTCGCGTTCGGCTCAGCGACGCATGCGTGCGACTCGCAACGCGGTAGGCGAAAGAATGGCGTGTTCGGAGATGAAGGTGAGCGCGACTGTTTGGTGGTGTGGAGATCTTGAACAGTTAAGCTGAGCGAAAGTGTAGGATTGCGGTGGATTTGGTGAGGAGGCCACGCATGCTAGCAGTATTCGCGTCGGTGGGTGGAAGCGGTTGGTGCTGAAGCGGTTGACTTAGAGACAGACGATCATCTCGCCGCTGCGTGGATCCGGTCGTTGTTGTAAAGCGGGTTGTGTTTGAGAAAGATGGTTGGGTGGTGGACGTGGTGGTGCCAGAAAAATAGACAATAGTGGAAAGGAATTAAACGACTGAAGCTGAAAGATAGCCGCAGCGGCCATGTGTTAGGATGTGAGATAGTTATCCCTTTAAACACGAGTGGGGAATCCTATCTGGGACAGGCAGTATCGCGCTCTAGGTG
The DNA here is from genome assembly GCA_035128595.1 of Eptatretus atami. Taxonomy (NCBI): domain Eukaryota; kingdom Metazoa; phylum Chordata; class Myxini; order Myxiniformes; family Myxinidae; genus Eptatretus; species Eptatretus atami. The sequence goes on from CM068963.1 coordinate 54,102,949, forward strand.
ACTGGATCTAGGGACCTTATGGTGTTTTCTGTCAATTCACAGTAACAAATAATGTAATGTTAAATTGGGGGGGAAAAAAATGGGTCATGACAAGCCTGGGAATAATCTATGGGTTTTAAGGTTTGGAGTATGTTTTATTTTTTAAAGAGATAAAAATTGTGAGAAAGACAGAGACCAACGAAACGACAAGCATATTATTACTGGGTTGGATATATCACAAATTGTAAGAACAATACGAACTTCCTCCATTGTCTGGTCACTGCACTTGCATGGTTGTTTTTTTTTTTTTTTTCAGTGTTGATTATATATATTATCGTTTACGACCAGGATGCTTCATGCAGTTCTGTGAATTCTGTAGTATCAAAGCGTGTAATACCTGTGTGGATGCAAAATGTGCGTGCTTTCCCATTGTCTCGGGGTCACTCACCGCCTGCATTTATAAGTGTCTTTAATTTAACAAAAGTATGTATTTATTTGTCAAGTTTGCGAGATTAATATTTTGATTGAAAATGGATGTCTTTCGAAGTTTGTGATTGTGCATTAGTCCGAGTATTGGCTTCAGATCGAACGTTGACTGAAAATTCTAATCAGTTATCTACTTGTCGACACTCGGAAGGTACCTCGAGGTTTGCCCGTGAAATTAAATTATCATCATGGGGTTGAAAGAGTTTAATCTATATACATACGAGAGTATGTGCTATGGTGTTGTTGTTTTGAGCCTATCTATTTAATAAAGTCTACTGGCTATTTGATATTGCTAAGTTACTATCAATGTGCAGATAGTTTTCAAAGATAATTTTATTTCCTCATTTGAACATAACTTACCACTCTAGTTATGTGAATTTAATACTTGCTTGTTGTTTAATTAAGTAAATAGTTCCGACAAATATATTGATTCCATGCTATGAGCATACATCTGTGGATAACGAACGTGTTTAGGTTGCTGTAAAAAAAAAAACTATTGATGGATTGCAGGTGATCGACGAAAGACAGCGACAGACTACATTAAATGGTGCTATGTGGCTCAAATAGGTACTGATGTAATGAACACTTCCTTCACTTTACATTTGTATGCATACAACCCATTGGGTGAGGAGGAAGAAAACGGCACAGACTGTAGTTAACAGATAGAGCACTGTTTGAATCAGTATGCCCCATGCCAAGCACTGCACTTTCCTCTTCTGGAAATAGAAAGTAACCGCGAGCGTTACGACCACGAAACCAACCTTCTGCAAGGAAATACCCCTGCCTTCAATGATGTAGTGAAGTGTACTGCGGACTATTCCACCACATCATTCCCTCAGTGGAACGAGTTCCGTAACTGGATCAGTACCATCAATGCACCTAGCCCATATGCACAATGGAAAGAGACAAGTGCATGATGGCAAAGCCTGGCGAGTCTTTAGGCCCGGACTTTTCAAGATATGAAGAGTTGCTTCGGACTTAGATTGGTGCAGATATGAATGTGCAATCTGTACTTCATGAAGATGGTTCAAAGTCAACGCATTAGATAGGTGTCGACCAGTACATTGTGTTCAGCACGAGGCTCTGCATTCGCAGATGTGTACAGTGTTATGTGTAGTCAGAACGTTAACAAGCAAAATGCAAAAGCATGAAGATTGCCAACTGCTCTATTCGTGTTACAAATGAGGAAGCTGAGGCTTCATATCAACTAAGGGGCTATTTGGCTAGTAGTGGATGCTCATAGGTCGATAGTTCAAGTTTTGTATCCATGATTAAGGCTGGATCAGGATTCGGACCTCTAACTAAAAGTTTTTCGGTGCGCTTGGTTTGTCATCTGTCGCTAACTTGTTTGCCGAAGTGAGCAAGTGATTACATTAAGTGTATGTAGTAGCATCGCTCAAGTGCGTTCGTCCGAATCGCCATAATTTTTGGTA
>CM068963.1:54104871-54116943 GCA_035128595.1 Eptatretus atami
CGTGGCTCCGCCCCCGAGGTCATCCTGATCCGGATATTTGCATATTAGCGGCTCCTGCCAGGATATAAAAAGGCCAGCGCAAGGCGAAACAAGAGAGTCATCGTCAGAGAGAGAATCGAGTGGAGGCGGGTGGAGTGTTGGAGTTCAGAGAGTTTGTTGCTGAGTCAAGTGGGGTTCTGGAGTCGGATGAGAAGAGTTGCGGGAAGAGGCAAAGGAGCTCGGGTCCGAGGGGAGAAGGACGGCGGTCGGCGACGAGGTCGCGGTGTGGGATACCTCAGTGGATGGTAAACCGGCGATTCGTACCTCGCGCAGGTCGAACTCGGACAACAGCCCTTGGGCGGGCCCCGTTGCCGTAAGCTATCGGGATACACCGAGCAGTGTTACCGTCGACCTCGACGGTCGATTTATTTAAACCGGACGTTCACCCATGGTCTTCAGTTGCCACTACGAACTCCTTTAACGTGAAGCCAAGATGAAGGGTCAGATAGAAAAAGACGAAGCGAAAACGGGCACAGTTTCTACATGCAAGCACTTATTACAGACGACACACGAAAGCACACATATATCAGCCAAACAGTCAAAATGGCACATTAGCAACCAAAACAAAAGCAACATCGGACGCAGATTTACCTATCGCGACTACGCGCACGACACTGCAACCTCGTATACGTTCTATTTCAAGACGGCGCCAACACACAATTTATCAAATAAGCAAAGGAAGAAGCCTCCTCATAGAACAAGGGGGCGACAGGCCTGTTAGCATTGGCGGCGGTGGATCGAAACTGGTGGAGCGGCAGGTCCTGGCGGAAACGACCGAGGGGGTCCTACCCTCGTCCTTCGTGACGCGTTGGCCGGGCTTCGCCGCATGTGAGCCCGCGTGGCGTTGTGCCTCCTACTCCGTGTCCTTGGGCGGGGCTTCTGCTTCGAGCTTAGAGCGCTTGTGGTGGGTGAGAAGCGTAGTGGCCCCCTGCTTTGCACCTATCTAGCGCGGGGGAATAGGTGGGAAATTGGTTGTATCAGCCCTGTGTGGGAGGAGAATGCTGGTGGCTTGGTTCCTTGCAGTACGAGCGATTGCCAACACCGCGGAGCACTTCGTCGCCGTAACCGCCGTCTTTCTCGCCTCGACCCGAGCTCCTTTGCCTCTTCCCAGCAACTACTTCTCAGTCCGACACTCCAGAACCCCACTTGACTCAGCAAAAACTCTCTGAACTCCAACACTCCACCCGCCTCCACTCGATCTCTCTCTGGACGATGACTATTACTTGTTCCGTCCTTGCGCTTCGGCCTTTTATAGGCCTGCAGGAGAACCGCAATATGAAATATCCGGATCAGTGATGACCTCGGGGCGGAGCAAACGCTCTACATCAATTGGACGGAGGACCACAGATGGGCGTGAAACCTCTCCCTGAATCCTGAGATTTGCAATATATCGAATTCACAGCACAGGACCGCCTGGAGCGGGGCTCAAGCCGCCTCCGCGCTTGCAATTGGACGGCAAAAGTGGGCGGGTAGCGTTCTTGATCCGAGTTCCCTCGGAAAGGCCGCTATTTAGCGTTCGCGGCTCGGTGCGTTCGGCACCGATATCGCCGAACGGGCCGAGGCAGCCCCGACGCTCAGTGTTACAAGGCGTGGTCGTCGGGAAGCCGAGAAGGCAGAGAGGTGAAGGTGGTGGAGGGTTTTCGGTGGTGGTTTGATGGTTGATGGTGCCGTGTGGGAATGGCGTGTGAATGCGATGATGTGGGGAGCGAGTTGTGAAGGTAAAGGTCGTGGCTGTGCGTTTGTTCCGATGGGTTGGAAAGCGTGGTTAGCAGTTGGTGACGATGGCTGGCGTGGTGGTTGTTGTGTGATGGCGGTTTGAGAACGTTGGTTGGTGTTCAAAATAAATGATATGAACAGAAAACGGCTATCTCAAAGCGTCGCAGCCTCGAATGAATCACAGTAACTTCCTCTAGACAACGGGTGGGGCTAACTACACATGTACCTTAGGAGATATCTCACCTACGTGGTCCTGAATGGGTGGTTTGCGAATTCCACATGCCGTAACAGAATATGCGTCCAGAATAATTTTTTTAATGTGAGCGTTTTAACAATCGTTATTGTTATTTAAACTAGTACACCCTCCCTACGGAGCGGCAGGAAAGGGTCAGGGTTATGATGCTCTCTTGGCATATAAGATACGAGAAGAAATCTCGACTCATTCCGTTTAGTTTGGTTGGGGTAATATAAATTAGTGTGGGAAACCAACTATTTAATATAACTGCAATCACAATGTTTGCTGAACAAAGCTTGAGATGAAGCTAAGATCCGCGTCCCTCTTAATGATGACGTCATAAAAACGATATATGACGTCAATTGGTGTATTCAGGTTTGCGATAATTATCGTGCAATGCCCTTCATTCACCGCAAACAGAATTCAAAAAAGCTTTGCCTAGTTTTCGGAGATAATTTGTCTAGGCGTTTTCTCATTAGCTGGAGATATTTTGACATCATAAACTTTTTTTTTCTAGGAAGGAATTTTTCAAAAAACGGAGTTGTTACTGCTGCGCAGGGTATTTTATCATACAATATGGCAATTTCAGGAAGTTTTTCTAAGTGAAAACTGTAGGCTTGAAACCAAAAAAGTCACGGAACATACAACGTGAGCAAGACTGAGATCCTCCACGAGATCTAAAAATAGAAGTCACCAGCTGCATCTTTGGTACTCACCCACAAGATGAAAAAGCCCTAATAAAGTCATAAAAACTCTCAGTTTATGGAAGAAAACTTTGCTATATCTTTAATTGTTTTCCCAGCGTTGTTTACTATGGAGCTCTCGTCAGCGTCGTTGATTCCCAAAGTGGCGGTCCAACATGGCCTCATTCAACGAAACGCACTCTCATCGACTGGTAGTTCCTTCTCATATATCAACAGAGCTCTAAGTTGTGGTGGCACATATAAGCACAAATGCCTCATAGGGACGTTGGGTTTTCCTCCCTTTCAATTTAAGTTTTAAACCAACAGTAGCGACTGTTTAAAAAAGGTAATCAATTGTTTGTGGTTTATTTTTTTACTTCCATAAGGATGCCGTCACGAAACCCCACAAATAAGCTATCTACACGTTAACTAACAGCGTTTTACAATGGAGCAAAAACCAACTTGGGAGTGGGGATATTATACCCCTCACCGAAGGAGATGAGCAATTTGGGGTCCATTTGTTGCTCGTTATTGGTCCACACAAGAACTTTCGTGTTTTTCTCCACAACCACTTGTCGGAATTGGAGACTAAATTTCATCATCGGAGCGACTACTCCATGTGGATGTGTGTTGATTATTATGAAATCGTATTCAACATGGTGTGTGCAGCCATGTCAGAAAGACGTGAAAAAAATTTGACACTCTATATCTCTGGAAACTGACCAAAAGTGAAACAATTGAAGACTTTGGCAACATGACGAGTACTCTCATGCAGGATAAGGGTGATTTTTTATGATGTCATTAGTTGCCTTTGTTATGGATGTCCATAATTGCAATATGTAAAGAAACTTCTACATATTGATCGCTAATGAAAATTTTTGAGGGCGTCTAGGGATAAAATGGTACACAGAAAAAAAAATTGATGATGTCATAGGTCATGTGGATCTGCAGAACCATCTTTTTATGTTTTTTTTTAACCTTCAAAAATATCTTCTGCTGAAATTGCTGAACAGATCCAGGCGCAACTTTGCACATATGACTGCCTTTCCATGAAGATCCAAAAGGTCACATTTATGAAATGTCATATGTGACATGGTTAGGCAAGTCAATATTTGTAGATTTACCCCATAACATAGTAAAAAATCCTCTCGTCAGAAATGCTGGACTAGATCGATTGGGGAACTTCATACCAAATGTTACCTCAGCCATGGTGTACATGTTACTAAGGAATAATTGATAGTCAACATGGTTTTAAAGCAGTCCATATTGGATGTAAGAAAATAGTAAAGGTGTTTTCTTCAGGAACTTCTTAATTCAAGTCACAGTGAAATTCAAAATCAAGCATGATCTAGTATTAATGGACATACAATGTTTTAATAATTCAACTTGATCGGACGCATGGTATGTCAGCCAGAATTATTAAATTTTTGATGCGCGGGTTATTTTTTATTTTTACATTTTTTTATTTTATTTTTGAATATGACTCACTGGCTGTGCCAGGATGGGTTTGAAGGCTTCATGAGTCGCAGTCTGAAAATGTGAAATCTATCCATGGTTTCCGTCCGAATGACTTCAATCTTTGCTTTTTGCTTGTTTTGGTTCCTCTGATGACTCCAATGCAGACTGTAAACCGATTGTCTTCCTTTGATTTGAATTGTTTTGGTTTTTTTTGTAACTAACTTGTGGAGGCTCGTGTGAAGCTAACGCACAACGCGACAGCAAGGGGGTGCACTGAATGAACAAGAGGGGAGGGAGTGGTGAAGGACATAAACATGGGAACAGAGACATCTTCGAAATCTGTGAAGGGAGAGGAATGGGACGGGGAACATGGGAATTAGAAGATGGACATCACAGGGACTTTCAGGAAGGAAAGCAGGAAATTTTGAAAGAGTGGGATTAGGGTGGATTATCGTGGGTAAGATAAAGGATCGAGGATTTGGATGGGAGCTGATAAGGTGGTGGTGTAACAGCTGTTTTTGAAGGCCTGGAGGGAAAGAATGGGAATTTGAAATAGAGTAGGGAGTATAGTCCAAAGACGGAAAAAAAGAGGCAATTGAAAGAGTGAAGGTGAGCAGTGATTCGTGATTTTGTTATTTACCAAGAAGGGGGTTGTTGACTAGGACCGTAGCACTCCTGTGTATTGGTGGGACAAATCTGCAGAGAGAGCTAGGGGGGGGAACAGCGAGGCTGGAGAGGAACGGTAGAAGAACAGAAAGACACCGACCAATCCTGCGGTGAATTGAGTGAAAGGCCAAAAGACTCAGCCTCATGGTGGGAGACACCAATGAATCTGAATGCTTGGTTTCACAGCATGAAGCCGAGAAAGGTGGAGGCCAGGAGCACCGCCCAGAGGGAGAGCAAGGACTCCAGTCCGGCGCTGGCGGACAAAGCTTTTGTAATTGGTCAGGAGCTCAGGTGGGCCGAGGAAGGATTTGCACGACGGAGGATTCCCAGTCGGTGAATGGCTTTGGAGGCGAGGTTTGAAATGTGCTTTCCCCAGGAAAGGTTCACGGCAGATACGTGAGACCCAGACAGGCCTTGAAAGAAAGGACTTCTTCCCAGAGGATTGTTGAGAAAGTTGGAATAAATGGGGGGGTGGGGGGGGGGGGTTCTAAATGGTCCTTTTGAAGAGACAATAGTGAGAGTGTGAGATTGTCGCGGATTGAAGACATGTCCACGTGTTGGACAGTTTGTGATTTTATCCAGATCTGCAGTGGAGCGAAAGACTAGCTATTGCCCGGGTCTGAAGGAGATGACCGAGTGGTATTGCAGAGGGGACGTCAATGCAGCAGGATACAGGGATTTCCCAGGAGTCAGAGAGATAATGATGAAAACCCTAATAAGGAAAAAGAAAGGGCCCAGACGTTACCTTTGAGGAACTCCAGCCTGGAACAGTGAATGGGGGGATGCAAGAACTCCATTTAAGGCACCCGTTGACGTGCGACCAGGAGAGGAAGTCCTGCGAGGCCATAAGTGGAGATGCCTTGATACAAGGAAGAGAGTTTTGGTGAGCAAGGGTACGGGTCGCCAGACCCGTTCTCAAAGCCCGTGAATCATATCAGGGATAACGGTTTCGGATTTTCCTGTCCGGCGCTGGAAGGAGACCTGCCACCATTGTTGGGAGAGCAAGGAAGCAGCAAGCCAGGTAGAGGACCTTGTTCTGACCAAATTGGATGATCGGAAATGAAGCCATTTGAGAAGATGGAGGATTTGATGTCTGAAGCGATGAATGGAATTCCATAACTGTGCTGATTGATTGCGGAGAAGCTGATTGGTCTGTAAGTTGCAGGGATCTGTTTTTTGCCATCTTTATGCAGGGCAGTGATTTTGCTGATTTCCAAAGCAGATGGCAGATGACCTTGACAAAATGAGAGGGTGAAATAGAGAACAGAAGGGGTGAGCAAGAGCAGAAAGACACTTTTGAGGACATCTGGGCTGATTGCCTGTCTGGAACCGGTTGTCCCGTCTGCAGAATCTGAATTCGACTTCAACGCAAGCTGCTCACCTTGTTCAGGAGAACAGGACACAGAGTCCAGGGACAGTTGGTGCGACTGGGTAAGGTGGGTAGAGAAGACTGATGGGTTCATTGGAACACATAATTTACTGCAAAACCCGAGTTTAAGGCCAATTCAGCTTTTTCACATGCGGTATCAGCTGTGCGGCCACTTTGAGTAAGGGAGGGGATTGAGGGGGAAACATACACAGAAACAGATTTGATTAATGCACCAGGAATTTTGAGAGGGAGAGAGGTTGAGAAGTTCAGACTTGAAGTGAGAAAGATGTGTTTTTCATGGCTCTCCTGAGGTAAAGATACACCACTTGTTCCAAGCTTTAATGGACAGAACTGAGAGTGCCCTCAGTGTGGGTTTGCTTTCCATGAGCAAAGGCAATTGTGTTTCAGGACAACTGCCTCAACCTACAAGCTTCAAGTGAACCAAGGGCTGGAGGAAGGGTAGAACAACTGAAGACGAGAGGGAGAAACTGTGCATGAGAGAGAGCAAGTTTCTCTGAATAATTCCCAGGATGAATATATCACGTTAAAGTATAGAGACACTCATCTTCCAGGACCCATGCAGTCGGCTTGAGTGAAATGCCAGACTCGACGGCGGTGAAGGTGGATTCTCTGATAAAGCCGAGAGATGTTAACACTTGACAAGGACGTGGTCAGAAATCCGATTGGGATCATGAGGAAACACCATAATTGTCAGGGATAATTTTCAAAATCAGATCAGAAGAGAGAGTACCATTGGTGAGATCCGGAGTAGGGTACCGAATATCCAGTCTCAAATGAGTCGCAGGAAAGCTTTGTTGAAGTCCATGACAGTAAGAGGTACCCACCTGGCCACTGGCATGATGACAATTAGAACGTCCCACATATGAGGCAGAGAGAGTTTGTATAGAAAGAATAGAAGTTGGTCAATTGTTTTTCTCGATGGTGAGGTGTAGATGGATCATCACATTGACCTGTATCCATATATAACATGAGAGTGGGAGTGGAGGGAAGCCGTAGCCAGAGGGTATTTCCGGGGTGTGGGAGAGTGAGGGCTAGTTGCATGGATTGAGTGGGGAATAGAGTCTTTGATGAAAGAGAGCAAAATTCACTCCACGTGCAGGACGAGGCTTCAGGGTCTGTCATAACCGGATGAGGGAGTAAGCCAGGGAGAGACACTTGGTAGTCAGACGACTCTTGGGGGAGGAAGAAGTTTTCGGCAGATAGTCTGTTTGTCCAGTCGGCAACCTGTATGAAAGATCTGAAAGATTTGAGCGAAAGGTCCAATATTAGAGGTCCACCATTTTAATAAGAGGTAGGGGAAGGGAGGCCTTGTGGTGCAGGGTTGGGGGGGGAGGCGGAGGGTAGGACAGAGGGATGAGGGGTAGTAAGGAAGAATTGTTTGAAAGAGTGTGGGGTATTGCAGAATACGGCTTCGGGGAGGCCGAATGAGGAGGAGAAAAGGCTCTGTGGTGCTGTGGGAGAGGGGGACAAGAGAGGGGGAAGAAGTCAATTTTGAGGATTTGAGGAGGTGGAGTGAAGAGGATGAAGGTGAGAGGGCAGTGGAAGGAGGCAACTTTGTGATGCGGAATGGGGGGCAACTGGAGAAAGGATGAGTGAGGGGGATAAATGGGTGGGGAGAAAGGTTGAGGGGGGATGTTTTTGAGGGAGGCTTGAGGAGAAAGGGGATGGTTGACTTTGAGAAGTTGAGTGGGTGAAATGAGGTGGGTAGAAAAGGTGAGGGGGAGTTTTGAGGGAGGGCTTGGAGGGAGAAGAGTGGGATGGTGCCTTTGAGAGTGAGGGGTGAGATGGGTGAGTTGGGCACTGAAAGTTGAAAAAACATGAATGGTTGATGGAGCGAACATTCATTAGCAACTGAGGTTTTTTAAAGTTTTAGGTCAGAGGTGCGAAACTTTAACACATTCTTGAGGGATGCAATCAAGGCGAATTTCAGAGAATGGAGGAATAAACGCTGTTAACTAGTTGGAATTTTTTAGGCAAAGGAATTAGTGAGAGTCGAATTGAGGAGCAGTCCTGTTTAAATAGCAAAGAGTAGTGCATTCTGATCATTGTAAAGAGTACCACACATGTAAAGAGGAAGAGGAGCATTATATAGAGATTCGTTTTTGGTTATTATTATTAATGTGCGAGAGGTTTCAACAGATTTCGTCTTGGGAAGTGTTGCAGAAAAAAATCGAGAAGAAGAATACGAGAACGAAGACGAAGAGATGAAGACGAAGAAAGAAGAATAAGAAAAGAAGATGAAGAATCGAGAACCTCGTGGAGTGTGCAAGGAGAGAAGGGTAGGGTTTTTTTTTTGTTGGTTTTTTAATTTTATTATTACAAGATAAGTAAATAGAGTGAATATCGTTGGTGGAGGGATGGGGGACGTTATGGGAAAGTGGGGAAGCAATAGAAATTGAGGTAATGGATGAGAAAAAACAAATAAACACACGTACACGCTGAAGGAACCGGTAGGCCTCAAGGGTAGGCCAGAGCACGCCCGGTAAGGACAGGTCGACAAATCTCACAAAAATAGCAACGATTTTTGAACACAAAAGCGAACTAGGAACACAGTAACAATGCAGGTAGAAAAATAAGCAAGTTTAACATGGGACAGATAACGACCGGAAACTTGACTTTGAGATCGTCAGCAGAGAGCCCGAAGGAAAACCTGTCTGATGCCCCAAACCAGAACCGGATAGTGAATTTATTTTAATCCGAATTAATTTTAATCCCATTCTAAAGTTCAATCGAATAGATATATTTTAAAAACGTCATGTCAGATCAGGTGCCAATCAAAGCGGTGTTTCCTCAAAGTGGGATGTCTTGGTACCGCGGTCATGCACCTGTTAGCTAGTTACAAGTGTCAGTTCCATTTGTCCTCTTATAATTACGGAACAATCAGACACAAATGCCACACAAAGATACACCACACTCAAAAAACCACACAAACACCACACAAGACCAAGGTCTGCTAACTCTGATAGTTCTTTTTCTATCTTATTTTAAGGTGTTTGTGAGTAAGATTTTTGATTGATGGTGGCATTTGTAATTTTGGGTGTTTGCTGCATGTGTTTTATGTTTTGCGGGATGTAGGATTTATGTTTGCAGGAGTATTTTCTTTTATTCTTATAATACTCTAGCAGTTCTAGATATTATTGTTGTTGTAGTTATTAACTTAGTTCTCGCAGAGTACCACCCTCAGCAATCTTGTTCCAAACATGCAGCAACGTTCTTCTGGCATCCCTTGTTATTTGGGTGGTTATAGGCAATCTGACATCGACTGTATAGGCAAAAAAAAAAATTAGCCCAGGTTATGTTGCATTGGAGCAATAACATACCTCCTGCTTACAAATGTCAAAATAACCTCAATATGGGCACTGGAAAACTGTGGGGCAGGATATTACTGCACTGTAAGTGTGAAGACTTTAATACCCTCCCCACCTGGAGGCGGCCGCTACATCGTTTTCATTTATAGAGAATTTGCGTTCTCCCCTATATTCCCCCCCCCACTCCCGCCAATGACACCAGCAAAGATAACAACACCCTTTACATAAATTGGGTTCATGCTGTTCCTATGTCGCAAGTCTGGATGTGAATCAGGTCCCAAACTGTAGGAGGAGAGCAGACAACATAACAACACACAAAACGCACAAACACAACAAACACCGGTACATGAATTATGTAGGAATTATTTTGTATGCATTGACGAAGGTTCCATGGAAGAGCTTAGAACACAGAATGATCAGGATGCAACATAAGAAAAGAACAGCAGGAGGAGAATGGGGAAAGATGCCAGTGGCAAGGGAGTGACGGAGAAGAATAGAACAGAGACAGACAAACAAGGGGATGCAGTGATTATCGAGGGTAAGGTGGAGAACGCAAATGGTGGACAAGTATAATGCACAAGGCAATTTTTTTTTTTTGGGGGGGGTGGGGGTGGTTTAAACGGTGAAGATAAAAGTCATGTTTGGATATGGGGATGACTTGAGATGGTGGTGAACAGCTGTCTTTGCAAGCCTGGAAGGGAAATAATGAGATTTTAAGAGAGTATGGAAGTTGGTTCCACAAGTGGGAAAAAGAGGAAACAAATAGTGGAGGTGATTCAGTGTTCTGGAATTTTTGCAGTTTTCAACTAAGGAAGGGGTTGCTGGGGACCATGGTGCGTTCCTGCCAATAAATGGGGGTGGGGGAGGGGGGGGACATGAAGGCACGGAATAGGTGTAAGGGTCAAAGACCTGAAAGGACGCAGAAGAAGACAGACTACCGACCTGTCAAGCTGAGCAAGGTCTAGGAGGGTTGCCAGCCCAGAGGATGAGTGGTACTGCCATCAAGCTGGCAGATTGATAACTTGTCAGTGGATAGGAGTCAGTGTAGCCTAAGGAAGACTTTTGTACTCTGAATAGATTAGTGCACATGTGCAATGGCATTGGATACTAGAAGATGCCAGGTTTGACAGTTTGTTGTGGTTTGAGATTCCAAACAAAGCTACATTGTTCAAAGGCGAGTCCCACATACCGTCTTAGGCTGTATCCTGCCGCCAATTTTATTCATTAATCATAAAAGTATTCATGTTATTGTGCTCATTATTGACGTGGATGGTGATAGGGTGAGCATGCAGACCACGTTGGGAATTGTATTCAATTCTGATATCTCTCTCTATCCTCTCAGTCTTCTCTCCATCTCCTCTCTCTCTCTCTCTTCTCTCTCTCTCTCTCCAAACCCTCTCCATGACTTTACTTTACCAGTCCTGAGCAAGTCATTCACTAAATACCTTCTGAGTCTCACTAATAGCCATGATCATGTCTTGACATGACCATATTTCAAAGTTCACTGTCCAAGACAGCTGCCGACTGGCATCCTTCATCATCCCCCAAGTCCTTCTTTGGCACAGCCTAACTCCTATCCAGCTAGAAGACTTTAATCTGCAAGCTTGATGGAGTATTGCCCTCCCCTCTAGCTGCTTCCCTGCCTCACATCTTGCTCAGATGCTTGAGCGTCTGGAAACCAAGGCTCTTCAAGGTCATTTTGGAACTCTTCGTGATTGAAAATGGAATCTATGAGCCTTATGCACTTCCCTCTGCTGACAGGTTGGTGGTCTTTCTGTCTTCTACGTCCTCGCTATCCCCTCATTCCGGAGCCATAAGCTTACTGTCCAAGTCTCCCTCTATTTTGTCAATTCAATTCTGCTGTTGTGTTTCCCCGCTCTTTCTACTACTGTTCCTTTTGTTTGTTGCGATCCTGATCCATTTAGTGTTAGTAGAGTTTCTTCCACGAGTCTTTGACTTTGTATAAGAAAAAATCAAGGGTGGGAGAGGATACATGGGGTGAACAAGCTGCATACAAGCGAATAAAAATATTGTATATGAGGAAAGGGGAAAGTGGGGATGAAATCAGAAAAAGGAGCCCAACTCAACCAACTAACAAAATCTGAAATCAGGTGATGAGAGGGGCAAGGAAGAAAAAATCACATATAACCTGGGAAAAAAGGGGGGGGGTGCATACACAATTATCGCTTGTGACAGGGCACAGGATGTGGCCGATACTCCTGAACCCCAAAACTTTCAACAAAGCGTGTTGTATTTACCAACCGCACTACTGAATTAAACCGAGAATCCAGCGTGTGCAATCAAGGAGATTCAGAGATTGAACGAAAATGCATATCATACAGAAAATAATTATTTAAATCTCGAATCTGCATTTTAAGCACTTCTACGCTTTCTGTTCTGGCAGCACCTTGAAGTACCTGCCAGTGGTTGCATGAGAACAAGAGCACACCATGACATCAAAACTGCAGAATCCACCCACTGTCAAAAGCTAGAGATCAACACATAACCATCGTGCTGGAGTGTAGAATCAGAATGAATGGAGAATGTGCAGGTAAATATGTATGATATGGGGGTATT
>CM068963.1:54117754-54137871 GCA_035128595.1 Eptatretus atami
TATGATGGCCTTATAAACAGTAACTTTCCTGTTTGGAATGATTTTCAAACTTATTTATTTTATTTCTTACTTATTGATAATAAATAAATTATTTATTTATTTTATTTCTCATCTTGGCAATACCCCAGGCACCTTTTGAGTTAGGAAGTTAATATTTGGACACAACAGTGAACAAGTGAGTTGGCTACAAAGGGTATTTTTGATTTATTAATTAATCAATTAATTATTTAATTTTTCGATAAAATTACTTAATTTTCAAAAAGTTACAGATTCAGATGAAACAGTGGTGGTGTAGGTATGCTATTGATTAAGAAATTAATTATTTTATGATTATTATTTATTTATTTTAATTGTGCAATTAATCAATCAATTATTGTACACTACTCCCTCCCAATTCCATCTCCATGTGCTGCAAGGCAGCATCGCTGGGCGTCGGAGGATTTGTTATTTATTTATTTGGCATGGGGGCAGTGTACTCTGAATGTACCTCTACTTTTTCTGATTTGTGTTCAAAATATAACATTCAAATGAAATCAAGTTGTTCCTCAATCATAAACTGACATTTGTGAACAGATGGACGGAAGGACGGACAGGCAGACGTGAACCAATTGCTTACCCCACTCTTCACTTTGTGTGCATGGGGTAAATATATCATGAAAATTTAAGTGTCTAGCTATGTGCTCTCAAGACTTTGCTTGACTAAATCAACTCCTCATCCCGCCACATGTCCTCAACCCCCTCACCGCTCCTAAACCCATGTCCTCAACCACTCCACCCCCACCACTCAATGCCTCATCCTCCCTCTCAAAACTGTTTGCCCACCACCCCAAACTATCTGTCCTCCCTCACACCCCCAACTCTTTCTCTCCTACACCCCCAACTCTGTCCTCCCCTCCCCCTTTCTTAACAATGTTCCTGTTCCCTTTCGTTAAGAACAATGTTAAAAGTAAATACGACGGAACGTTAAATTCACAATCTTGCAAGATTCTATCATCTCACGATTCTTCAGTAAAATTGTGGATAAGTAAGCTGAATTATAAAAAAACAACATACAACGTCATTGGCAATGGAAATAAATATTGTTGTAGTATTCGCGCCCGCCCGGCGTGCGAACGACCGCGTTTCACCAATAGCAGCCGTTCGCCCACCGAATGGACAATCTCAGTTCGTGAGCTTTCTGCAATGCGCGTCAGAACGCAGTCCACGGGATGGTTTCTCCAATCACCACCACACCTTGTCGTACCCTACCCGCGCATTACAGGGTCGCGATCGCCAAATCTTGCGATTCATACCTAATTATGTACCTCAACGGGACCGCTTGGAAACGAGCCGCTTAAGCAGCTCGCCTCCTTTTGGGATAACTGAGCGGGGTAATATCGCGCAGTCCCGTTGGACCCGATCACTTTACCGGCTATTTAAAAACCCAACTAATATTCCGCAATACAAGATGGCATTTCAATGGGGGCATGGACGCAACGAACAGGTTTAACATTTTAATACCAGCACATTTATTTACTCTACGTATGCAGGAACAATCATGCAGTCATTCAAAAACACCAACATGCACGTATACAGAACAAGCAATGAATGCGGCACGGCACGCGGGCAAGACACAAGCGCGCGAAAACCGTCTATAAGTAATTATTAATGTACAGTCACTTACACAGTTTTACTTACGGACTCGGCGCACAACATTCCTTCGAAAAAAAGCAGGAAAAACCCATCAAAAGGCAATGGGGTCAGACTGACCTCTTGCGTCTTTATGGCGTGGACTTGGCAGACCGCAACGAGTCCCACGAGACCGTTGCAGGTTACCTGCACCCTTGTGGTGTCTGGCTTGGGCGACCGCGACGTCCCGTCCCCACAAGCAGCTATGCGTAGCCGCGGTCGAGCTCGGGCCTTGCCAAGCGGCCGGTGATCGGTCTCAGTGGCAACTCGTTTAGTAGCATGAACGAACGGGTCTTTGCTCTCTTAGAGTTGATGCTCTGTAGACCCGTCCGTCCTCAGTGATGCGTCGACTGCGCCGAGCCCGATCACCTCGGACCCGCTGTCGCTGGCTCGGCAGCTCTCTCCGGCTCTCTCACAACGAACGCGCTTGGCGACCCGCGATGCTCCTTCCCCACGGCAGCTAGCGTAGCCGCGGTCGAGCTCTGGGCCTTGTTCAAGCGGCCGGGTGATTCGGGCCTCAGTTGGCAACTCGTTTGAGAGGAACGAACGGGTCTTTGCTCTCTTAGAGTTGATGCTCTGTAAAACCCGTGCGTCCCTCAGTGATGGCTTCGAACTGCGCCGAAGCCCGATCACCTCGGACCGCCTGTCGCTGTGCTGGCGAGCTCTCTCCAGCTCTCTCCACACGAACGCGCGGGTTTGTGCACACAGCAGGCAAGGCTGTGCTCCAGCTCGCGTCTCCTTCGCGACGCCCGGACTCTCCACCGACTGCAGCTCCAAGCTCCCGACTCCGCACGAGCCCAGACTTCCACGCAGCTCCTTGGCTTCTGGCTTCCTCCCGACTTCCCGGACCTCTCCAGACTGACTCAGACCGACCGATCAACTCGACTCGACCCAACTCGAACGCGAGCTTGGCGCTCTGCTCGTCCTTTTATAGGCTGGTGAGATGCAGTTTGGCCTCGATCCTCGACCTCTGACCTCTGACCTCTGCGCGGAAAGCGGACGTGCGTGAGATCACCAAGCTCTCGATCCGATCGCCTCTGACCTCTGACCTCTGCGCGGAAAGCGGACGTGCGCGAGGATCACCAAAGCTTGATCCGACAAGCAAACGTCCCGCGTCGGCCTGCAGCGACGCCGCTCGATGCGGACTCGCCGCGGCTGGCGCAAAGATGGCGTCGTTTCGGAGATGAAGGTGAGGCGATGTTTGTGGTGTGGAGTGTTGACGGTTGCTGGCGAAGTGGTTGAGGATTGGCGTGGTTTGTGAGAGGCAGGTGTGGTTGTGGTGGTGGAAGGCGGTTGGTCTGAAGCGGTTGTTGAGAGCGATGTTGGTGTGGTGGTGGTGGTTGTTGTAAAGCGGTTGTTTGAGAAAGATGTTGGTGGTGGACGTGGTTGGTCCAAAATAACGATTAGTAAAGATACGACTAACTCAAAGATCACAGCCCAGTTAACATGAATAGTTCCCTTTAAACAACGGTGGGGAAATCTGATCTGGACACGGACTTTACTCGGTCCTTAAACGACTAAGGGACCTTTATGGTGTTCTGTCAATTTCCACAGCCGTAACAATATTATATGTAACTGGAACTGCTCATACAAAGACCGATATAATGCTATGGGTTTTACGGTCTCGAGTAGTTGTTTTATTTTTAAAAGAGAAAATTGTGAGAAAGACAGAGACACAAACAAACAGAACAAGCATATTATTTCCGGGTGGAGTATACTTACACATTGTAAGCAATAACGAACTTCCCCCATTGTCTTGGGGCACTCACCTGCATTTGTTTTTTTTCATTTATTTATTTATATTTTCGTTTACGGATGCTTTCCGACAGTTCTGTGATTCTGGTGTATCAGCTTCAATGCCTGTTGGCATGCAAAATTGCCGTGCTTCCCCATTGTCTCGGGTCACTCACCTGCATTTATAATTGTCATTTATTAAAAAAATATATTTATTTCAATTCATTAATATTTTCATTGATGGATGCTTTCCGACAGTTCTGTGATTTTTATTCGTGTATTGGCTTAGATGTACGTTGGCACGTGAAATTTCAGCTTTCTACTTCACCCGGAAGGTACCGAACATTAATATCAGTCACTGGTTCGAAAGAGCTTTAAATATTACATATCGATAATGTATTTGCTATATTTTGTTGTTTTGAGTCTATCTATTTAATAAGTATATGGCCCCTTTTGATTTTGCTAATTTTACTTCAATGTGGCAATAGTTTTCCAAAGATAATTTTACTTTCCATTTAACATAAGACTTTACCTCTGTTATGTTTGCTTTAACTTGCTTGTCTGTTTATATTTAAGTATGTTCTTCCACAAATATTTTTGCTTCCATGCTATGAGCATATTGGACATATCAACTGTTTATTGCTGTAAAAAAAAAAACTATATTTGGATTGCAGTGTCGTACAAAGACAGCCCAAACACATTAAATGGGGTATGTGGCCAATAGACTGTGTATGAATCACTTCCTTCACCTTACATTTGTTCAAACACACCATTGAGGAGAGAACAAACCACACTGTAGTTCACAGCATGACACATCTTTGGAATCATATGCCTCATCCACACTGCTAGCTGTTCCTCTTCTGGAATAGCACAAGTACCACCTTCACCCACCTAAATCCCACCTTCTGCAAGGAAATCCCTCCTTCAATGAGGCCAGTGAAGTGTCCCTGCGGGACATTTCCCCACATCATTCCCTCAAGTGGAACAGTTCGTAACTGGATCAGTAACCTCATCATGCTCCCAGCCCCCATAGCACCAAGGAAGACAAAGTTCATGCAGCAAAGCCCCGATCTTGGCACTCTTTCAAGATTGAAGAGTTGCTGGCACTTTGGGCAGATATGAATGTGCACACATGAACTGGTGTCAAGTCAAGCAATTAGAAGGTGTTCGATCACATTTCAGCACAGCAGCTGCTATCCAAGAGTGTACATGTTCTGTGTAGCAACGTTAGACGAAAATGCAAAAGCAGAAATTTGCAAACTCTCTATTCGTACAAATGAGGAAATGATGGCTTTCATATCAAACTAGAAGGGCACTTGGTAGAGTGCATGCCTCCATCAGGCTGATTAGTTTAAGTTTTGTATCCCACTGATAAGCTGGATCAGGATTCGGACCTTAACTAAAATTTATTCGGCTTGTTTTTGTCATCTAACCTTGTTCCATCAAGTATTACCTAACCTTGTAACATCCATCAAGTTTCGTCCGAATCCGCACATAACTTTTTGGTATATCGTGCTATATCTCGTTTTAGCGCCATCACTCATTGGTGAAGAATCACCTAAAAAATTCTCGGATCCAGATTTGGATCGTCACCAAAATCGAACCAGTTCTTCCTTGTTACATATGCCTTGCATATGCCCACCAAGTTCCATTTGAATCTATCAACAACTTGTTGAGAAATTTTGTTCACAAACAGACAGACAAACAAACAAGAACAAGAAAGATGTCGTGCATCAATCGCACTATCCTTGCGAAATCCATGAAACAAATTTGACCTTAAAAATAATTAGTGGTTGAATTAAATAACCAAATACACAAATCAGCTTCAAATTTCAAGTCAATGGGATGAAAATTGAGTATTTTAGAAAAATTTGACAAATTTGTTGACCTTTGGCCGATGTTGACCTTTTGACCTTTTCAGCTCAAAAACAATAGGCTTCTTTCTTTTGCCGAACTCTCCAATGTGGTGAAGTTTCATGAAGATAAGTTTAAAAATGTGACCTGCACACGATTGACATACAAACTCACCTTTTTCTTTCATTCCTCCTTTTTCCCACCTTTGGAACAAACTCCCACACTCTCCTTAATCCCATTATTTCCTCCAGGTCTTCAAAAAGCTGATCACCATCATCTCTTGTCTTACCCCATCCAAATCCTCGATCTTTTCTACCTCTGTTTATCCACCCCAAACCCACCTCCTTCATATTCCCTGCTTTCCTTCCTGAAAGTCCCTGTAGTTGTTTACCCCGTGTACCCCGCCCCATTCGTGTCCCTTCCACAGATCTCCGAATCTCTCTGTTCCTCATTGTTTGGTGCTTTCCTCTCCCGCCCCTCTTGACTCCTGCTCCCCTTCTTATACGTGATGTGTGTTAGCTCTTGTATGAGCCTCGGCATTGTATCTTTTTTATTTTAAAAACGCAAACAAACAAGAAGAAGACGTCGTGCAGAGCACGATACTTGCAAAATCCCCCAAAAAATTGACTTCAAAAATAATCGGTGGTTGAATTCAATGACCAAATATGCAACTGCTGTTCAAATTCCGTGCTTCAGATGAAAATTGACAATTTTAGAAATTTGGCCTATGTTGACCTTTTGGCCGATGTGGACATCCAAAATAAATGGTGGTTGAATTCAGTGACCTGAAATATATATCCTCTTCAAATTTCAAGCAATAGATTGAAAATGAGGATTTTAGAAATACCACCGAAGTTGTTAACCTTGGGCCGATGTTGACCTATTGGTCCATGTTGATCTCAAAATAATTGGTCAGTTGAATTCAGTGATCTGCCAATATATATATTGTTCGTCTTTCGGCTGCTCCCATTAGGGGTCGCCACAGCGGATTATCCGTTATGATCCGCATACTGATTTGGCATAGGTTTTACCAGATGCCCTTTCTGACGCAACCCTGGTCGCCTCTTACGACACAGGGATAAGGATTGGGTTTCGCCATGATTCCGGGCTGCCCTACACCCTCTCATAGCGTGGCCCAGCGCAGAGCTCCCGTCCTCAAGCGATCCTCCAACCCAGGCCTCCGAGTAGCCGGATTACAGGTGCACGCCACTACACCCGGTATCTGCATATCTATATATATATAATATATATATATATATATATATATATATATATATAATATATATATATAATATATAAATATATACTATACATACATACATATATGTCCTCTTCAAATTTCAAGTCAATTGGATGAAAATTGAGGATTTTAGAAATACTACTTTAGTTGTTGACCTTTGGCCTATTTGACCTTTTGGCCAATGTTGACCTCAAAAATAATTGGTGGTTGAATTCAGTGACCTGATATGCAAACCTTCAAATTTAAAGTCAATAGATGAAAATTGAGGATTTTAGAAATACCACCGAAGTTGTTGACCTTTGGCCTATGTTGACCTTTTTGACCTTTCGACCTCAAAAACAAAAGGCTTCTTCCTTATAATAAACTCTAGCATGTGGTGAAGTTTCGTGATAATTGCTTTAAAATTGTGACCTGTAGGTGACAAACAGACAGACAAGCCGGTAGGCGGACATGGGTAGTCGCCTACCCAATAGAACCTGACGCGATGGGCCCGTTCGATGGGGGAATGACCTGAGGATTAAGCACAAGAAAAAAATCATGATTCAAGCTTCAAGGTTAATGCTGCAGATTGTTTTTCGTTAAAATACCCCACATTTAGAGGTTTTCGGCCGTTGCTAGGCAACGGAGGGGTCCATAGCAACGGTTCTTTCTCACACATAACTAGGACATACCATGAACCTACCATACCAGTTTCATGTATATCTGACTCATAGTTTCTGAGATATAACGAACTTCGTTTTTTTATTGTTTTCGACCAGGGTTCATTCAAAGTCTATCTTCTCCGACAGTTTTCATAGGATTCGGCTGGAAATTTTTGACAATATGGCTGAATGTACTGCCCACAGTCGCCCGTGGCCCGATTTTTGATTTTCGAAAAAATATTTTTTAATGATTTTCAAAAATTTCAAAGTCCCGTTGCTAGGCAACGGTGGTGTCCATAGCAACGGTTCTCATTTGCACACAACTAGGTCATGGTATGAACCTACCAACCAAGTTTCATCGAAATCGCCATTGTATTAACTGAAATTGCCATTGTATTAATGGAGCACTGGACCGAACAGACAGACATACAGACATACAGACATACAGACATACAGACATACAGACATACAGACATACAGACATACAGACATACAGACATACAGACAGACATACAGACAAACATATCGACGGAAAAAGTGATAATAAGGGTAGATCAAAAAAAAATTTTTTTCGACTTTATCGACTACCCAACAGACAAACATATCGATGGAAAAAACTGATATAAGGGTAGAACAAATTTCAAATTTTTTTTATTTCAAAAAAAAAAATTTTTTTTTCGACTGGATCGACTACCCAACAGAATAACAAAATCGACTGACCAATATAGTTGAAAAATCTAGGATTTTGCAAGTAATAAAGAGACAGAATAACACACGAGACCAACCAATGGACTTGACAAATCTTCGATTTTCGCAAATAACAAACAAACAGACAGACAGACAGGGGTGAAAACATAACCTTTATCCACTTTTGGTGGTGGAGGTAAAAAGCAATATTGTTCTGAAGTTGCTATTGCAGTATGTAGAAGTCAAGCACAGATATGAAGAAGTCGGTAGACTTCTTATGTATGTATGGCACAGATACTCCATCGGTTTAATACAACACAAATCCTCAAAACAAAATCTACCAAGACACAAACTTATAACCCTATAAAGTTTCTACCAGTCATCTGCGGAGGATTTCACATCCAACAACACTCATGAAACTCTTGGACAGCATCGTTGAGCTCCAAAATTGACCGACTCAAAACTGACCGATTCTAATTATTCTTATTAGCCCATCCCACACACAACGAGAGACAGGGTTTTGCAATCACTTCTGTCACTATGTCTGTCTGTGTCTGTCAAGGCCATAATCCCCCCCCCTCCTATCTACTTTCTCCACAATCCTCTGGAGAAGTCCTTTCATTAGAGCTTCTGGGTCTAACGATCGATCTGCCATGATCTTTCCTGGGAAAGCCACATTTCCAAACTGGCCTCCAAAGCCAGTCACCGACGCGGCATCGCATCCTCCGTACGCATAGTCCTTCCTTGGCCCACCTGAGCACCTGACCACATACAAAGCTTTATCCGCAGCCTGATGGAGTACTCTTCTCCCCTCTGGGCTAGTGCTCCTGCCTCTCACCTTTCTCGGCTTCACTGTGGAAACCAAGGCATTTCAGATCATTGGTATCTCCCGTGTGAGGCTGAGTCTTTGGGCCTCTCATTCTCTCACCGCAGGCATGTCGATGGTATTTCTCTCCAACCGCTCCTCTCCGGTCTTGCCCCCCACCCCCACTCTGTCTGCGATATGTCTCCCCCATATTTTCTCAGGGCACTCAAGGTCCACCAGCAATCCCCTTCTTGGGGCTTAAAACTTACCAAAATCACGAATCGCTGCTCATCTTCACTCTTTCATTCCTCTTTTTTTTCCCACCCTTGGAATAAACTCCCTCACTCTGTTCAATCCCTTTCTTCCCTCCAGGCCTTCAAAACAGCAGTTCACCACCATCTCTTATCTTCCCCCCATCCAAAACCTCAATCTTTTGTACCCCAGTTAATCCACCCAAAACCCACCTCCTTCAAATTCCCTGCTTTCCTTTCTGAAAGTCCCTGTAGTGTCCATCTTGTATACCCCGTGTTCCCCGCCCCATCCCTCTCCCTTCCACAGATCTCCTAACGTCTCTGTTCCCTACTGTTTTGTCCTTCCCTCTCCCATCCCTCTTGTCTCATGCCCCCCTGCTGTGCATTGTGTGTTAGCTCTCATACCATCCTCAAAAATGTATACAAAAAAAACCCCCATATCAAAAAATTTAATAATTCTGGTTGCCAGGGCATGTGTCCGATCAAGTTGAAATTTAAAACCTTTATTACCCATCACTGCTAAATCATAAATGTGAAGTTTCACATCGATTGATTAAGCAGTTCCAGAGAAAACATGATTTAATATTTTCTTCAATTCAATATGGCTGCCAAACCATGTGACCTATCAATTATTCCTTAACAAACTTGTGCACCCATGGCTTGGGGAACATTTGTGTGAATTTTCCCCTTGATTTGTCCAGTGGTTCTGGGGAAGATTTTCATAGGTTTTTGGGTAAATCCAATATGGCTGCTAAACCATGTGACTAAAGACATCATATGTGTGAACCATTTTTTTCCTCATGGACAAGTGGTCATACACGTAAAGTTTTGCCTCGATCTGTTCAGCCATTTTGGAGAAGAAGATTTTTGAAGGTTTAAAAAAAAGTAAAAAAATAAACAATATGGCTGCCAAATCACGTGACTGCTGATGTCATTATTATTTCGTCTGTGCACCATTTTATCCCGAGATGACCCTCAAAAATTTTCATACTGATCGGATGTGGCGTTCTACATATGCAATATTGTCGTCATAACGAGGGCACCAATGACGTCATTAAAAAAAAAATCACCCTCATTCCCCATGAGGAGTACTTGCTCTGTGCCAATTGAAAAAAATTTCCTTGGTGCAGTTTCAGAGATACAAAGGTTCAATTTTTTCCCCGTTTTTCCAACACGGCTACCACAACACGTGACCTATGACATCATAATCATCATTGAAACATTCTAATGGGTAGTCGCACCGATGGTAAAATTTTCTTCTCAATCTGACAAGCGGTTGTGGAGAAAAGCACAAAAGTTCTGTGCGGACAAACAAACGGACCCAAATGCAATACCCTCTCCTCTGGCGAGGGGGACATAAGCCAAAAGCCTCAAATTAAAGCATTAACTTCAAATTTGGACCAATATTCGTGATTGTGCTCCCGAGCAAAAATGGAGAAAGTATGCGTTGCTTGCTTCCTTTAAGCAAAATGCCACGACTTGAAATTCTCTCACTAATTATATAGCAGTGCATCACTTTGTGCTGATAAAATATAAAAGAGGAAAAGTGGAGTGCCAATGACCATTTCAAATATGCTGCACGAAATTAATTTTGCACGTAAAATCTTTACTGCATGACAATGCAATATGAAAGAAACGAGAGAACAATGCAATGCAATTAGAGAGAAGGTTTGACTTGGTGTAACAATCACAGATGTCCAAAAAGTTTGATATACTAAACAGAAAAGCCATTAAATTTTATATGTGATAACAATGAACTTCATGGCAAAACATGAGCCAACACTGTCCATACTCCCTCAATGGATGGATGACACTTCGAGTGATCTAGTATATAGGTAGGAGACAAAAAGATGCAAAGACCTGGGTAAATGAGGGACACCAAGCAACAGCTTCCACAAAGGTACCATCATGTGTTAATTCAGTAAATAACATCCCAGAATGCTTTGGGTCATGTATAAAAATGCTGCACAGGCCTGGTTGCCTATAATTATAGCTAGCATGGCTGGAGGAGGAGACCCCCACCCCCTTCCCCATTACCCCCATTCACAGAGCACGTGTGCTCGCCAAATGGTTTGATGAGCATGACAATGATGTTATCCATATGTCATGGCCTTCTCAGTGATCACGTCTGAACACACTCAAGCATTAATTGTATATTCTGGAATGACACCTGAAGCAGTGTTTTCCACCTCCATCAAATGGGTCTGAGCTGATCGACTTTTTCATGGAAGAATGGTGCTGCATCCCTCCTGTAGAATTACAGATGCTGGTGGACTCTTTGTCATGTGCATACAGGCCATACTGGCCACGCACGGTTGCCCGGCACCCTATTAAGTGCCTTTTTTTTGTCCACGACCTGCATATGTATATTTATACATATGTATATATATACACATTAGTTGTTTTTTTTTAGCCTTAATTTTTAGCCTTATACATTACCCTTAATTTTAGACAAAGCTGGAAGGTTTGGGGGTAGGGAATGGGAAAGTTAGAGGGGTGGAGGAGAGTGAGGGATTATTTTCTGTTTGCTTCCATTTTTCAGCTTTGAGTCCACTAAGCAACCGGCAAAGTATTTCTCTGACATTTTACATTGAGACCTTTCATTTTCACCTTTTTCTTTATAACAATAATTTATCGTCAGTTATTGCATCTGCTGTTGTGGGTTGTGGTAAGTGCAGTTTGAAAATGCACTTATTACACAGCGTAGCCGTTAAACCTCCATCCAACTATTCATGGGAGGCCACTTCAACAACAAATTTGTACTGTTTTCATTTTATAACCTTTTACATCATTTAAAATATTGCGAGTAGCTGCAAAATGAAAGAAAAGAAATCTGCATTTGATGAATCACATTCAAAGCTTCAACAATTGAGTAATGGGTTTCTAATTTTTTGAAATAAAATTCAAATTATTTTAAAAATTATAAAATGAAAATAGTATGGAATGGAAAGTGAATTAAGTTGACTGAACAAGGCTGGAGGTCCAACAGCCTTCCTTCTTAATTGAAAACAATTCACTCAAAACGAAACTCTCACATTAAATGAAATAAACATTGGTAATCCAAACCTGAACAGGATTCAATATCCCTTAAAACAACTTATTTAGCTTAATCATGAATGTAAAATAAAAAACAAAGAGCCCATTAAACATTGTCAAAGTGTAACACTCGATAGAGCACACACCTCCACCAGGCTGATTAGTTTACATTTTGTATCCCACTGATAGGCCGGATCTGGATTTGGACCTGAATTAAAATTTAATCAGCTTGTTCTAGTCACATAACCAACTCATCCACCAAGTTTTGTTCAAATCCATCCACAACTTTTTCATATATATATATATATATATATATATATATATATATATATATATATGTCATCTTTTTAGCCTCAATAGTCACTCAGTCACTCAATGGTGAAGAATCATTAAACAAAATTCTGGGATCTGGATCTGGATTCAGATCTTCACCAAAATCGAATCAATTCTTCCGTGTTGCATACCCAACCTTCCCACCAAGTTTCGGCCGAATCCGTCCGTAACTTTTTCAGAAATCTTGCTATATGTCATTTTTGGCACTATCTCTCAATGGTGAAAAATCACTTTAAAATTCTCGGTCCAGATCCGGATTTGGATATTCACTAAAATCTAATAATTTCGTCCTTGTCACATACCCAAGCTCTCCAGCAAATTTCGTCCAAATCCGTTCACAACTTTTTGAGATATCCTGTTCACAAACAAACAAACAAACAAAACCGAACAAGACGTCATGCAGAGCACGATATTTGCAAAATCCAGAAAACAAATTTGACTCAAAAATAATTGGTGGTTGAATTCAATGACCAAATATGCAACTCTTCAAATTTCAAGTCAATCGGATGAAAATTGAGGATTTTAGAAATCTCACCGAAGTTGTTGACCTTTGGCCCGTGTTGACCTTTTGACCTCAAAAACAATAGGCTTCTTCCTTATGACAAACTCTACCATGTGGTGAAGTTTCGTGAAGATCGGTTTAAAATTGTTACCTGCAGGTGACAAACAGACAGACAGACAGACAGGACAGACAGACAGACAGACAGAATAAGAAAATCGACTGACCAATATTCTTGAAAAATGTTCGATTTTGCAAGTAACAAACAAACAAACAGACAGGGATGAAAACATAACCTCCATCCATCTTCGGTGGCGGAGGTAAAGAGCCCATCAAAACATTGTCAAAGTGTAAAATCACGAACTTTTTTAGGGGAACTTGGCAAGACCAATAGGTAAAGGTACAAGGACAACTCTCACCTCGACTTGCATCCCGATTCATAAAGCAGCGTTTCCCAGCAACTTAGGTGGGAGGAATTATTTGTGGAAGAACATGATTGAAGAACTGAGAGAGTCTGACGCCATCCCATTGCCATGCTGAGTGATGAGTTTGAGGTTGCACAGTACGCAAGTTTGTTTTTAATTACAACACACTCGAAGACTGCAAATTAGATGCCAACTTTTGATGGCTGCGTGCAACACTCTATGTGGGAAGTGCTGAAAATGCACAATTGTACAAGTAATACACAATGTCTGTTCCTTAACCATGTTTTGTCATTTGCAGTACATATACAGTTCAGAGGTTAAAAAAGCAATTAGCTGGAATGTCAGTGTAATAAATAAAAAAAATTATAACTACGATGGAAAGCAAATTTATTCAGACTGCCATCACAAAGGGATTTAATTTTTTTCCTTCGCAAATCGTTGTTCATTATAAGCAGAAAAATACAGAAATGCATTCATATTTGCTGATATTGATGGTTGAGAAATAAGAAATACAGATAGATATTCCAGTAGAAAGGTGCAAATTAAATTTCAGCACATTGCTCGAATGCTTTGTCGTTGATCAGGCATAACACTTAAACTTGCCATTAAAAATAAATGATCAGATCTGCTTGGAAAGCATATTTACGGTACCTTAGTCCCAGGAGTAAACCTTCATTGATGTAAGAATTTAATACCGTCGCATGGAAAGCAGATTCCACCTCCAAGACCATTCCACTCCCTCGTTCCCTTCCTCATCTCCCAGATCAATAATACTCAAGCAAGCAGAATCATTGTATAAATTATGTTCTCACTGCTCGTGGTCCGGATTCAGCAACCATGAGCGTGTCACTGTGAATCTGCACAACAGTCTCAAATTGTTTTAATAAACAGTCTTCAATAGTACCATATCTCCTATCAAATAAAACACACATTTCGATCGTGCATTGTAGGAGATAAAGTGTCACATTAAAGGATGATGTTCTAAAAGCCAACTTCTCCAATTATTATCATGGGTTACCCGGCGTTGCCCGGGTGGGGGAGGGGGTACTGAGAAGTGAGAGAAACAGGAGAGCCAGCAGGGCTGAGAATGGTGCAGGAGGATCGGAGCATGACCGACGGCGTGGGGGTGTGTGGAAACTGTGTAGGGGGCAGGAGAGCCAGAAAACCAGTGGGTAAAGGGGTCTTAAGGGAACTTTTGTGGGTAAAGGGGTCTTAAGTATCGTTGAGGTTTTAAGAGTCTTTAAGGTCTTAAGGGTCTTACAGGTCATTGAGGTTGTTAAGGGTCTTTGGGGGTCTTACAGTTCTCAAGGATCTTTGAAATCTGAAGGGTCTTTGGGGTCTCAAAAGGTCTTTGAGGTCTTCTGGCTCGAAGGGGTCTTTGAGGTCTTCAAAAGACTTAAGGGTCTTCAGGGTCCTCAAGAGTCAGGGATCTTTACCATCTATTGGGTCCAAAGGGTCTTTGGAACATATGGGGTTTTTAGTGTTTTAATTGTGTTTGCGGAATTCAATGGTCTTCAGGATCTTTGGGATATACCGGGTTTTAGAGTGTTTTAATTGTGTTTGAGGAATTCAATGGTCTTAAGGGTCTTATAGGACTTTGGGGTCTTATCTTCCAAGCATGTAGAAAGTCTTCTCTCAAGCATATAAAAAGTCTTCTCTCAAGCATGTATTCTAATCTCTCAAGTATGTAAAAAAAATGGACTTATGGTTCTTCAGGGTCTTTAAAGGTTGAGGTTGTGGATGAAAATACACTTAGGACAACCCCTGGGTTTGACTTGGTCTGTATGCCAAATTTGGTGCTTGGCCGTCAAGCAGTCCTTGCAACAAACGTGAAGACAGACAGACAGACATCCGATGAATCGTATTCATTTGAAATATTTATTAGATACTAGCAAATACCACCCATGAGGTATTAGATACTAGCAAATACCAACACTGATGGGAATACAAAATGGAGGAGGGAGAAAAAGAGGGGGGGAGGGAAAGAGTGAAGAGGTGATGGGAAAAGGAGTGAGGAGGGTTGGGGGAGCGAGAAGGTGGGGGACGAGAAGGGGGGGGGGGCAAGAAGGGGGGGGGAAGGGAAGACAGTGTGAGGTGAGAGGAAGGGAAGACAGACGTGCGGTGGAGCACTAATTACGCATATACTTTTCATAAAAATCATTCTGCATCGAATAACAGTGAAGATGGAAACAAAATAATGTCTCAAATCCATTTTCTGCAGGTCATACTATAAACACCGCCCGGAGACAAACACCGCCTGGACACGTCCGGAGACAAAACCTGCCAGACACATCTGGAGCAAAGCCGTCCGGACACAAACACTGCTTGGACGCATCTGGAGAAAAACTCGTGTCTGGACATAAACACTGCCCAGAGACAAACACCGCATGGATGCCTCCGGAGACTAACACTGCCTGGGTATGTCCAGAAACTAACACCGCCCGGATGCGTCCAGAGACAAACTCCCATCCAGACATAAACACTTCCCGGATGTGGCGGGAGACAAAATCACGTCCAAACATAAATACTGCCCGGACGCATCCGGGCAGTGTTAGTCTCTAGACACATCTGTAGACAAACACCACCCAGACTCATCCGGAGCCAAGCTGACCAGAGACAAACACCGCTCGGACACGTCCATAGACAAACCCTGCCCGGACAAGTCCAGAGACAAACACCGTCCAGACATAACCACAGTCCGGATATGTCCAGAGACAGAGACAGGCAGACAGACAGGGAGGGGAGGGGAGACTGAGAGAGGTGTGGGAGGAGGGTGCTGCACTGTATTGGGAGAGGATAGAGCAAAGATGGGGCAAAGAGATAGAGAGAGAAAGAGAGAGAGGGGTTGGGTTAGGACACACACAAACACAAACACAAACACACACACACATTAGTGCTTGGCCTTTGGGAATCGGCAGGTTTGAATGAGTGTTATTACGAACTACAGTATTTGGAGTATACAACCCAAAAACCTCGAGTAGGTTTCACCGAGAAACAATGTTGTATTTAGATGGATGTTTCAGGCATATGTTCACAAACATTAATCTTTATAAACAGCTGCGTTTGATGGGTGGAAAAAAAAATTGGCTTAGTAATTTAGTAAACACGTTAATATGGCAAACAGCTCAGAAATCGGGTGTTATTTCATAACAACTCGCTCAGGTGACGGAGCACAAACCACTCGCTCTGAATGACGTAGCGCAGCAAAAGCGTCTGCAGTGAGTGAATGATTCACTCAGAATGACATAGCGCGGTACCGCTATCGACAATGGGCACTCGGCATCTGGCTTTAGCACTCATGGAAGCACTCCAATTGAATGGTTGATGAGGAAGGGTTGACCAGGCTGTTGCTGCATACTATACAGGATCACTAACTTTAACGCCGGGCTTCACTGTACATGCAGCAGTGAATGAAACCAAAGGAATTCGTTCAAAGAATGACCACAAAAAAATGAATTTGCTCAATGATCAAAGAATGACGTTCAAAGAATGAATGATCTTTATCCACAAAAGAGTTGCTGCTAAATGCAGAACAACCCTAGAAACATCGCAAAATTCAGTCGCGCGTGAAAGAAACGTTGCAGAAAATCCGCCATGTTGCCCGCTCATCTGTGCACTTGTCACATGATACATCGGTTCGGGGTCCGCGCAAACATTATAACTTTATTTTTTTAACTTCCCTTTTTCACCAGATTTGTTTGCTCTCCCTGTAGAGCACCTCGCAAAACCTCCAAAAATATAGACACAGATCTGGCAGGCGCTAGGGATAGGCAGTCGCTCTGGGAGACAGTGCACGAGGTCTAGCAGAGAATGTATTAAATCATATCGCTCAATGAAGCTGGTTAATTTTCACACATTTCTAAAAAAATTTTGTTCACTCAGCATAATTTTCCAAACAGTAGAAATAGGTAAGTTTAATGCTTTGGAAATTTCACATTTTCTTGTGTATGTATGGAGGAGGGAACATCGCCTTACTTGCTTCAAATAAATAGGTGTGTCGGCTTCATTTTCAGACTTGTTATTTCTTTAAACAATCAGATTTCACTCCATATTTCGACACTTATTTATTCCAGACGATTCCGATCCTCAAAACCGAAATAATATTTCGATGATGCACTTCAATTAGTCCGTGAGAGGAGATCGTGGAAAATCATATCATATAACGCATGAAATTGCTCCAAGCCCCTAATTTGAAAACTATCGTACTTACAAAAGCAATGTTTGCAGATATTAGTAGATATGATGAACAGGCATTCGATATGAGTGAGGAAAGTGAGAGAAAAAAAACTTTATCGTTAAGAAATCGTTGCGGCCTGTTCCAAGTCCACACATGGTTGAGCAGGCCAAAAAACATGGCGGCTTCAGACCCCAGCGATGTTACCTCGGATATGCCTTGAGACCCCATAAATTGGGTGACCGAGGATGCACCTGATAAATGATATAATTAAATAAGGCTGTTAGTTATCTTCACAAGGGGTAAGAAAACAAACTGAGCTTTTTTAACGAGTCAAACATCGTGTATTAATAATTACTAGCTGAAACCCCGTCACAGACGGATTCCGTTCCATGAGCCCAATATGACAACCAGTGGTGGCTCTTGTAAGAGCCGGATCCCAGTCGAGGTACTCCATGGCCTTACCTAATGAGGCCTACAAAACGTCCTTGTACACGACATTTTTGGTGTACACTACTCCTTGTGAAGAAGTCCCCTGATTTGTGCACGTGTCTACTTTGACGTACAAACACCGTGTCAAAACTTCTCAGGTCACAGTACCGAGAAAAACGTGACGCGACCGCTAGGAGGAGCACAAAATTGGTCCTTCAGTATTAATATATAGATATTGATAATAATTTAACGTGAATTTCATGATGTAGGAGAAACATCTTCAATGAATCAACACGTGTAAGTGCACTCATTTGTTGTTACCTTGAACCTTGAGTCGATGTGTTTGTCCTCGGCTTGTGACATGAGAGGGTTGATTTCCTTTTGTCCACATTTCAGTTTAAAGTGTAAGTATTTGTAATTGTTGTGTGTGAGTGTCACGGTGCTATATGCTGTGTTGTCAAGGTTGTGTAAATAAACTGATATGTTTGTGAGTGTTTTTGATTGTGGTCGGCTTCTTCCCCGTCAGGGTTAACTTGTTGAACCAACTGAAGAATTGAAGGTGTTTGGAAGTCGTTGGTGTCTGGGGGATGGGTTCAAACAAAGTAGTTATTTATTAGAAAGAGAAATACATGAATATTCATGAATTATATTCGGTATATTTGTCCTTGTGAGGTGTAACATACATACTGCTGCGATTTTCCCGGTTGTTTTAAAAAGGAAAAGCTTCCCGGAATTCGGTTTGATCCACACATATACTTCATGAATCGACGTACATGGGAAAGAGCTGTCTTGTTTTCAATTTTTTTTGTTTGTTGGCCATTGAACCACACTTGTTATATATGTATTCCGACATGGCTGGTGCTGCAAAGAAATAAGGAAAAACAGACAAACCTATATACATTATGACAAAGAAAGTTCACAGGATCATGGTGCCACCTGGGAGCTGGAGTGAAGAGGATTACACACTGGACAGCATCGTGCCAGAATGGGATGCTTGGATCCGTGGATGCAGGAATGACCCTCCAACTCTTCAGGAGGTACCGAAAGGTGCAGCAAGGCAACAGCTGTTTTGGAAGCGTGGTCAGGATGCGAGTGAGAGGGAGCAAGAACGTAGTGAGAGGGAGTTGCAAGAGGGTCTCATTAGCAGACATAGACCTGGCCCCTTTGAGCCAGAGGCCTGGAAGCCAAAGGGAAAATAACAAGGAAGCAAGAAGATATGGTGAGCCAAACATGTTGGACAAAAGGTGATGAAGAATATATATTTTTTTAATTCAGCCATAAATAAATTAAGGTTTTCCCTCCTTGGAGTTTCCTTCTGTGTACATTTTGTCCACCCCATGCATGCGTGTTTTGTGTCCTGTTTTTTGGCTGTTCCATCCTGATCCCTTCACTGTACGAGCTCTTCCACGAGCCTCGACTATGTATACAAAAAAAGGGTGTTTTAATTAACCCAAACACCCAATTTTCACTCTTGCACTTCCTCGGAGTTTTCAAAGAATGCTTGCAAAGTTTTAAGCTGCGGGGTTTCATGGTTTTGGGATTATGGAGGAGAGAGACAGACACAGACATGAGACAGACAGACACACACTTATTAGTATAGATATACATCTTCAGGGGGACAGGCATGGAGTGGCGATTGTGAATAGGAACATACTGTACACCACTTACCATAGCAGATTACTTTGGCTTACCGCAGCATGAAAACAGTGAACGTATTATTTATTTAGTTTGGTACCAATTGTGTGCGGAGTCAGGCCAGCTGTGCAGTGAGTCAATGGGTGGAAGATATGTCACGTGATATCTGTTAAACAATGAGATTGTATATAAATGAAAAAGCCAGAAAAGTGATGTTTAAATGCTCAGGTGGTGGATTAAAATACCCTGAGGACAATCCCTGGATCGAACTTGGGCTGTGTGCCAAATATAGTGGTTGTCGGTCTAGTGTTCCTTGCAAAAGACACAAAAAAGACAGACATCTAATGAATCTTACTTATTAGATTTCAGTTTGACACACTACTATGACAACACTTCCGATGTTAAACAGGTTAGTTGTTACTGTCGGCTCACACTGGGTTGTGGACATTAATACATATCTCCTGATGGGCTTCAAACCATTGGCTCTCCCAATGCAGATGTTCTGGGAAGTTTCCTAAGTTTGGAAATACAAGCAACTTTTGTTGACAATTTACAACCGAAATGCTGTTGTTAAATGTACCATGCACACTGGAAAAATGACAATTACTTTAAGCAAGATCACACTCATTTGCAGTCAACATTTTTCAGCAACTGCTATATAGTAATCTTACGATAATTCACCGTCTGTCTGTCTGTTCCCAGG
>CM068963.1:54137881-54159379 GCA_035128595.1 Eptatretus atami
ACGGCTGAACCGATCGCAACCATTTTTTGGGAGTGTAATCCTGGGACCACTTGGAGTAAAATAGGCATCAATATAATAACATGACATACTTGACGGCTCCCGTAGGGAGCGAGTGCTTCTAGTCTTACTATAATTCACTGTCTGTCTGTTCCCAGGTACGGCAAAATAGCTGAACCGATCGCAACCATTTTTTGGGTGTGTAATCCTGGGACCCCTTGGAGTAATATAGGCATAAATACAACAACTCGACCCCCTTGACGGCTCCCATAGGGAGCGGGTGCTTCTAGTATATATATATACATATATAATATATATAATTCATAATATATTATATATAATATATACATATACATATATAATATATATATATGCCTGGTGTTGGCGCAGTGGTTAGGGCAGTGGCTTGGGACCCAAAAGGTCCTGAGTTCAAGCCCCGTTGACACTGATTAATATATGTATATTGTTACGGCTGTGGAAATTCGCATTACACCATAAAGGTCCCGTAGGTGAGATATATTCTTAAGTACATGTGTAGTTAGCCCAAACCCATTGTTTAGAGGAATTAATGTGATTCATTCGGGCTGCGATCCTTTGAGTTAGGCGTTTTTTTCTGTTCTACCTTTGTTTTGAACCAACCACTACAACAACAACAACAACGCCAGCAGCCACAACCTACTTCACCACTCGCTACCGCAAACCTCACATCACCGCCATTCCAAACAGCACCATGGCCATCGAACACCGCCGAAAACCCTCCACCACCTTCTCTACGGCCATTCCCGCACCACCTGTGGGCACCGAGCGTCGGGCTATCTGCAGCGACACACGCGAGCCGCGAGTGCAGATGGCGGTTTTCCGAGGAGAATTCGGATCAGGAATGCTACACGCCCACATCTGATCCATCCAATTAGGAAGCGCGGGGCGGCTTGGCCCCGCCTCCAGACGTGCCTGACGGAAATCGGGATATGCAAATTTGAGGACAGGAATGATACACGCCCCTTTTTCTCCATCCAATCGGCGAGCGTGGCTCCGCCCCTGAGGTCGTTTGGATCCGAGAATTTGCATATGGTGGGTTCCTGGAGCCGATAAAAAGACGAGCGCAAGGCGAATCGAGCAGTATCGGTGGGGCAGAGTCGGGAGACGGAGCTCGAAGCAGTATCGGTGGGGCAGAGTCGGAGACGGAGCTCGAAGCAGTATCGGTGGGGCAGAGTCGGGAGACGGAGCTCGAAGCAGTATCGGTGGGGCAGAGTCGGGAGACGGAGCTCGAAGCAGTATCGTGGGGCAGATGCGGGAGACGGAGCTCGAAGCAGTATCGGTGGGCAGAGTCGGAGACGGAGCTCGAAGCAGAAGTGTGGCAGTGAGTCGAGTTGGCAGTATCGGTGGGGCAGAGTCGGGAGACGGAGCTCGAGGCAGGATCGGTGGGGCAGAGTCGGGAGACGAGCTCGAGGCAGTATCGGTGGGGCAGAGTCGGGAGACGGAGCTCGAAGCAGAAGTGGGGCAGACGGCTACGGAGGCGAACGGCTGCGGAGGGAGATCGCTGAGGAGAACCTGGAGGCTCGGGTCCGGACGAGGAGGTCGGCGACGAGGTCGCGTTGAGTCGCGCGTCGCGGGACTCGAGCAAGCCAGCCATACTCCCTCCCCAGAGCATCAACAATTCCCCCTTTCCCCGCGCTGAAGAGAGTGCGACAAGGGGCCCCGTTCCCACTTTACACCAGCAGGTGCCCACGAAACCGCCGTGCAGCGACATTGAGCGGCTCGCACGAGGGCGCGGGTAGGACCCTTCGGTTCGTGGACCTGGCCGCTCATCCAGGTTCCACGCGCATTAGGCCCACGGGCCCAGTCTGACTCCCTTGCCTTTGAGGGGGTCTTTTCTTTGCTTAGGTGTGAATGCGTGTTGTGGCGCCGTGTCTTGTAAGGTAGAAACTGTATAAGTGTTGCCGAGTTTCGCGTTTAGTCGGTCGTAGCTCTGCGTTGCTTGCATTATTGTTTTTGTCTTAAATTGATATATGTGCATTTGCTAATTGTGGCTGTAAATACGTGCTATATGTGTGCTCCGGTGTGCCGCGGAAAAAATGTGCATTGTGTGAACTGTTTTCCCGTTTCGCTTCGTCTTTTCTTCATTGACCCTCCATCCTGCTTCACGTAAAGGTTCGTAGTGGGTGCAAAACGCCCGGTAAATAATCTGAACCGTCGAGGTCGACGATAACACCGCTCGGTTATCCCGATAGTACGGAACGGGCCGCCCAAGCGGCTCGTGTCCGGAGTCGACCTGCGGCGAGGTACGATCGCCCGGTTTACATCCGCGTGGGTACTTAGGTAGGTCGAGTTTGGCGAACAACCCTATCCTACGCGGGTGGCCGATTGGCACGATTGTGGTGAGGTCGAAAGGCCCACCCGTGACTGGCTCCGGGCGATAGTTCCCGAGGGTCACGACTGAATTGTCCGTCCGGTGGCGACGTGCCGCGATCCGAGTTACGTGGCCGTCCGCACGCCGACGGGCGCGAATTCGCAACAATATATATGTATGTATGTATGTGTGTATATATATGTATATGTATGTATATATATATATATGTTAATATAACCAAGTCGAAAACACCAGGGGTTGACTCAGCCTGCCATCCTTCCGAGGTCGGCGAAATGAGTACCAGTTGTACTGGGCCCTGTGTATGCCCCGAGAATAGGTGTACCATATCCCTGTGTGTCGTAAGAGGTGACCAGGGTTGCGTCAGGAAGGGCATCCGGCGTAAAAACCTATGCCAAATCATTATGCGGACAACAAAACGAATTTCCATACCGGATCGGTCGAGGCCCGGGTTACCAACGACCGCCACCGGTACCGGTGGTCAGCAGGGTACCAGTGGAAATTGTGCTACTGCTGGGCGAAGGAGGAGAAGGAGACGGGGAAGGCGAGTCCGGAGGCAGTGGGAGAGGGGAAGAGTAGAAGTGTGAGGTGAGAGTTGGAACTCTGAATGTTGGGACGATGACTACCAAAGGGCGAGAGTTGGCTGATATGATGGAGAGAAGAAAGGTGGAAATACTGTGTGTACAAGAGACCAAGTGGATGGGGAGTAAGGCTAGGAGCATTGGAGGTGGTTTCAAACTGTTCTACCATGGTGTGGATGGGAGGAGAAATGGTGTCGGGGTAATCCTGAAGGAAGATTATGTCAAGAGGGTATGGAGGTGAGGAGAGGTCTGACCGAGTGATGAGTGTGAAGTTGGAAATTGAAGGGGTGATGATGAATGTCATCAGTGCATATGCCCCACATATGGGGTGTGAGATGGAGTATAAAGAAGATTTCTGGAGTGAGTTAGATGAAGTGGTGGAGAGTGTATCCAAGGATGAAAGAGTGGTGATTGGAGCAGATTTCAATGGGCATGTTGGGAAGGGAATAAAGAGGATGAGGATGTGATGGGTAGGTACGGTCTCAACAAGAGAAATGTGGAAGGGCAAATGGTGGTAGAGTTTGCAAAAAGAATGGAAATGGCAGTGTAAATATGTATTTCAAGAAGGAGGAAAACAGGGTGACATACAAGATGGAGGAAAGTGCACACTGGTGGATTACATCTTAAGCAGGAGATGCAACCTGAAAGAGATTAGTGACTGTAAGGTGGTGGCAGGGGAAGTGTAGTTCGACAGCATCGATTGGTGGTCTGTAGGATGACTTTAGAGGTGAGGTTGAGGAAGAGAGTGAGGGCTGAACCAAGGACCAGATGGTGGAAGCTGAAGGAGGAAGACTGTTGCGTGAAATTTAGGAGGAGGTGAGACAGGCGTTGGATGGTGGTAAAGATGGGTGGGATGATTGGGCAACTACAGCAGAAGTAGTGAGGGAGATAGCTAGGAAGGTACTTGGTGTGACATCTGGACAGAGGAAGGAAGATAAGGAGACTTGGTGGTGGAACGAGGAAGTACAGGAAAGTATAAGGAAGAAGGGGTTGGCGAAAAGGAAGTGGGATAGTCAGAGAGATGAAGAAAGTAGGCAGGAGTACAAGGAGTGGCGGCGAAAGGCAAAAAAGAGTAAGGGAAAAGGCATATGAGAGCTGTATGAGAAGTTAGATACAAAAGAAGGGGAAAAGGATTTATACCGATTGGCAAGGCAGGGGACCGAGCTGGGAAGGATTGCTGCAGGTTCGGGTGATAAAGGACGCAATGGGAATGTGCTGACGAGCGAGGAGAGTGTGTTGAGAAGGTGGATGGAGTACTTTGAGGAGCTGATGAATGAAGAAAATGAGAGACAGAGAAGGTTGGAAGAGGTGGAGATAGTGAATCTGGAAGTGGGGTGGATCAGTAAGGATGAAGTGAGAACTGCTATGAAAGAGAATGAAAGTGGAAAGGCGGTTGGCCCAGATGGTATACCAGTGGAGGCATGGAAGTGCTTAGGAGAGATGGCAGTGGGGTTGTTAACCAGATTGTTTAATAAAGTCTTGGAAAGTGAGAGGATGCTGGAGGAGTGGAGATTGAGTGTACTGGTTCCGATTTTCAAGAATAAGGGTGATGTGCAGAGCTGTGGAAATTACAGAGGGATAAAGTTGTTAAGCCACAACAGAAGGTGTGGAGAAGAGGAGTGGAAGCTAGGTTGAGAGGAGAGGTGACGATCTGTGAGCACAATATGGGTTTGTCAGGAAAGAGCACCACTGATGCAATGTTTGCTTGAGAATTGTGATGGCGAAGTATAGGGAAGGCCAGAAGGAGTTACATTGTGTGTTTGTGGATTTAGAGAAAGCTTATGATAGGGTGCCAAGAGAGGAGTTGTGCATGTATGAGGAAGTCGGGAGTGGTGGAGAAGTATGTGAGGATCGTGCAGGATATGTATGAGGACCATGTGTGACAGCGGTGAGGTGTGCGGTAGGAATGACGGACTGGTTTAAGGTAAAAGTGGGATTGCACCAAGGATCATCTGAGCCCTTTCCTGTTTGCAATGGTGATGGACAGGTTGACGGACGAGATCAGACTGGAGTCTCCATGGACTATGATGTTCGTGGATGACATCATGATCTGTAGGGAGAGTGGGAGCAGGCTGAGCGAGCCTCGAGAGTGGGTACACTGGAAAGAGGGAATGATAGTCAGTCGGAGTAAGACGGAGTACATATCGTAAATGAGAGGAGGGTGGTGGATGGTGCGGTTGCAAGGAGTTGAGGTGGGGAAGGTAGATGGTTTAAATACTTGGGATCAACTGTCCAAAGTAACAGAGTGTAGGAGAAGTGAAAAAGAGAGTGCAGGCAGGATGGAGTGGGTGAGAAGAGTTGCAGG
Organism: Eptatretus atami; assembly: GCA_035128595.1. Lineage (NCBI taxonomy): Eukaryota > Metazoa > Chordata > Myxini > Myxiniformes > Myxinidae > Eptatretus > Eptatretus atami. The sequence goes on from CM068963.1 coordinate 54,143,133, forward strand.
AGTGATTTGTGACAGAACGGTAGCTGCAAGAGTTAAGGGGAAATATATAAGACGGTAGTGAGACAGCTATGTTGTATGGTTTGGAGGCGGTGGCACTTCTTTTTACTTTTGTGTGGTTCTGGACTTGGGTGTCTGAGTGTTTTTATTTTATCTTTGTATTATTTGAATATTTAGGTGGTCTGCGTTTTTTGGTTATGTTTTGTGTTATTTTTTTATCTTTCTTTTGGTTCCGTTGCCTGCCGCCGTCTTACCACATTTCTATCCTATCCATCCTGTAACTCCCAACAAAAAGGAAAAAATCGCAGCATCTTTAACTCTGCCACTCCAGCTCCTTAGCAGACTCCGAAATCCCAAAAGACAGGAACGGAGCTGGAGGTTGGCAGAGTTAAAGATGCTGCGAAATCTCGTTGGGAAGTGACGAGGATGGATAGGAATAAGAAATGAGTGTATTAGTAGGGGAAGCGCAGGCAGGCACGGTTTGGAGACATAAGTGAGAGAGGCGAGATTGAGATGGCTTTTGACATATAGTATATTATAATAATATATATATATATATATATACAGGGATTTGAGCTCATGGGCGAGAAACACAAGGTGGCCACCATCTTCCACATCACAGAAGGATATACCTGATAATTCCTTCTTTTATTCTGCCCTGAGTGAGTTATTTTTCCCATCACTCCTTGCCTTGCATCACTCCATCACACCCCAGTCTATTTCCAAACCCATTGCCAAAGGTTGCGCTACGAATTGCTATATATCATGTTATGTTGGGCTCCATCACAAATCCATGCTGGTTGACTTTGCATTGCATTTATTCACCAAACTTGGTGATCTCTGTATATTAAGGGAATGCAATGCTCTGCACTTTGTTATATAATTATCGGCTCACCTGGAACATAGTTCCAGGGAGCTTATGGAATGGCGCATCATCCATCCGTTAGTCCGTCCCCAAATACTTGCAACTTCTTCTCTGAATCCACATATACGATTTCAATGAAACTTTACCACAATGTTCATCACCATGGATGTACCAAAGTTTGTTCAATCTGATTCTTCTCTCCAGCATTTCAAGACAGCTATTCACCACCATCGCAGGTCATCCCCCATATCCATAACCAGGATATTTTTTTTACCATCATTAACCCTACCCAAGCCCACCTCTTTCCAGGTTTGCCCCGAGCCTTCTTGCCTCTCTTCAATTAAAAAACAACAACATTGTTCCATTTCTGCTTCTTCCCCAGTGCACTTAGGTGACAGAGTTTGTGCCTGTATCCAGTTTGATCACCCCATGGCCCCTCCTCCCCTTGCCCTCATTCTTCCCTATGTCGTTTATACTTCCAAGTCTTCCCCTATTTTATCCCTCTATCCTGCTGTTGATGCATTTCCCCACCCCCCTCACTCCACTGTTCTTCTTGTTCTGTTATGTCCTGCTTCGTTTTGTGTCTTGAGCCTCAATTCTGTATACAAAAACAGTTTCCAAGAAAAGATTCCTTCAAATATTGTTTCCAGATCTCTAATCTAAAAATTGCCATCTGAACTGCCCTGTGCTGATTCTTTTTTGTAGGCTCTTGGGATAGCAAGGTGACCGAATATAGAAGGGTTACAAACTGATAATGCGATGGTGGGGAAAGACCTGGACACTAACAAGCAGGTGGCTGAACTAATGAGGAAAAATATCACGAACAGAGAAGGAAGATGACATGAAGGTGGTGTACTGTCATCTTGATGCCATGGAGGGAAGGATGGGATTAGATTGTCTCAGGAAGGCAATTCCATAGGCGGACAAAAAAAGAAGAAACAAACAATTTGAAGTGAGCAATAAGCCTGTTTTTGGAAGGTGTTGGGAGGTGGTTACTATAAGAACACATGTATCCTGGAGGGCCTGGGGATGCACAGGAATAAAAGTGGATGGGAGCAGGGCGTGAATAGAGACAGTTGGAAAAACACAGAGACCACCAGCCGGTCAACTTCCAATGTGGTTGTCACTTATTTTTAAATCACAAACATCCTCCTCTTCGGTCAAAGAAAAAAAAAACCCAGTGTAATTGGGAAGATGCATCATATTCACACAATGTGGCATGGCCTCAAACAACCAGCAATCCAGAAAACTTTGTCTACTGAAAGTGCCACTGGCAATGGAGCAGAAAGAAAGGAACTGTGGAGCAGAAAGGAACAGGCAGACAAGATGCGCAGACAAAGGAGAGACTTTTTAAATATCACATATATATATATATATATATACACGAGCAAGGACCCGTGGAAATTCCACATCATGTAAAATGTGACTTCATGATCTCAACCCTCCCTCCTCTTCCTACTCTCCCCTCCATCCCCACTCTCTCCTCCTCCTCCTCCCTCTTCCCCCATCTCTCTTCTCCCCCATCCACTCCCTTCCCCTTGATGTCTCTCCCACCTCCCTCCCTTCCCGTCTCCCTCCCACTCTGTCTGTCTGTCTCTGTCTGTCCATCTCCTCCTCAACAGGAAGAAATTCACCAAACTTGGTAGTTATGATCACCACATGGCACGAAGGTGCATGAGCAGTGTCATTTCGGACCCGCCACAGGGGTTAAAAGAGGGGAAAATATTTTCACTCAAAATCTGATATTGGGTCATTACTGATGGAACTTTTTGCCATCTTTCAACTTTGCTTTACCTGGGAAGCATGAGGATTTATCGATGGTGTGCCATCGACTTCACTCTTGTTGAAATTGTTAATAGCAGGTGTTTTATGAAATTGCAAGCACACAACATTTAGAGGAGCAGCCAATGAGATTGCATGTTGATTCTAAACCAGAGGACATTTCCTCTCCTGTCTCTGCATACATCAGTAGAAGTTGACAAAGCCAACGGTGGGATGCATGTCACCCCTCCCCCCCCCCCACCCCAAGACATAAACAACATGATGATTATCACCACTTGGCAAAACAGCTGAAGCTTGACTCTACCATTATTTCTGCATCCTTTTCTTTATGGAAGACCATTTCACAAAGCATAACGTGCATCTCAAGGAGAGAATTTCTCTCCGCAAGCAACCTGCGATCACATTTTAAGTTTTCTTTACGTGCTATCGTGTATCCACTTACTCTTTTGCCTCTCCTGGCTCTCCTCTTCAATGCTCCAAACATGCCACTTTAATCCTTTCCTCAAACTTTCGTGTCGACCCACTCCCTGCACTCCGTTCATAATATCCTACCATCCTCTTTCACTCATTCACACGAATCCTCCCTCCACCATGCACACTGCTCTTGGTGGGTAGTGGTCAACAACCGTGACCTGTAGATATCCTCTATCTCCCTGGATTAGTAACTCATTTTGGTCAAACTTTTCTCCCACCTGAATTCATTTCATTGGCTCAGATTCTATGCAAGTAGTTAAACGACTTATTTTGCTAATTACATGCCCCAGGGTTGTGGACTAAATGTACCTATGCTGGCCTATCCCCCCCCCCCTCCTTTCTGATTTTTGTTTTGACCTCTTATTTTATCTTGACATATTTTTTTTACTTCCTCTTTCAATTTTTTATTAAATCTCTCTGCGTTAAACTTCTCCCTTTAGTTGTCAGTGTGGGTCTTTGTGGTTCCATTACCCATGTATTCGTCGTATATTTAAGCTTTACGGGGGTTATTAAATATAAAGTTGTATATAAAATTTTATTTTGTCTAACTGTTGGAGCTGTAAGGCAGAAAAAAACAAATCATGCCACGTATAAAATTTAGGCCACGAGATGACTCGCTCTATCCTTCAATCCCATGACTACCATCGCACGAATACGCGAAAGTGGGGGTTTATGTTTTAGACAGACTGCATACGATGTAGTAGTTCCACACTCGATAGTCCATTACAAAAATGCATCAATTCAGCTCAAACCTTCGTCAATCTTGAAGGCCGCACCTATCTATTTTCAATTAAACGTCACAACATGGCAGCCTCCATGGAGGGGATGCGTCAAGCGCAAGATCGACGTAAAATGTGGTGTTTGATTAATCTATGCGTTTAAAATCCCTGGCAATATGAGACTTCCTAAAATGATGTAAATCTGACCTTAAAATGGCTCACAAAGCTTCAAAAATGATCTGTAAATATTTGGAAAAGGACTTGAGGGAAAGCTGCACAACGAAGAGGTGGAGAGAGACACCGTGTCTGGTTTAGGTGCTTCTGACTACCCATGGGCAGGTCTTATCTGGGGCTTGTGAATGCACATGGTAGGTTTAAAACCAACTTTTCGATTTATGATTTTACCATTAATGGGGGTGGAGGGAGGATGTGGGGAGCTGTGAGAGGGTTTGTTTGGTTCTGGCACCACAAGATAAATTATATTCCATTTTTGCATCTATTGCTTAAAGGAGTAGTGTGTGCGTGCGTGCGTGCGTGCGTGCGTGCGTGCATGCGTTAGTCGCTGCTCACTTGTATTAGCAGTCAATTGTAGGAACTCGACATCTCGCATCCACAGATATTTATTGTATTTCCTATATTTTCACGTGGCTGATTTGCATCCAGGAAAAGAACAATTATGGACAAGCATTTTGAAATTGCCACTCTTTCGTTTAAATGCTGAAAATTGTGTTTAGAAGAATATTTGAATTACAGATTTCGCACTAACGATGGCAGCTTAAAAGAGCCCTGGCTAGCAGAAGTGAGTCGCTGAAAACGCACGCACAGCGCATGCACAAAAGGCCTCGTTACCATTCATATGTCATTTTGAAAGTTCCATATTTGATCCCATTAAAAGGAAAACAGCTAAACACGAGTGCGGGACGATGCTTCCAGTGGTCCCAGTTGAATAGTGAGAAGCAAATCAACTCCAACAATGAAGTTTCACATGAAGAAGGTAAGGACTGCAATAACACATCACATCTCTTCCTCTTCTGCTATTACGCATGCGTGCACCTCCAGGCTGGATATGACAATGTGATTTTGGTATGTAGTTCTGTCTGGATATAGATATTGTTGATTGCAGCACACTTTATAAACAATGCCAGCTGTAGGAGTACACAAGGTCATAGCTTTGGTAGCTTTCCCAGTGACATGTGTGACAAGGTCATGTAGAACCTGTTGTGGGTTTTGTCAACAAATATTCTGCTTGGACAGGACAGGGCACCTTTTTAGCCTGTTAGTAAGAAATATCTCTGTCCCTGATAGACTAATTACTGGTTATTTTCTTTTCATGGCTTCCCAAGGACAGTGGATATCATGTTGTCTGCTGCGGTAAATCCACAGACCGTGAAAATGTTGAAAGGGCCACTAAATGCTACGCAAAGAAGCTGGAATCCCGAGCAAGATCAGATCCCAGAACTACAAGAATTACCTGTTTCTGGCACTCCATCACCTAATAAGCAACTACAATCACATCCAGTTGCAGCTGCTCGGGGAAAGCATTCTTCTAGGTCAAAACATATCCTCTCGATGTTTGCATCATTTGCAAGAAAGAAGTAAACAATGGTGAAACCTTTCAGTCTCTCCATACGTTACAAGCGAGCACCGGCGGAGACAATTAATGTTTCTCCAAACTGTTCAAAAATTGACTTTTTTTCATGGCATCTGAGCCAATGAAAAGACCTCAGTAGACCATTGTACCGCTCGTCCCATCGTTGTAAAATAAATACATACATTTATATGTAATTGGTGAAAGATTTTATGGCAGATGTTTGACTGTGTTTATCTAATCCTTCCTTTAAGGTTTGTTACAAAAGGCCGCTCCTCTGAATAATGACGAGAGTATCTTCTTGGCAGATTAGAAATCAAGACTGAGTTGCTATAGAAGTTAAATATCATCATACCTGCTGTTGAACTATTTGTCACTGTCGAAGGTGAATGTGACCGGGAGAGAAGTCAGTTCAAGATGAAAGTAATCTGTGTTTTTTTAAGACTCAATGCAAACCGTTTTGGGAATTGGTGCCATCTTATCGATATTATATAACCGTCCATACATTTCCAGGTCCACCCCATCCGAGAAGGATCTTTTTGAGAACTCATTTGACGCATTCTGCCGGAATGTTATTAACAAAGGAGATTATGGAAGAAGAGAAAAATCCTGCATCTTTTTCGCTTGCTCGACATGATTAACAAAACTGCTAAACAAACTGAATGCGTTGATGCATCTGCATCTGCGTACAGGTAAGTGGTTTTCAATCTAACAATCACATACAATCATCACATCCACTGGGAAAGATGGTACAATATGTTTTTCGTTTTCCAGGAGTAGCAAACTGAAGGAGAAACTCTTACTACGGTATCAGATTTTGGCGTTTGTTGCACCAATCCAGAAAAGAGAGAGTGAATTGGTTTTCTGGCAGCAAATGTCAGAAACCAAGTTGCCTGAAAGGAAACCGTCATCGGCATCTGATTCATCTGAATGGTCAAGTGGGGAGTCAGTGTTTGAGACATCTTATACACGGCAGCATCCCGCGTCCCTGCTAAACCTCTACACGTCAGCTATGATGCTCCTGCAGCAAATGAAGGACAGTAGAGGGTTGGTGGGATCATTGCCTCCTTTGACTTCTGATCTCATGATCAAATCAGCCTCCTCACTTATCCCTATCACCTCATTCACCAATGTTGCATGAATGGTGGGTGCATCAGATGTGGCCACAATCAATAACAATATCAAGGTGCCAGATTAACATCAACTGAAGCTCCTGTTTGTTATGGCCAAGGCTATGTATCCGAGCTCTTAAGTAGGATTAGCTCTAAAGAAATGAGTGCAGATATAAAGGATTGTGAATGTGACGGAGAGAGAGAGAGAGAGAGAGGAGGGAGTAACGAGATATGATATGATCTTGAGACATCAAGAGGAGATGTTTAGTGAGGTCAATCGTATTGTGTCTCAGCGAGATTCTCCAATTAGAGAGCAGATCAAGGAGAGAGACTTTGGTGATTGGTGCCAAAGTACTTCGAAACTGCAAGATTGTGCTCCGGTTCGTTTTCAAAATATAACATTCATTGAAATTAAGTTGTTCATTCAAAATATAACATTCAATTGACACAATATATATTAATATTATTGTTGGCCTATTGGCCTATGTCGACCTTTTCGGCTACATCGCCAATATATATATAATATATATATATATATATATATATATATTATATATTATATGATATATATATATATTATATTATATATTATTATATATAATATATATATATATGTAATACAGTACATATTACATCCATCCATCGGGACCATGCTCTGTGCTGGGCGTTGTGCTGCCTAAGCAGTCTCCTTGGCTATTGGGCAATCCTGACGGGTCGCCACTCAGACACAGGATACCATCAAGCTGGTATCTATTGCTGACCTCAGAAGGATGACAGGCAGAGTCAACCCCACCTGATTAATTCAACAGCCAAGCGGGATTTGAACTCAGGACCCTCAGATCTCAAGCACACCATTCTAACCATTAAGCCATCACCAGGCATAATATATATTGATATTGTTGCGGGCCGGTGGTCAGTGGCAAGACATGACCGCTTATGTGGGAAGTTTACGCCGTCTCCCACCAGACTCCCCGGAATTTATAGGCTGTCGCTTCGGATAACACCGTGACGCGACGGGTCGATTAATCGACCGTGAAACGCCAATATCTCGACCGCGTGGCGTAGGGTTAACTGTCCAGATCCAATATACCTAAGTAACCACGCAGTCTTGGCTACCGGGGATTCACGCCCTCGGAACGTCTGGCCAAACCGGATCACTCTACCAGCTACGGTAGAGTATCAACTTCCACCTACCAACTCCGGCTCGGATGCAGTCGAGCGGCCTGCCCAGGACGTTCCGGCCTACGATTAACGGATTATCGGGGATGAAACCCCGTCTAAACTCAGATACGAACCATGCTGGACCATTATAAGAAGGGACAGAAATGGACTGGGAACATTTCTAATAATTTATTTACAGTAAATAAAAGACAAGAGAAGCGAGACTTAACGCGAATATTCAATGCAAGTATTACAATGGCAAAAACACTTATGCAGTTCTACTTACAAGATGGGCCCAACACACTCAGACACACACATAAATGAAAAGAAAACCCAAGGTTCTTTATTCGACCCTCCAGCCGATGAGTGAGACGAGCTGGGGTCAGAGTTCGGCTTGTACCTGGTCGTCGGAGGGAAGGCACGCTCCGCAATGCGGCACCTGACAAAGGTCGTTGGTCCGATCCCCAGTCGCACGTGGGGAATCGAGGCTCATGGTGGAGTTCGGGTGGCGAATAATCTGGGTCCACGGAGGGGGGTCAGGGTCCTCTGTCCTTCCTTGTAGAGGGCCAGCAACAACCCTTCGTCCACAGAACTCCTTCTGCACTGAACTCTCCGCTGAGGACTGTCGGTCATTTTATGGACCTCCCTCAGCGGGGGAGCCTTGGTGAAACTGACGTCACTGTTTGCCCTGATTGGACGGGGCTCCCATGGGTCCGCCCTTTCTGGGCGGGATTTCATCCATGCGGGAAAACCCTGCCCCCTCTCCACATGTGCCATACTCGTCAAAAACAAGGACAAATTTTTGGAAGCCGAGAAGAACTGCCAGAGATTCTGCCTCGGACAGCGAGTCACCGGTTAGTGTAGTGAAGCACTTGTTCATGGTGTTGTTGGTTTGTTTGATGGTTTGTTGGATGGTTGGATTTTAATAACCTAACTAAAAGAAATCGTAACGCACGTTTTTGATCCTCCACTAGACAAAAGGAAGGGGAATCGTACTACACACCATACTTAACGGAATAACTGACTTTTGGACCTGAATGTTGGCTCATGGTTTCCAGATCCGTAACAATATATCAGATATATATCAGATATTATATAGTATATAATATATATATATATATATATTAATATATATATATATATATATACAATAACACACACAGACAAGCCGGTAGGCGACGAGGATCCCTAGGATCGAAGCGCTGGATACGATGCTTTTCATTCTGACCGATCCACCGACAAGATTCATTGCCAAGATATTGGTTCACATACAATTGTTCCTCTGCCTGGCAAGATTTTTCCTATTGCGTATTTTGCCAACTGGCACTCCTCACAGGAACCATTTGAAAAATAAAACCTAAATCAAAAATCGGCTCGAGTAAAATTTTCTAATATCTCGAAGTGTTTAATTCCGAAGTCTTGTTTCTCCACATTCAAAACTGTAGGACAGTATTGAAATAGTGAACGTAGGTCGAGAAAAAGTATTTTTTCGAATTTTGCGATTTCGCCCCGACACCCTTGGTGATCGAATCTGGAAAAATGCTGCGGTTCAATTTTGTAGTAGTTATTAAACTCTATCCATACACCGAATTTGAAGTTCCGCCGTTGACGGTTTCCGAGGTCAAGGTCACTTAACATATTCCCTGGTTCACCACCTTTCCGCATTCGGAGGGCTGCCATCGGAAACTATGAGAGATAGAGGAACGTTATGCTGTCGCGATAAACTAGATGGGGATGCAAGGAATAGGCAGGAGTTGGTCCGGTCGCTCTACCATCATAAAGCCGCGCTACGTCAGTTACCGTTTGGTTCTTAAACGCGGTTTTTCCGCCGCTGCATAGCAACGGGTGGTTGCTTAGCAACGAAACTCAAACGCACACACTCCCAGCCCATATGGCACCTGGTCGCCAAGTTCATCGAAATCGGTTTGCTGGTTTGTGCTGTGGAGCCTCGCGTTGCAGACACACACACCACACACACACACACACACACACACACACAGACGGAAAACCCGACAATAACGGATATCTAGCGAATCCCATATAATATATATATAATATATATATATTATATATATATAATATATAATATATTATATAATATATATATAGTATTATATCTGATATATATCTGATATATTGTTACGGATCTGGAAAACATGAGCACTCAACATTCAGGTCCCAAAAGTCAGTTATTCCGTTAAGTATGTGTGTAGTCAGATTCCCCTTCCTTTTGTCTAGTGGGAGGATCAAAACGTGCGTTACGATTTCTTTTATTATTAGGTTATTAAATCCAACCATCCAACAAACCATCAAACAACGACAACACCAATGAACAAGCGCTTCACTCACCTGAAATCCGGTGACTCGCTGTCCGAGGCAGAATCTCTGGCATTTCCTTCCAAGCTTCCAAGCTGTTAACCGATCGTTCTGAAACTTTCAGAGATTAATGGCACCGACCCTGCGACGGTCCCGCATTGAAGTTTTTAAAAACTCCTACGACCGAAAAGGTCTACATCGGCCAATAGGCCAATTTGAGCTATATTTTCTAAAATACTAAATTTTCATCCGATTGACTTGAAATTTGAAGAGCATTTGCATATCAGGCCATTGAAATGAACTGCCTATTACTTTTGAGGTTAGTACAGGTCATAAGGTCAACATAGGCTATACGATCAACCCAAAATAGGCCAAGTTTTTTGATTGATTCTAAAATTGTCAATTTTCATCCAATTGAATTGAAATTTGAAGATCATTTGCATATCCGGTCGCTGAATTCAATCACCTATTAATTTTGCAATCAACTTTGGGCCAAATTGGGACAAATTTTTCTGAAAACCTCAATTTTCATCCGTTTGACTTGAAATTTGAAGACCATTTGCACACCAGGTCACCGAATTCAACCAACTATTAATTTTGAGGTAAACGTAGGCCAAAAGGTCAACATAGACCAAAAGGTCAACATAGGCTAAACTTCTAAAATCCTAAATTTTAATCCAATTAACTTGAAATTAGAAGAGCATTTGCAGATCAGGTCACTGAATTCAACCACCTATTAATTTTGAGGTAAACATAGGCCAAAAGGTCAAAATAGGCCAAAAGGGCAATTTGGGCAAAATTTTCTAAATCCTCAATTTTCATCCGATTGAGTTGAAATTTGAAAAGGATTTATATATCAGTTCACTGAATTCAACCACCTATTATTTTTGTGGTTACCATAGGTGAAAATGTCAACATAGGCCAAAAGGACAATTTGGGCCAAATTTTCTAAAATCCTTAATTTTCATCCGATTGACTTGAAATTTGAAGAGCATTTTCAAGTCAGGTTGCTGAATTCAACTACCAATCAATTTTAAGGTCAAAAGGTCAACACAGGCCTAATTTCTAAAATTGATAGATTGGGCCAAAAGCTAAATATGTCGCTATATCTCAAAACGTTGTGGACGAGTTATGACAAAACAAGGTGGATGAGTTGAATAAATGACAAGAACAAGCAGATTTGATTTTGGTTCGGATCCAGCCCATCATTTGGATACAAAACATAAACTGTTCCACCTGGCAGAGGTATGCACTTTACCGAGTGCCATTCTACTTGTGCTGTTTTGCCAAGTTGTCACTCTACGAGTGATTTTTCATTTGTTTGTTTGTCTGTGTACAGGATATCTCAAAAAGTTGTTTATGGATCCAAATGAAATTTGGTGGACAGGTTCGGTATGTGACAAGGATGTACTGATTAGATTTTGATGAAGATCCGGATCCGGATCTGACTGCTCCAATTTTTAAGTGATTCTTCACGATTCGGAGAAGGGGCCAAAAATGATATATGGCACGATATCTCAAAAAGTTGTACGGATTTGGACAAAACTTGGTGGACACACTTCATGTGTGACAAGGAAGAATTGATTCAATTTTGGTGAAGATCTGAATCTGGATCTGGATCCGAGAATTTGTTTTTTTTTTTTAAAGTGATTCTTCACCATTGAGAGATAGGGCCGAAAACGATATAGAATTATATAGCATGATATTTCAAAAATGTATTGGGCCTGATATGTTCTCGCGGATCAGGCATTACGTGGTGGATGTATGCAATCTACCGAGTGCCCTTCTAGTTTCAATTGAATTATGTACTTGAACACTGCAGAACATCAATCGTCTTTTTGGCACTTTCAAAAACCTTCCATGTTGCAGTACTTGGAAAAATATTATGAAATTTTATGTCACCAGGACAAATCAAATTTGTCGCTCTGAGACCACACCCATGTCATTTTTTTTCTGATTGCATGGGGTAACATGGTCAAGGAACTCTCAACCTGAATTTGAACCTGGCATCATGACCCCATAACACGTACAACAACACCAACCAATTTGAGCAAAGGAATATCCAATTCCTCAGTGGTTAATGCAAAGTAAGATGGAAACTTGTGAAAATTACTTCGAACAATCCCTTCACAAGGCAAGGGTGACTTCAATGTTCTTGAAGCCTTTAATACTACTTTAAACAATAACATCATTTAACATAAAATACAATCTGAGGTTGTTTCAGGATTTTGAAGAAGAAAAAGAAAACCATGCGTTGAGATCCACTTGCCCCCCAAAAATTTAAAATACATCACTGGTACTGTCGGTGTTTAGCATAATAATAATAATTAGTCAGTGAAGGACATATAATAATAGGACCTCAATGCTCAAAGGGTGGAGTTGATCCAAACACCTTGGATGAGCCCACATATCCCAAATCTGTAACTAATGCAGCGGGAGTTTTATTTTTGTATATTAACGCACTCCCACTTTACTCGTCACAAGTGGGAGTAAAGTGGGAGAGTGCTAAATATGTTGTGAAAAAGTCAATCACTTAACCGTTCACAGCACACGCTATTCGGAATGAATACAGAAAGATAGAACGACAGTATCTACAAGACAATATGGATTTCTTAGATCAGTGTTTGTGTTGTGGCTTATCACACAAGTGAACGATAGTGGTGCTGGGATAGGGTGCGGTACAGACAAATAAGCCGAATGACCTCAGTTGCAAGTGAAATGGTAATAGCATAAACTATTTTGTGATCCAGCTAAAGGTGGGGATTTTAACCATTTGAACCCGAGCGGCCGTTTTACCAACCGCTATTCAAACCTCCATATACCCAAGCGGCCAGATTTTTCTCCAATGAGCCCAGAGTGGGGTAGCTGAAAGTCCAAGGAGCTCATGGTTCAAGGGGTTAAAAGGGGGAAAAAAAAAGATTTGGAAGGGAGGATGGAATGTTAGAACCATAGTAAACTGACCAATACGAATTTTAAGAGGCAATATAAAATTTTAGCCTTTTTCATTATATGACTGATAGTCATGTAAACATGTGATAAATGAAGGTAAATAAATTGTAACAAAGCCAAAATTTTCAGCTACTTATTCAATCACAATATAACGGTCTATTTTCCAGCATGACTTTGTTTGTACTGACACATTCACCCACATTGACACTCTCAAACACTGCATGCAATGCAATGGCTTGGAAACATCATTATCTTGATGAAACACAAAGGTGTAATTCACTTGGACAGTGGCCATGTAATCAAAAGAACCACAGCTTCCCACCTTATCTCTCCAAAAAAAAGCTCACAAAGCTTTGCAGACTTAGCAATTATGTGGACAAGCCAGAACAAATCAGGGCAGGTCACACGCTCTGTGTACCTAACTGGCCTACTAATAAGCCTTGGTGCAACTGCTCAACACAACATAACGATAAGCTTTTGGCAAAGACGTAGGTTGGACACATTGGACTTTTGAAGAGTACGTAACCCTGCCAGGTCTTTAAAATAAATCCAGGTCACAAACTCAGGCAGTATGTGGATGCAATGAGAGAATGGTCACGATTTGGACGAAGTTGTACAGTATCACCGTGGTCCCTGTGGGACGATGGGGGCAGAACTGCTGTGATCTCTGGGACTTTTTTTTTAATAATGATTGCACTCTTGCTGCCATCAATGTGGTGTAGAAGAAAGTAGGTAGGTTAATATAAAAATTTCGTGATTCTTTCACCCGATTGAGGTCACTACTTGCTGGGTGGTGCAAGACGTGCGTCTGCAGGCAATAATGTGTGCCATTACATCAACTGTGCACAGCAGGTCACAAACACCGTGTGCTGGAATTGGGATTGGCTGGCAGAGCAGATAACTTCTCGTCACGACACAGTTTCAAAACGTGGAGGGTTATCAGTTCAGCTCACAGGGGGAGGGGAGAAGGGAGGGTGCAGGATGCAGTGATAGGTATTTACTGCACATTCCTACTCCAATTCTCCCTCCTTCCTCTCTCTCTCTTCATCTAAATGGTGGAAGCAAAACTTCAACAATTATTCTGGTTTTTAATATCATCACAGTGGATGGAATTTCAATAAATTTGTACGCCAGATGCTTCAAGGCCCCCAAGCATTTTCCATTCTAAACAAAACCTGTCTCCATGTACCTCGTGCCTGAAAGAAGAGCATGAAATTATGCAAAAATTGATTGCAACGATTGTTGGTTCAATCAGATTTTTTGTGCACGGTTCAGAGAATCGCTGTGCTAACAGCTGTAAATCAGTGTGCTCGTACACGATTCTCCAAGCCGCATGATGCGATCAGTAACCTGCAGCGCAAAAGCAGATATACCCAGGAGGGAGTTTGGGGGTTGGTTGGTTGGTTGGGGGGGGGGAAGGTGGTGGTGGGGGAGTGCTACTCAGAAGCAAGCATGAGCAAACTGATATAGACCTACTATTACTGACGACTTACAAAAGAGCTGTCGCCAGTTACATGAGATGTGGTTATTTATATTCCAAATAATAATTCCATGCTAATTGCAAAACACTCAGTTTGAAGCACATTAAAGTCAAAGTAAGAATAAAGCAAACAGTAATCAATTAAGATGTGACAACAGTTGTTGTTTTGAAAACTAAATTTGTTGCATTCATTTTAATTAACAACCCCACATATTTTTTATAGTTATTATGGCTGCACCATGTAAAGTTTCATAGCTAAGGTGTTTGAATATTACCTTGACTGAGCTGCGATGAAATCAAAATGTTGCCAAAAAAACTCAGCAAGTACATCTACAGCAATGCAGCATCTGGTAGAACGGTCTTCAAGTACGTTTATACAGCACCAGGTAGTGCCTTTTGCATTCTGCTGAGACATGCTGCAGCACGAACCTCCTTATAAAGCAAGAAATGTAAAAAGGTGACCATGATTCATTAGGGTTCTCTTTTAAGGTGGCACGGAATTCAGCATTTTTCAGATATACGAGCGGGAATTAATTTTTTTTGTCGAGTGCACAATAAATCAGTCCACCACCTCCACCACCACCACCACCACCACCACCTCCACGTCCACCATCACCACCACCACCATCCTGGTGTTGGTTTAACAGTTAAAGTGGTTGGCTTAAGATCCTAGCGTCTAAAGTTCAAGCCCCAGTTACGCTGTTGAATTAACATTAGGTTGACTCAGCCTGTCATCCTTCTGAGGTCAGCAAAATGAGTACCAGTGCGCTGGGAACAGGGGCATTGCATCAAAGGCGCAGTCATGAATCCAGAAAATGATGCAACCAAGCAGCTACGGGCTGCATATGAATAAATCATAATACCATGCTCTGTGCAGAGTGTCGGTGCTGCTGAAGCAGTTACGAAGCTGCAATCCTGGATGGGTCACCATTCCAACTCATGAGGTCAGGGCAGGAATTTGGAATTTGTTCAGGATGTTGGCGATAGCTCAACTAACCTCTCACAAAGGACACCATAGGGTCTTGTCCACAAACGTGTATTTTTTTTTGTATACAAAGTCCAGGCTCATGGAAGAGCGAGAACACTGAACTGATCAAGAGAGAGAGAGAGAGAGACAGACACAGAGAGAAGAGAGAGAGAGAGAGAGAGAGAGAGAGAGAGAGAGAGAGAGAGAGAGAGAGAGAGAGAGAGAGACAGAGACAGAGACAGAGACAGAGACAGAGACAGAGACAGAGACAGAGACAGAGACAGAGACAGAGACAGAGACAGAGAGAGACACCAACAGTAGGGCTAAAGGACAAAATAGAGGGAGACTTGGCCCAAACATTGTGTGCGGGGAGAAATGAGGATGCATGGGCTCGACAAGGGGAATGCAGAAGCAAACTCTCAGGAGAGAAAAACGGGAATTAAATTGATTAATCAAGGTAAATATTATTAATTCACATATATTAAAATTCACGTATAAATAAATATCAAGTGAATATTTCTTGAAAACATGTTTTCTTCTTTTATAAATAAATTTCACGCTGCATCACCAGCATTAAACTCTTTTGATAGATCCAATGCAAGCCTGTTCAGCTGTCTCAGACGTGGACTTTCCAGGAGTGCAAGGAAAGTGCATCCTTCCCCAGTGGCTACTTGCAATTATTAGGCCTTCCAAACCGCTCCGGGCCAGCCACAGACACACACACTTTTTTCGTTTACATTTTGCCAGTGTTACTCAGCCATGTACACGAATCGGCAAACGAGACACTCAATATCCGAGGGTCCAATTGGGAAATGATGGGAAAGGAGAGAAAAAAAA
>CM068963.1:54185743-54204163 GCA_035128595.1 Eptatretus atami
ACAAAGACATTTAAACCAAGAACCAAGTTCCAAAGTAATCTTTGTGAATATACTCGATGGTGATGAATGTGATAGGAAAATTAAGTTATTCCCTGAGGGAGAAAATGGACAAATATTCATTGGTTCGCTCTTTGAATGGAATGAAAATATGAAAGGAAAGAAGTGCTTTAATCATTACGTCTCAATTTTACATTTGCTTGTATGGGAGGGGGAGGAAATGAGTCTCCTATTTTAGGCTTTTGGACCTTGAGTCAGAGAGTTTTCCCCATTCATTTGTATGGGAGGGGAGGAAATGAGTCTCCTATTTTGGGCTTTTTGGACCTTGAGTCAGAGAGTTTTTCCCATTCATTTGTATGGGAGGGGAGGAATAGTCTCCCTATTTTGGGTTTTTGACTTGAGACAAGTTTTCCCATTCATTTGTTGGGAGGGGAGGAAATCAGTCTCTATTTGGGCTTTTGGACTTGAGTCAGAGAGTTTTTCCCATTCATTTGTATGGGAGGGGAGGAAATCAGTCTCCTATTTTGGGCTTTTTGGACGTTGAGTCAGAGTTTTTTTCCTTCATTTGTATGGATTGGGAGGAAATCAGTCTCCGATTTTTGGGCTTTTTGGCCTTGAGTCAGAGAGTTTTCCCATTCATTTGTATGGGAGGGGAGGAAATCAGTCTCCTATTTTGGGCTTTTTGGACCTTGAGACAGAAAGTTTTTCCCATTCATTTATATGGGAGGGAAGAATCAGTCTCCTTTTTGGGCTTTTTGGACCTTGAGTCAGAGAGTTTTTCCCATTCATTTGTATGGGAGGGAGGAAATCAGTCTCCTATTTTGGCTTTTTGGACTTGAGACAGAAGTTTTTCCTTTTCCCCATTCATTTGAATGGCTGCTCAGAAGCCCCATTTATCTCTACTTCCTTACATGCTATGGCCTTCTCAAGGCCTGTGCCATGTCATCTGCAACCTTTCGATTATATATATATATATATATATATATATATATATATATATATATATATGTTTTACAATCCTTGTTTTACACTGAAGTAAAAACTGAAATGGAAGGCATAACGATTGTGAATACCGTAAAACGCTTCTGCAGATGGCTTGGGGCAATATGGCTTGGCTTCATCCTGGATGAGCCCTTGGGTGGTGGAGGCCCCGGGGCACATGCCCAAGTTGCCCTTGGGTAAATCTGGCCCCGCTTCCAGTAACATTTTATACACTTACAGTGACATTATTGCAGGCAATTTCATCAATACATTTGCTATTGTTTGAAAACTATGCACAAAGAGGTTGAAAAAGGGGAAGATGGTCAAAGAGAGAAGAAAAGTACTATTGCGGTGTACCGTTCTTCTTTTGTTGGTTGTAATTTCCTTTTGCTGGTTTTAGAAGGTGGAATGGAATCTTCCCAGGAGTCGAAGTATCCACCTCCATTTTGGTAAAGAATCACAATTCAAAGACCAAGTTGTGAAGTTTTGTTGTGCTTATATCTTTGGCTCGATGGTTCATTTCAGGATCGCCATTGAGCCCCAGACGGTGTCCAACTGTAGTTCGTTTGTCATAAATTTTCCCCAGTTTATTATTTCCAGACCGACTCGCTCGGTCGAGTGAGGGTGGTGTCGTTGTTGTTGTTGTTGTTGATGAGGATGTAATAAACCTGACTATGAAATAACTCGTAGCACACACATGTAATTCCCATTAGACAAAGGGGATGGATTCTAACTATTAACACATACTTATCGAAATAACTGAACTACGGGGACTGCTGACTGTCTGTGTGCAGATGGCTTCCAAATCCGTAACAATATTGGGTATGTGACAAGGAAGAAGTGATTCAATTTTGGTGAAGATCCGAATCCGGATTCGTATCTGATAATTTTTCAAGTGATTCTTCACCATTGAGAGATGGGGCGAAACCAATGTATAACATGATATCTCAAAAAGTTGTGGACGGGTTGGGATAAAACTTGCTGGACACGTGTGTGTGGCAAGGACCAATTGATGCGATTTTGGTGAAGATCTCAATCCGAATCTGGATACGAGAATTGTTTCATTTTCAAAGTGATTCTTCACCATTGATAGGGCCAAAAACGATATATAGCATGATATTTACCTCCGCCGCCGAAGGATAAGGAGGTTATGTTTTCATCCCCTTTCTGTCTGTTCGTCTGTGTACAGGATATCTCAAAAAGTTTGGGACGGATCCGGATGAAATTTTTTCGACAGGTTCGGTGTGCGACAAGGACGAACTGATTCGATTTTGTTGAAGATCAGGATCCGGATCCGACTACTAGAATTTTGTAAGTGATTCTTCACCATTGAGAGATAGGGCTCAAAAACGATATAGAGCATGACATTTCAAAAGTGTATTGAGCCCGATATGTTCGCGTGGATCAGGCATTACCGGGCGGAGGTATGCGCTCGACCGAGTGCCCTTCTAGTTTTATTTTTTCTGCCAAATTTTTGTTGTTCAGTGCAAAGAGTTTCAAGTCCAACATATACAGTAGATGTGTCACCTTTCCTGTTCCTTTGGACGTTCTACTGGTGGATGTTGGGGAGTATCCGAGTCCTTGTCATCAATGAGGTTACTCAGTGGGTCCAGGGTCAGACAAAACTGGAGCGGGGGAAAGGCTGTCGCCCTGGACAATCCTGCGTCGTATCTGCACTCCTAATATTTTGATCTTTAATTCCGAGTGCTGTAGTATTAACATGACATCCCAGAGCTCCATGCATGGTGTTAACTTAACGGTTAATGTGGCTGGCTTAACATATTAGGGTCCTGAGTTTGAAAACCTTGTCGTGATATTGAAATAACACTATGTGGGTTGACTGAGCCTGTCATTCTTGTGAGGTTGGCAAAATGAGTACCAGCTTACTGGGGGTAATAAGCCATTTGAGTATCTTGTGTAGGAGCAGTGACCCGTCCAGGACTGTATTCCTGAGCCAAATGAAACTGCTTCGGCAACCCCATGCGCCTCACGGTGTAAAAGTAGTGGTTATTCCAGAGTTCCATTGCCTTCTCAATCAACTTGATCATTTGGAAATTGATCCTTTACACTTGTATGGATTTTTCCATCCACTAATTTAAGACACTATCAGGAGCTTTTTTTTTTATAGGCTATGCAGGCTGTGGATAATTTGGTGCTTCACAGTCTGCAGTTTTCAAGTATGGCCTTGTTCAGTAATAGGTGGTCTATTGTTCCAGAGCATCCTTTCCAACATCCCTTCTGCCCTTCCTCTAAATCAACTTTTTTTTGTTCATTTGTGGTAACTAATTTCTTTGATAATTCCTGTTTAAACTTTGTATGTTCTTGGTGGACATGTTAGTCGCCTGTATTTGTGAGGCAGTTGGGTTTCTTCAGATTTGGGGATTAGGAAGGTGTTACCTTCCATATGCCACTCATCCATTGTCTTTTGCCCTTAGATAAGTTTGTTAATTGCTTGAGCATAGTGATTGTGGAGAACATCTCGTTGCTTTAACCAGAAATTTTGAATCCCATCCATGCCAGGGATGTTTTTTTCGTGAGTTCTTAAAAAAAAATTTTTTTTGTCAGTTATCACTCAAGGAATTTATTTTAGATTCCTGTTCTTCATTGTGCGGCCCACGAGCCAATGGCGGCCCCTAGTGGCCTAAAGTGTGGCCCCTGACGAGCGGCCGATAACACAAATGTGAAAAAACCCCATCATAATCCACCAGAAACACGATCAAATTGACCCAATGGTTTCAAATAAGTGTTCCAATGCGAAGCGTAAAAGTAACATCACTACATCAGTCGATGGCAGAATGCAAACATTTATGCTTGCAGCCAAGCAGTCACAAAGAAAGAAAAAAGAAGAGGATGTGGAAGCGGGACCTAATAGCAGCCATGTTGGAGTCCTGTCGGCGGCGTGGCGGCTCTCACACTGATGTCTTATCGGCAAAAGTGGCCCCTTCTAAAGAAAAAGTGAAGATCATTGCTTTAGAATTTAGATGTTGCTTTTTCTTTTCCAAGTTCTGGATCCATTCCACTTCCTTGTTGTGTTCTTTTCAATTTTCATAAATTCCTTTCCAGAACTCTTTCAGTTCATTTTTGTCGGGGGAGAGGGCAGAGAGAATTGAAACATTCTGCTTCTGTTTCCCTAATTCTTGGTTGGATATTTTCTGGTTATTTTCAAACAGCTGGATTTGTTTTATTATGTTGTTGGCTTCAACATTTTTTTTTTTTATTATTACGTCTGCCACCGAAGGTGAAGGAGGTTATGTTTTCACCCGTTTCTGTCTGATTGTCTGTCTGTTTGTCTGTCTGTGTGCAGGATATCTCAAAAAGTTATTGACGGATCTGGAGGAAATTTGGTGGGCAGGTTGGGTGTGTGATAAGGATGAACTGATTAGATTTTGGTGAAGATCTGGATCTGGATCCGACTACTAGAATTTTAAAAGTGATTCTTCACCATTGAGAGATAGGGCCAAAACTTATATAAAGCACGATATCTCAAAAAGTTATGGACGGATTCGGACGAAACTCGGTGTATGAGTTGGTTTGGTGACAAGAACAAGCCGATAGGTTTTGGTTCAGGTCTGAATCCAGATCCAGGTTATCAGTAGGATACAAAACGTAAACTGTTCAGGCTGGTGGAGGTATGCACTCTGCTGAGTGTTGTTCTAGTTCTTTGAGCAATAGTAATTTATTGTTATAGGACAGAATGCAGGGTGTGGACAAGATTGATCCAGAAGCAAGGAAAGTAAGGAAAAACTGGAAATTTGGGAAGGTGGGTCAATGGGGGTAGAAAATAACATGGTACCGGATGGAGGATGATCTGAGATGGTGTTGAACAGCTGTCTTGAAGACCTGGAGGGAAGAATAAGATTAAAGAGAATGTGGAAGTTGATTCCACAGGTGAGAAAACAGAGGAGCGAATGAGTGGAAGTGAGCAGTGATTCTGGAGTTTGGGAGTTTCATGAAAAGGGGGTTGCTAGTGGACCTATAGAGCCTGGTGTTGGCTCAGTGGTTAGGTGGCGGTTGGATCCTAGGGTCCTGAGTTAAGCCCCATCGCCGCTGAATTAAACACCAGGGGTTGACTCAGCCTGTCATCCTTCCGAGGTCGGCGAAATGAGTACCAGTTCCAGTGTGTGTACTGGTAGAGGGGCACTGCATCAGTGACACAGTCGAGCTTCAAGAAATGATAGCTACCCCGGCAGCTAACTGCCATACGACCACCACCAGTGGACCTCATGCATGCTGTAGGAACCTGGGGGGGGGGGGGGTACAAAGCACGAAAAGGTCAGAGGGCGAAGACCAGGACGAAGCAATGGAAGACAAAGAGACCTCCAATCTGTCTGTGATGGCAAAGTGAGAGATTCAGATTCGTCATGGGAGATTCCAGTGATCTTGAAGGCCTTGGTTTCTATGGCATCAAGCTGAGCAAGGTGTGAGGCAGGAGCACCAGTCCAGAGGGGAGAGCAGTATTCCATCAAGCTGGGGATGAAGTCCTAAAAGTTGATAAAAGTTGAGGTATTCCAAGAAAGGATTTTCAATGATGGAGGATCGCCAGTCAGTGATTGGTTTTCGAGGCCAACTTTGAAAAGTGGTTTGCCCAAGGAAGATCATGGCTGAAAGTGAGATCCAAGAGTTTGAGTGTCGCCAGATGGTCGTTCGGAGAGAGAGAGAGAGAGAGAGAGAGGAGGAGAGACGAGACGAGAGAGAGAGAGAAGGAAGAGACAGACGAGACAGAGACAGAGACAGAGACAGAACAGAGACAGAGACAGAGACAGAGATTTGTCAGGATTGTAAGCATATTCCAAGTGTTTTTCCACTTTGTGATTTTGTTCAAGGTCTGAAGAGAGGGAAGAGGCTGCTGCCTGCCTATCTGAAGGAAGAGGGATGTCAAAGCAGAGGGTGGAATTATCAGCAAATAGATAAAGAGGATTTCCAGAGATTGTCTCATCTTTTTCACTTTGTATTTTTCACTGTTAAATGTGCTTATTTTTCATTTATTTATTTAATTGATACCATTTTCCCTTTTTCCTCACTAGCCTCATGACTCATGGCTCTCAAGCCGAATGGAGCACGTGTCTTGTGAATCGGGTGATTCAATGGTGTGCTCGAGCCAGGCATCCAATGAGCGCATGAGGATGTCACTCAAGGGATGGGGTTTTTTTTTGTTTTCTTGTTTCGTTGTTGTTTTAAACCAGTTTCAAACCAGCTTTTGGGTAAGAAACAGCAGTTGAGCCAGGAATCGCTAGTGTGAGGTCGACATCAGGACAGTTGAGCCAGGATCTTCACAGGGTGAGAAGTGTGTGGGGGTTCTCTCAGCCACACCAAAGAAGTCCTCAGCAGGACTCCTGAACCTCAGGTTTTTGGGGATGAAGGCCTAAAAGATGGACAGACATGGACAGACACACACCACATGGACCCCCATTCGTGGTGGTACAAAGTTCTCAAACATATCCAGGGATTATGTGATTTTCAAAATGACATATGAATACCGAAGAGGCTTTTTGCGCATGAGCTTTGAGTGCATTTTCAGTGACTCGGTTCTGCTCGCCGGCCACTTTTAACCTGCCATTGATAGCATGAAATCTGTAATTCAAATAGTCTTTTTAACATAATTTTCAGCATTTAGAAGAAAGAGTGGCAATTTCAAAATGGTTAACCATAACTGTTCTGTTCCTGAATGCAAATCAGACTCATGGAAATAAAAGAAATGCGAGAAATATCCATGAATCAGACGTGTCGAGTTCATACCATTTCCTGTTAGTACATCGCAAACACACACACACACACACACACACACACACACACACCACAGTGACAGACACTTCTCCTTTTACCAATACAGTAAATGCAAAAATCTAGGATAATTTCTCTTGCGGCCCTGGAACCAAACAAAACTAGAAGGGCTCTCGGGGGAGCGCATACCTCCGCCACGCAATGCCTGATCCACGAGAACATTTCGGGCCCAATATATTTTTTAAATGTCATGCTGTATATCGTTTTTGGCCCACTCTCTCAATGGTGAAAAATCACTTTAAAAATTAAACAATTCTCGTATCCATATCTGGATTCGGATCTTCACCAAAATCGAATCAATGCATCATTGTCACACACGTAACTTGTCCACAAAATTACATTTGAATGCATCTCCAATTTTTTGAGATATCATGATACAGAATCTATATTTGTCAAATTTTACAGTGTGTGTATTTGTCAAATACAGTATCTCTATTTGTAAAACACATCAAATTGTCCAATATATATGTATCAATTTAGCCCCATCTCTCAATGGTGAAGAATCACTGAAAAAATTTCAGATCCGTGTCCGGATATTCACCAAAATCGAAACAATTCGGCCTTGTCACACACCCAATCTGTCCAACAAGTTTCATCCGAATCAGTCCACAACATTTTGAGATATTGTGCTGTATATTAGTTTAGCCTCATCTCTCAATGGTGACGAATCACTTTAAAAATTATCAGATCCGGATCCGGATTTGAATCTTCACCAAGATTGAATGAATTCTTCCCTGTCATGTACCCAACTTGCCAACAAGTTTCATCTGGATCCGTCCACAACTTTTTGAGATATCCTACACACAAACAGACAGACAAACAAACAAGAAAAAGACGTCGTGCAGAGCACGATACTTACAAAATCCACACCCTCTCCAAAGGTTGCTGTGGATACATTAAATTGTCCATTTCATTAAAATTAAAATTGACAATCTCAATTAAAGCTCAGGTGAATCGGATGAAAATTGATTATTTTTCAGATTGAAATTGATGATTTTAGAAGTTTGGCCTTGAGTTGACATTTGACTTCAAAAATAGTTCGTTTCCAAATTAATTGATGGACTATGCAATTGCTGCTTAATTCTTCAGGGTAATCAGATGAAAATTGATGATTTTTCAGACTAAATTTGATGATTTTAGAAGTTTGATCTTGAGTTGACCTTTGAACTTTTGACCTCAAAAATAGTTGCTTTCCCAATTCATTGATTGGATGTTCATCATTGAAACTTTCCCAATTCATTGATTGGATGTTCATTCATTGAAACTTTCCAATTCATTGATGGACTATGCAAATCCTGTTAAACTTTCAAATTATAGGAGTAAAATGATGATTTTTCAGTTGAAAATTGATGATTTTAGAAGTTTGACCTTGAGTTAATCTTTGACGTTTTGACCTCAAAAATAGTTGGTTTCCCAATCTAATGACGCAATACGCAAATCTTATTCAAATTTCAAGTCAATCAGATGAAAAATGACGATTTTAGAAATTTGACCTCAAGATGACCTTTGACCTTTGACTTCAAAAATCAACAGCATTTTCAGTTGAGACTAGCTCTACAACTTGGTGAAGTTTCATGATGATCTGTTGAGAATTGTGACCTGTCGGTGATAAACAAACAGACAGAATAACAAAATCGACTGACCAATGTACTTGAAAAATCTTCGATTTTGCAACTAACAAACAGACAAACAGACAGACAGGGGTGAAAATACAACCTCCTTCACCTTTGATGGCTTTGGTCAAAATGTGTATTTGTAATGGCACTCGCAGCCCATACACCCCTCCCTTCATTCCAAGCATGATTAATTGTAAATATCATCATTTTAAACTTTCCGTGTGTATTGGCAAGCTCCAGATATGACCTTCCAATTTAATGTAAAGAAGCACTCGAACCAGATCAGGTGTCTCTCTTTGGGAAGTCTTCCTGGATGTTGGTAATGACAGCATTGACTTTCCCACAGACGTCCATAAATTAATCACTAATCCTGCCATGTTCACATGAGATAATCCTGCAAGGTTCAAAGTCCACTCACTGACAAGGATGGTTGGGGAAGTAAGGCAGAACATGCCATCCACAGGCCTTACGTGGGCCCACATCATCGGGAGTTTCTGCAATATGAGCTGCTCTCAAATGACTCACAAACATTTTTTAACATCCTCACCACTTGTGCTTGACCGGCCTGCCCCCTTCCTCTGTCGGATTCTACCAGACTCCATAAACTTATTATCCTCGTATATATTATTTATTTAATGTCCCCAATTGTTTCCAATGGAATACTAGTCGTTGGAAGGACTAGCACGAGAGACTCTATGCATCAGCAGAAATATAAGGACAACAAATTTTGTCAACCAAATCTTGAGAGAGGTATGTTAACTGCCATGGGAAAGAAGATGAAGTGACACATGACTCCTTCTAAGCATGAGGGGTTCTCATACCACTATATGGTCACCCTATAACCCTAAAATAATCCAGTTTCACAATAACCACCGAGTACATTTGACATTTCAGTTACACACCACTGTGGCGAAGGGACAATCGCTCAATATGCTTGTAAACCCCCGTCACGTAGCACCAACATTAGTATAGCAAAGCGCAATTGGGTCAAATGTTTATCAGCCTCTCATCTGCAGTGTGTGAAATCATGCAGGCATTGGTGTAGCCAACATCATTAGAATGGCAAACAACTTCTTTGCTTTGTCTCTTTGCTTCAAGCTGGGGAGTTTGCACTTTTCATCATGGCATCATTTCCAACTTCGTTACCACCAGGTAAGTGTTATAAGAGTTTTTTTTAAGGACCAGAGATTTTTGTAAGGGCTCTTGTCCTTCAATTTGCATATGTATGCTCAAATCAAAATTTTTACAGATGTTGATCAAAATGATTTAAAAAAAAAAAAATTGGTTGGAGTGCTGCTTGAATCCTTTTCTCCTTGTTGAAACAATGTCAGGATAAGCGTTCCATACCGGTGCACATCGGAGTGTTGCATGCGATGGACGACGGCACGATAAACTCATTAACCAAATGCAGTCGTGGCCAAAAATATTGGCAACCCTTGCACATTTTTCAAATAACTCACAATTTTCTCGAAAAATAAGCTTAAATTGACAAAAGTATTTTGTCTCCACAATTCTTCATTTCAATGTTAATATTACAGAACCTTTTGTTTTTGATTCAGATCTTAATATATCATTTTAAATCAGAAAATATAAAGAAATGGCATTGACAAAATTATTGACACCCACGACTTAATATTTGGTATCACAGAATTCGGACAAAATAACAGTAGTTAAGCGTTTCCTATAGCCATGAATGAGCTTCCTACACACCTCTACTGGTAGTTTGTCCCACTCTTCTTGTGCAAACTGCTCCAGTTCTCCCAGATTTGAAGGGTGCCTTCTCCAAACTGCTGTTTTCAGATCTCCCCACATGTGTTCAATGGGATTTAGATCTGAACTCATTGCTGCCACTTCAGAACAGTCCAGCATTTGTCTTGAACCATTCCTGGGTGCTTTTTGAAGTGTGTTTGGGGTCATTGTCTTGCTGCAAGACCCTTGATCTTCAACAGAGACCCAGCTTTATGACACTGGGTTGAACATTGTGCTCCAAAATACCTTGGTAATCTCCTGATTTCATGATGCCATGCACACATTCAAGGCACCCAGTGCCAGAGGCAGCACAGCAACCCCAAAACATTACTGAACCTCCTCCATGTTTGACTGTAGGGAAGTGTTCTTTACTTTGAAGGCTTCATTTTTTTTCTGTAAACATAGAGATGATGTGCTTTACCAAAAAGCTCTAATCTGGTCTCATCTGTCCACAGGACATTCTACCAGAAGGATTTTGGCTTATTCAGATGTGTTTTGCCAAACTCCAGTTGAGCTATCTTGTGTCTCTCCCTCTCTCTCTCTCTCTCTCTCTCTCTCAGCAGTGAGTTCCTCTGGGGTCTCCTACCATAGAAAACACTTTCATTGAGTTGGTGATTGCTGGTGCAAGTTGAAACCTTGTGTCTGAGGGTCAGCTTGAATCTGTTTGGCAGTTGATCGAGGTGCTTTCTCCACCATTCGAACAATCCTTCGATGCAATATTCGATCAAGTTTTCTCTTGCGACCACTTCCAGGGAGGTTGACTACAGTGCCATGGGCCTTAAACTTCCTGATAACGTTGCGTATGGTGGACACAGGAACATCAAGGTATCTGGAGATGGTCTTGTAGCCTTGAGATTGTCCATGCTTGGCTACAATTTTGTGTCTGACCTCCTCAGACAATTCTCTGTTTTTCTTTCTTTTATCCCTGCTTGTTGCGGTACACACAGTGACACAAAACAGCAAAATGACTCCTTCTCTTTATTCAAACTGGTTGAATGAGTGATTTTTATATTGCAGGCACCTGCAACTCATCACAGGTGAGTTCAATTTCAAAGTAAACGAGAATCACCTGCTTGAAATCTCATTATTTGTAACAACTTCTAAAAGGTGCCAAAAATATTGTCTAGGCAAGTTTAGGATTTCTGTGTGGAATAAGCTAACATTTAGTGATTTTTTTCAGCTTTTTTTGTTTTGTTCCACTGCAAACCAAAGAAATACATATGTGGATTCAATGTTTTTTTATTTCAACAATTTTCTGGAAAAATGGTGCATCATTTGAAAAAAGTGCAAGGGTGCCAATATTTTTGGCCACGACTGTACAATATTTCCTTTAGCGTAAATGACATGAATTTTTTTCAATACAATAATAACTTTCTTCTTTCAAATATTTTGAGGTAGCATTAGAAGTTAGAGGACTTTGCAAGAATAACATTGAAACAAAGTACATTAATATGGAGAAAGTTTAGAGAAATTGAATAGAGAGCAAACTCTTTCCTTTTCATGGAGGTTACATCCCTCGAATCCTCCAAGAATAGTGAAATCACTAACGACGAACAGTTTATCGCATGATAGTCAATGAGAAGTCAATAATCCTGAATAAACTAGAATAGCACTCGATAGAGCGCATACCTCCGCTGAATATTTGATACCTCCGCTGAGTAATACTCCTGGCGGAGAATACCTACACCAGGCTGACCAGTTTACGTATTGTATCCCACTGATAGATCGCATCTGCATCGGGACCTTAA
Organism: Eptatretus atami; assembly: GCA_035128595.1. Lineage (NCBI taxonomy): Eukaryota > Metazoa > Chordata > Myxini > Myxiniformes > Myxinidae > Eptatretus > Eptatretus atami. The sequence goes on from CM068963.1 coordinate 54,197,616, forward strand.
GCAAAATCGAAATGGCTGGTTCTTGTCACCTACCCAACTCATCCACCATGTTTAGTCTGAATCTGTCCACAACGTTTTGTGATATCATGCTATATATCGTTTTTAGCCCCAGCTCTCAATGGTGAAGAATCACTGAAAAATATTTTTTAATTCTCGGATATGGATCCGGATCTTCACCAAAATACAACCATTTGGTCCTAATCACACACCAAACCTGTTGACCAAATTTTGTCCAAATCCATCCACAATTCTTTGAGATATCCTGCTCACAGACAGACAGATAGACAGATGAACAAACAGATGAAAAATCACTCATAGAGCGACACTTGGCAAACAGAACAAAGTAGAACGGCACTTGGTAAAACGCATACCTCCACCAGGCTGAACAGTTTACGTTTTGTATCCCAATGTTGGGTCGGATCTGAACCAAAATCTAATCCACTTATTCGTGTCACCTAACCAACTCATCCACCTAATTTTGTCATAACTCGTCCCCATCTTTATGAGATATCATGATATATATGATAGTTGGCCCTATCTCTCAACTTTAGAAATTAGGCCTATGTTGACCTTTTGACCTGAAAAAAATTGGTTGAATTAATTGACCTGATATGCAAATTCTGTTCAAATTTCAAGTCAATCGGATGAAAATTGAGGATTTTAGAAAGTGCACCTAAGTTGTTGACCTTTGGCCTATGTTGACCATTTGGCAGAAGCTGACCTCAAAATGAATTGGTGATTGTATTCGGTGAGACGACATGAAAATCCTGTTCAAATTTCAAGTCAATTGTATGAAAATTGACAATTTTCGAAATTTTGGCCTACGTTGACCTCAAAAATAGTTGGTGGTTGAATTCAGTGACCTGATATGCAAATCCTCTCCAAATTTCAAGTTAGTGAGATGGAAATTGACAATTTTAGAAATTTGGCCCATGTTGACCTTTTGGCCTACATTGACTACAAAAATAATAGGTGACTGAATTCAGTGATCTGATTTGGAAATGCTCTTCAAATTTCAAGTTAATCAGATTAAAATTGAGGATTTTCTGAAATATGGCTTATGTTGACCTTTTGGCCTATATTAATTGACCTCAAAAATAATAAGTTGTTGAATCCAGTGACCTGATGTGTAAGTCTTCTTCAAATTTCAAGTCAATCAGATGAAAATTGACAATTTTAGAAATTTGGCCGATGTTGGCCGTTTTTTTTTGTATACATTGTCGAGGCTCATACAAGAGCTAACACACAATGCACAACAAGGGAGCAGGAGACAAGAGGGGTGGGAGAGGGAAGGACAAAACAGTGAGGAACAGAGACATTAGGAGATCTGTGGAAGGGAGAGGGATGGGGCGGGGAACGCGGGGTATACAAGATGGACATTACAGGGACTTTCAGGAAGGAAAGCAGGGAATTTGAAGGAGGTGGGTTTGCGGTGGATTAACGGGGGTAGAAAAGATCATGGTTTTAGATGGGTTAAGATAAGAGATGGTGGTGAACAGCTGTTTTGAAGACCTGGAGGGAAGAGTGGGATTGAAGAGACTGTGGGAGTTTGTTCCAAAGGTGGGGAAAAAGAGGAACGAAAGAGTGAAGGTGAGCAGTGATTCGTGATTTTGGTAGTTTAACCAGAAGTGATTTCACCAGAAGAGCAGCGATTCATGATTTTGGTAGTTTTACCAGGTAGTTTTTAACTCTTTCCTCCTCATATGTGGTGACTTCAATTGTCATCATGCCAGTTGGCTGGGTGTGGGTACCTCTCTCACCTGCCATGACACTTCAGCAAAAGAGTTCTGCGACTCATTGGGACTGACTCAATCGGTCAACTTTTCAATCGGTCAAAAGGTCATTTTGGCCTATGTTGACCTCAAAAATAATAGTTGGTTGAATTCAGTGATCTGATGGGGAAATGCTCTTCAAATTTATTGTCAATCGGATGAAAATTGAGGATTTTAGAAATTTGAAAAAGTTGTTGACCTTTGGCGTATAATGACCTTTTGACCTCAAAAATAAATAGGATTCTGTTGGACCATCAACTCCACCGTTTGGTGAAGTTTTGTGAAGATTGGTTTAAAATTGTGATCTGGAGGCAATTAAAGGTGAGCGGACAGACAAACAAACGGAAGCGATCAACATACTTGTCAAAAAACATTTTTTTTGCCGAGGAACAAGGGTGAAAACATCACCTCCATCCACTTTCAGTGGCGGAGATAATTAAAAAACAAGACATTTAATAGAAAAATAAGAACAACTGAGTTAGAAAAGATCACACAAGTAAATTGATTATAAACTTACTTGTGTGATCTTTTCCGACTCAATTGTTCTTATTTTACTTTTTACGCCAAGATCATCACAATAATTTTTTTAGGGCTCTTGTCCTTTATTTTATATATGTATGCTCAAATCATTTATTTTTTTTACAGGTGTTGATAAAAACGATAAAAAAAATTAGTTGGAGTGCTGCTTGAATCTTTTTCTCCTTTTAAAACAATGTCAGGATAACCGCTCCATATCATTGCACTTCAGTGTTGCATGCGATGGAGGACTGCATATACAGTATATCCTGCAGCGTAAATGGCCTGAATTTTTTTTCAACACAATAATAGCGTTCATTTTTTCAAATATTTTGAGGAATCATTGGAAGTTAGAGGACTTTGGATGAATAACATTGAAATGAGGTACACTAATATGGGAGAAATTTAGAGAAATTGAATATACAGCTCACACTCTTGCCATCTGTGGGGGTTACATTCCTTTAAACCTCCATAAACCGTGAAATTACGAAACAAGGAAATCCAACACAGGTGGAGACCATTCAGCCCATCATGCCTGTTGCGAACCCACACTAATCCATCTACACAAGGTCAAAGAAGAAAATGCAAAAAAATATTTTTAATTAATGAAATTTTTTTTTTGTAGTTTTTGTAGTTGTTTTTTGTAGTTTTTGTAGTTATTGTAGTTTTTGTTATTTTTTGCAGTTTTTGTAGTTTTTGTAGTTATTGTAGTTTTTGTATTTTTTGTAGTTTTTGTAGTTATTGTAGTTTTTTGTATTATTTTGGTATTTTTTGTAGTTTTTGTAGTTATTGTAGTTTTTTGTAGTTTTTGTAGTTATTGTAGTTTTTGTATTTTTTGGTATTTTTGCAGTTTTTGTATTTGTTTTTTTTTTCCTTTTCTTCCCTCAGGGGAGGGGGCATGGGCTTGGTTAAAAACACACAACATCAACACACAACCCCTATCAACATCCCCATACCCTCTATCTCCATAACTTACAGAGGTCAATGAGACAGCGAACAGTTTATAACATGCAAGTCAATGAGAAGTCCAAAAATCATTAAAAACTAAAAAATAAGACATTTAAAGAAAAATAAAACAACTCAGTGATAAAATGTCTCATTTCTTCACTTTTTTTCTTCTGCTCTTCAGCAGATACACACATAATGGACATTTTGGACCCACGGTTGTTTTTTGTTTTTTGAATCACAGTCGAGGCTCATGGAAGAGATAATACACTGAATAGATCAGGTCATGACAGGACGCAAAAAGAAACAGAGAGAGAGAGAGAGGAGAGAGAGAGAGAGAGAGAGAGAGAGAGGAGAGAGAGAGAGGAGAGAGAGAGAGACAGAGAAGACAGATACAGCAAATACCAACAGCAGAGTTGAAGGCTTACCCCCAAAAAATGCAGGACTGTAAGTCATCAACCACCACAAAGAAGCTGTCAGAAGCCATTGATTCGGCAATGTGATTGGCCAATACAACAAGATGTAGAATTCACTGTATTGTGCTGTGTACATTCTGTGCTGGGTTTTCCAGTTATTTCAATGTGGATACATGAAATATCGCACAGAGGGAGATTAAGGGTGTCAAAGTTAGCCGCGTACGTGAAGCACAGACATAAGCCATGTTTGCCTGTAGTAGGATTTATCATTTTTCAGTTATACAACCAAAGCATTCTGCAGGATTTTTTGTTGTTGCTCACACCATTACATTTCCCTTTTTACCCCGTGCACGCAAAGCAAAAGTGGGGTTAAGCAATTGGTTCATGTCTGTCTGTCCACCTAATCAGTTTATGATGGTCAGTTTATGATCGAGGAACAACGTATTTATCTTGAATATTATATTTTGAACACAAATCGGATCATAAATAAGAAGACAAACTTGTCATTTTACCATACTTCGGCTCTGAATCTGTCCTGATCGCACATGTGCAGTTAGAAGCGAGATAATTAATTTTTATTTTGGCTGCCTGTCAATCAAACAAAATTAAAAATTATTCTAAACAGGAAACTTACTGCTTTTAACGACGTTATAATGGACACAAACACAAGCATGAATAACTAATGTAACGTGTTTGATAGGGTGGTGTAATAGACACTGGGGAAAATGGTGGTAAAGCCAGAATTTATTTATGTATGTTTTATATATATATATATATATATTATATATATATATATATTATTATATATATATATATGTATATTGTTAATATATATAATATATATTATTATATATAATTGTATGTATGTGTATAATATATATATATATGTATGTGTATATATATTATATATAATATATATGTATGTTTATATATGTATGTGTATATATATGTATGTATGTATGTATATATTAGATATGTATGTGTATATATATTATTTATTTATATTTATACATATATATACACACATATATATATGTGTATAAATATATATTATAAATATATATGTATATATATATATATATATATATATATATATATATATATATATATATATATTATATAATGCAATAGAGGGCAAGGCATGTGTAACAGGGTGAAAGAAGAGGCCACCATTATGCGTATGCACCATCATCTGCATCAACTCGTCTTTATCGTCGCCATCATCTACATTGCCATCGCATTATTGGATCAATATAATTTATATATATATATATATATATTATATATATATAGTATGTTGTGTGTGTATATATATATATATTATATTATATATATATATATGTATATATATATATATGCATCTCATATATATATATATATATATATTACTATGTATGTGTATATATATTATATATACACATACATATATATATATACCACATATACATATATATACACATACATTATATATATAATATAAATGTCTATATATATATATAACATATATATATGTATATATATATATATATTACTACATATAGTACGGCTGTGGAAATTCGCAGAACACCATATAGGTCCGTAGTTCAGTTAAGATCGATAAGCTCTGTTTCAGTTAGATTTCCCACCGTTGTTATATGGGATTTATTCATGTCACAGGGCTGTGATCCTTTGAGGTAGGTTTTTCTTTTTCTATCGTTATTTTGAACCACCACATCTCCACCACCATTACAACAACCAGACTAGCTCCTTAACCAAAACGCCAAACACTCCACAACGCCACACTACCACGGACAACCTACGCAGCAAACGCACACTAACCACCTTCGCCGCTACGCCAGTTATCAATTCCTTCTTCTCCACAGACACATTACAACCATCTCTCTCGCATTTATTCAATAAACGCGAGCAAAAGGAAACCAAAGGACCTTCGATGGCGCGCGGATTTTTCCCGCCTAATATTCGCGCGCTGTTTTTTCCCGACCTTGGTGTGGGGGAAGGGCGAGGCAGATCGTACGCCATTGGTCGGTTCGTGGATGAGGCGCTGAGAACGGAGGAACGCCCTTTTTCTGGAGCTTTTCGCAGGAATGGAAGGGGAGCGGAGCAGAAAACGGGGAGGGGCAAGGGGTTGGACCCCAGGGGATATAAGGGCGGAAAGACGCGAGCTCGAGGAAGGAGGCGGTGATCGTGTGGGTTGTTGTCTCTTCGGAGAGCTTCGTCTCTTCGTGACATTGGTGCTTTTCGAACGAACGTCGTCGAGCCTTTTGTCGCTCGAGCCTTTTGTCGTCGAGCCTTTAGTCGTCGTGTCTTTTGGTCGTCGTCCGTTGTCTGTCTTCTTCGGAGAGCTTCTGGATTGCGTTGGTGGTTTCAGCTTCTTCGGGGTCGTTGGTGGTTTCGGCGTCATCGAGTCTTCTTCTGGTCTGGTGATTGCTGCTGCTTCATGGGTGGTTCGAGCTCCGGGTGCCTTCCCTCTGGCGCAAGTCGTGAGGGTTGTGTGCGGGGTCCAGGGTCGAGGCGACACGGAGAGGAGAGTGCCGGAGAGAGCTCGCCGACCCGTCGCACCACGAGGGTGCAGGTAACAGCGTCGGTCTCGGTGGGGCCCATTCGGTCAGCCAGGCTCCATGCACATAAAGGCGTCTACGGACCCGGTCTGCACATCCTCGTCTTTTGGGGATGGCCTTTTCTTTGGGGCTTTGAATGAATGTTGTGGCGCTGAGTCTGAGAAGATAGAACTTAAGCTTGAAGTGTTTCTGTATAATTATTATCCTTTATATCGGTCGTAGTGCTTTCCCTTGCTTTTGCTTTGTCTGTATAGTGATTGCTTTTTGTCTCTTTGCATACCGTGTATGATTATTTCATTGCCTTGCCTGCATACGGTTTGTGTGTAAATTATAATAATATG
>CM068963.1:54210294-54237482 GCA_035128595.1 Eptatretus atami
AACTTTTCGAGCACTACTCTGCCATTGATCTTTCCTGGGAAAGCCACTTTTCAAGCTGGCCTCCAAAGCCAGTCGCTGATGGGCATCCTCCGTCGTGCAAGTCCTTCTCCTGGCACACCTGAGCTCCTGACCACAAACAAACCGCATGACTGCCTTGGAGTTGTTACAGGAGTAGTCAGCTGCCTCACATGTACTTGTACTAACTACTTTGGTAAAGGTGGATTTCAACACGTTTTCATTGTTTTCTCTTGTTTTTATTTTTAGTAAATGGAAAACTTCTTCGACTAACTGATTTTCAGAAAAATGTTAATTTGTTTTTACAGTACTTTGGACAACGGAAGGACAACACTCAAAATGCTTTCCATGATGGTCAATGAATTGAACGTTGATCACAGAATTTAAAAAGCTTTGAGTGCAGCTTCCCTGTGTGGCATCCTTTTCATCGAGTCTTGGGCATCGGTTACAGCTGTAAATAGTTCCACAAAGACAACCACACCGTCACAGCGATCTACCCTCTGGGTTTCACACATGGGCTTCAGTCTTGAGTGGGCAGTAGTTGGAGCCCTGGAGAGTGAGTGGTTCCTGCTCCATCAGTCTGAGGGAGTGGTTCCTGCTCCATCACCCTGAGTGAGTGGTTAGTGCTCCGTCACCCTGAGCGAGTGGTTCTTTCTCCATCAGCATGAGTGAGTGGTTCTTGCTCCATCACCCTGAGTGAGTGGTTTGTGCTCTTGTTACCCTGAGCGAGTGGTTCGTGCTCCATCACCTGAGTGAGTGGTTCTGCTCCATCACCCTGATGGAGTGGTTCTTGCTCCGTCACACTGAGCAAGTGGTTCGTTCTCGCACCCTGAGTCATGGTTCGTGTTCCGTCACCCTGAGCGAGTGGTTCGTGCTCCGTCACCTGAGTCAGTGGTTCGTTCTCCGTCACTGAGTGAGTGGTTCGGGCTCCGTCACCCTGAGCGAGTGGTTCGTGCTCCGTCACCCTGAGCGAGTGGTTCGTGCTCGTCACCCTGAGTCAGTGTTCATGCTCCGTCACCCTGAGCAAGCGATTCTTGCCCATTACCCTGAGTGAGTGGTTCGTGCGCTGTCACCCTCAGCGAGTGTGCGTGCTCCGTCACCCTGAGCAGTGGTTCGTTCTCCATCACCCTGAGCGAGTGGTTCTGCTCCATCACACTGAGTGAGTGTTCGTGCTCCTCACCCTGACCGAGTGTTCTTGCTCCATCACCCTGAGTGAGTGGTTTGTGCTCTGTACCCTGAGCGAGTGGTTCGTGCTCCATCACCCTGAGTGAGTGGTTCCTGCTCCATCACCCTGAGTGAGTGGTTCGTGCTCCGTCACACTTAGCAAGTGGTTCGTTCTCCGTCACCCTGGGTCAGTGGTTCGTGTTCCGTCACCCTGAGAGTGGTTCGTGCTCCGTCACCCTGAGTCAGTGGTTCGTTCTCCGTCACCCTGAGTGAGTGGTTCGGGCTCCTCACCTGAGCGAGTGGTTCGTGCTCCGTCACCCTGAGCGAGTGGTTCGTGCTCCGTCACCTGAGTCAGTGGTTCATGCTCCGTCACCCTGAGCAAGCGATTCTTGCTCCATTACCTGAGTGAGTGGTTCGTGCGCTGTCACCCTCAGCGAGTGGTGCGTGCTCCGTCACCCTGAGCAAGTGGTTCGTGCTCCATCACCCTAGCGAGTGGTTCATGCTCCATCCCTGAGTGAGTGGTTCGTGCTCCATCACCCTGACCGTGGTTCGTGCTCCATCACCCTGAGCGAGTGGTTCGTGCTCCGTCAACCTGAGCGAGTGTTCGTGCTCGTCACCCTCTCCACCCCCTCCTCTGTCCTCTCCTCTCCTCCCCCTTCCTCCATTCTCTCCTCTCCTCTTCCACTCCTCCCTTGGCCTTTTATCTACCCCTCCCCCCTCCCTCTCACTCCAAACCTTGGGTACAAAAACAACTTTGTGTGGGGTAACATAGGCTCTTGGCCGTGGCCTCACATGGGGGTGTGATGGGTGGGGGGAGGGTGTAAACTCTCTTTGTAAATGTGCACAGTGTAGCACCACCTGGTGGTGGTTGCAGAGGGTATTACAATTTTCTCTTTTACCTGGGCAACGCTGAGGTTAAAACACTCTTTGCACTAGTAAATTTATCGTCTTTCCCTTTCCTCCCGCACTCCCCCCAAAAATGGACAGGCTTGTCAAAGCCTATCATCGCATGCAAGATATGTCTAGCAGGAAGGGATATCAGGAGGAAAGGGGGGCAAAGTGGGATGAGCATGACGTGAGGACGGGAACGGGGAGGGAGGTGTGGGTGAGGGGTTAAAGGACTCCATGGATGGGTAAATTTGTCTTCCTTTCCTTCTCCTTCTCCTTATCACTCAAAGATTTTGGCAAACAGGACGACTAATTGGGCCATCAGTGAAACGACGGGTAGGCTCTGCTGGTATTAAATATGGTGTGTGTGTGTGTGTGTTTGTGTGTGTGTGTGTAGTCTGAACATCATAGAAAAAAAACACAGCTCGGCCAATCTCCACCAAATTTTTCATGCATGTTGTGAGTACCCAGGGTCAGGTCATAGACAATGAAAAAACAAGGAAAAATGTGTCCAAGAGCCGCGTCCTAAAGGTTTTGTCTTCACCAGAAGAAGAAGAAGAAGAAGAACAAGAAGAAGAAGAACAAGAAGAAGAAGAACAACGCGGAGCTCTCTTAGAGCCAGCGTTCGCAACGTGACGCGGCTAAAAATTCACCCTTGCAAAGGGTGGGGGAGACGATTTACGATTTTCGTCTGTACATGTTCCACAGTGCAAGTGGTTTACTAACCCCTGCTGCAGCCAGGGAGGATTATTAGCCACGGCACAAAATATATTTACTCCACTTCACCCACTATTCTCCCCCACCACCCCCCATGCTGCTCCCAAAGGGAGTGGGTGTTCCTAGTCGATAAAACACACCACAAAATGTGGAAGTTATTTTTTCATCTGAATTTATCAGAGATGGCTTTCTGAAAAATTAATATGTAATTTGTGGCACTTTGCCCCAGGAGTTGGGGCAAAGGTTCCTACATGTAAAGATTACAAAATTGCTTTAAGATGAACAGTATTTTATTAATAGACATAGTTACGATTAAAATTTGAATCAGAATTCACAAAGCAATTTGGCATTATCATCATCACAGGGATATCGAGTTTGCTTTGGTACATTCGCTTTCACTGAAGGATGCAATTTTCACAAATAAAGTCATTAAACATTTTGTTGACCACTTTTCCCCCACTTGACCCCATTACAGGACTTTCTCTTCGACAAAAAGTGATATAACCAAATTTATATTTGATTGTCTGAAAGGTTATCTCCTTACACATGGCCTTTTATTTGTGTTATTACTGAAATTACATCACAATTGTACATAATTGGCTGACTTTAACGCTTTCCTTACATCAGAGGCATGGAAAAAAAATACTCTTGAACACCTTGAAATTTTTCCTTAAAGCTAGAAAACTTTTCTCATGGTTTTCTAGTTTCAAGTAAACTTCTTTTATTTTAAGGAAATTATTTTTTGGGCAGAGCACAACTGGCTGCATGACTACATCACATAGCAATGGCGGTCACCACACTCGTATTTGACAAAAGTTTCTGTCAGATGGTATGCACCTTCTTCTCCTTCTCCTTTTTTTAAATGCAGCACATGGCTATGGGTGGTATCATTTGTTGGGGGCGCAGCTGTGCCGCTGATGCATTGCTTCCTGTCGGTTACAGTAGGCATTTGGAACTTGGCAAAGGGTATCAGCGATAGCTCGGTTACTTTTCACGAAGGACACGGTGGGATCTTTAAGTTCCACAAATGAATGCCAAGGAATGGCGCACACAATGATGCCTTGCCCTACCCTTTGTTTGAGAGTAGCATTATCAGATGACTGCCTTCTGATTTTGGCTACCCACATAATTGACATGGCTATTCCTCCTTCCTAAGAAGTCATTTTCTTCCATAAGTGCAGATACCAAAATTTGAAATGAAATGAATGGTGGAAATGGAAGCCAGATAACTGAGGGTAAGTCCACCAACTTGACTCGTGATCTGAGTGTCGGCAATGATGTAGAGATGGGATCATTAAAGGTGGTTGTGGGTACATCAAGTTGAGATTAAAAGAAAGCCACAGATATTTAAACAGACAGTAAAGGAAATGGGAAAGTTCTGTGCTGTGCAATGTCAGGTCAGGTCAGTCAGGTATGGGAGCATGCGCCGGAACAGCGCGTCGCTGCGTCCACTTTCCACCAGTACTCCAGGAGCCTGTCTGGCCATCCCCCAGGCAGATGCCTGGCCCATCCCATCTCCTTGAGGTGCTGATCAACCTGCTGCAACCACGAGGCATATGGTTGGCCCATTGGCCTCCTCCACTCACAAGGCTCCCTCGCTGAGAGAATCTGGTGAGTAAGATCAGCGACAGGAAAATGAGCCACATGTCCATACAGCCGGAGCTGATGCTCACAAACTATGCAGGTAACAAATCTCATTTGAGTCTCTCTCAGCAACCGCTCGTTGGATACAAAGTCCGACCAGCCAAGGATTCTCTGAAGAGACCTGGAACCAAAGGAATTAAGTCACCATCTCAGATCTCTGGTCAGGGTCCAAGTCCTCACAACCGTAGAGCAAGCAAGGAAGCACCAAGGACCTGATAGTGGGGCAACTTAGCATAACAATTGTCATTTTGTGAGGAAAAGCACTAAATTTGGCACACTAGTAGCCTAACATATTGTTGCGAATTCGTGCCCGCGCGGCGTGCGATCGGCCACGTAACTCGAATCGCGGCACGTCGCCCACCGGACGGACAATTCAGTCGTGACCCTTCGGAACAACGCCGGGAGCTAGTCACAGGTGGGTCTTTCGACCTCACCACAATCGTGCCAATCGGCCACCCGCGTAGGATAGGTTGTTCGCCAAACTCGACCTACCTAAGTACCTAGCGGGATGGTTAATCGGGCGATCGTACCTCGCCGCAGGTCGACTCTCGACACGAACCGCTTAAGCGGTTCGTTCCGTACTGCAGAATAACCGAGCGGATTATCTCGACCTCGACGGTTCAGATTAGTTACCGGGAACTTACACCCACTACCAATCTCTTACGCGATGCAGGATGGAGAGTCAACAAAAGGAAGGAGACGAAGCAAAGCGGGAACAATTGAACAAGCACATTTATTTCACACACGCAGACAGCACAGAAGGCACGTAATTCAGTCACAGTAAATAATAATAAAAGGCACGTATTCAAGCACAGAAAGAAACAGTAAAAAGAGAGATACTACCGACTAAGACCGACACACGGCAACACTTACACAGTTTTACTTAACAGACGGCGCCACCACAAGCATTTACACAAAAAGCAAAGGAAAAGAAAGCCACCCTCATAGGCGAGAGGCAGACAGGGTCCGTACACCAAATGTACGTGAATCCTGGAGGATCGGCCAGGTCCACGAGACCGGGGAGGTCTTACCCGCGTCCTCGTGACGCGATGGCGGGCAAGCGCGCAATGTTCGCGCCGCTGTGCCCCGACTCCGTGCCCTGGGCGTGGTCGGCGAGTCCTCTCCGGCGTGCTCCGCGCGAGCGGTCTTGTTGGCACCACGTTTAGGGTGGGGGAGGAACGGGGCCCCCTCGGCACGATCTCAGCGCGAATGGGGGGGGGGAATCGCTGATGCTCAGGGAGAGGGGTATGGCTGGCTGGCCTGGATCCCGCGACGAAGTCAAGCGACCCCCACACACCGCAACCTCGTCGCCGTCCGCCGTCTTCCCCTGCAACTCCTCCGCAACTTCTCTCCAACTCTTTTTCAGCTCAACTCAGCTCCACCAGATCCACCTCTCTCAGTTCCACTCTTTCTCTGCGCGAGTCGCCTTGCCGCTCGCACCTTTATGGACTCAGGAGGAGCCGATATGCAAATATGCGGATCAAAACGCGATTGGAGGCGGGCCACGCCACCCTCTGTTCAGCCATTGGTCGGGCAAAAAGGGGCGTGAACCTCCCTTGATCCGCATATTTGCATAAAGACTTCACATACACGCGCTTGGAGTCGGGGCCAAGCCGCCTCGCGCTCGCCCATTGGACGGAGGGGAAGTGGGTGTGAAGCATTTTGGATCCGAATTTTCCATCGGAAAGGCCCCCATTCGTGCTCGTGGCTCGGTGCGTTTGGCACCAATGCGCCGAAGGGCCCTAGAAGCCCCCGACGTTCAAGTGTTCACAGTGGTGCGGGTTGTTGGTTGTGAAGGAGAAAAGGCGAAGGTGGTGGAGGGTTTTCTGTGGTGGTTTGATGCTTATGGTGTCGTTTGGGAATGGCGATGAAGCGATGTTTGCGGGATGGAGTTGTGAAGGTAAAGGTAGTGGCTGTTTGCATTGTTGGCGGCTTAATGGTCGAAAATAACAATAGAGAAAGAAAACGAATACTGAAGGATCACAGCCCGAATGGATCACATAAATTCCCTCTATACAACGGGTGTGGGCAACTACACATGGACTTATCGAGATATCTCACGCTGAGGACTCTTTATGTTGTAATGCGAATTCCACAACTGTAACAATATTATGAACAGATTTGGATATTGGGCCATCTCAATTCAGCGCTGATGGCTTGGCAGCCATTTTCCTAAATGGCGCGTTAGCGGTTACTATAATTTCACTCTAACATTGGTTTGAACATTTATTAAAAGCTGAATTAAGAAAAACATAACCTGTAGCCACCTCAAGTTTAAAGATAGCCCGCCATTTGCAAGATGGCTGCTAATTATTTGGTGTACCGGACGACTATCTCACTCATAAGAATTGGTTGTTGAAGAATGGTGGCAAACGAATCGCGGGCTGCGTCTCATTGATATGAATACCAACATCGCTTATGTAAAGTCAGTGGTTGTTGAGCATGTTGCAAACGAATCATGGGCTGCGTCTCATTCATATGAAATACCGACATCTCACTCATAGAAATTGATCGAGAGATGTCTGATTTAAATGTTCTGAATGCAGTGACACAGTCTGCTCTGTTAATATTCTCTCAATTTTGTGAGCACTCTCCCACCCCCTCACACACACACACACACACACACACACACACACACACACACACACACACACACCACACACACACACACACAAAGCTGTGCATTCAAGTGCGGCCTTTTGCACTTGCAACGGCTTCAGACAGCTCTTCTTGCAGCTTGCACATACTAGCTCATAGCAGGTGTGGGCTGCTTTGGGTAGCTTCGTCCAGCGTGGCTCGTACACCCCCTCGTCATTCTTGACCCAAGCCCCAGTGGATGGAGGAGGCAGCTCTGGCGTTGGTAGCAGTGTTGACCCCACACATGGCCTCCTTGGTAGGCCGCCCTCTTCACATGCTCCTCCAGAGCTGCCTTGGTTGGCGGATCAGCTGCACGTTGTCTTCTTCGCGAAGAGTTTCTTCCGGGCCTTGTCAATGTCGTTGCACGTGCTGGTTCTGTCATAGAGCAATAGGACGAACCTCTCGATGGTGTGCATGACATCGTCTGGTATGCCACTTGGTGCAGAGGATAGCTTCAGCAGTGCGTCTGTAAGTTCTGGCAGAACGGTCCAGATTGTCCAAGCAGCTCTTCTTACATGTCCAGCAAAGCTAGAACAGTGTCACACCCAGTCAGAGCGTGAAACATTGGGAGTGCCTGTGCCTTCTCTGGTCCAGGCCAGCTGCTATTTCGTGGGCTGCCTAGTACCGAAAACTCTTCCCAGTGCCAAATGCTAGCCAAGTTCATCTTCTGGTTGCAGTCCCTGGGCCCACTGACACAGCCAACTACCACACATCGGTGTCAACTGTCTTGATCAGTATCTTGTGGTGACCATGGTTGGCTGCATGGGATGCATGCAACAACATTCGACTGTCAGCTTCTTCGTGGCTGCATGGGGCGAGCAAGGCCAGGTCTAGCAGCGGTGGCTTGCTCAGGACTGCCTCTCCATCGTGATAACCAGCTGCTTGTCATCCTGGTCAAAACCACCTGAAGATAGCTTCTGATAGGAACTTGACAGCTCAGTCTTGTTGTGTCCACTCGGAGGAAGTTCTGCCAGTTCCAGTATAACTGCTGATCCGACCCACGCGTCTACGCACTCCTTTTCCACGCTTTGATCTTGCACTGCCTTTCAGTGAATCAGCAACGTAGCGGTCCCAGACCAGGTCAGCGTGACACCGTCTGAAGCTTTGTTGACAGGTACCGGTATGAAGACATCCTGGGCATAGTCATCAAAGTTCTTGGCTACCGCAGGCTTCAGCATCTGGACAATGACTGCCCCATCAAGACTTAGGCTGGTGGTATCAGGAGCCTCTGATTGGGCATTGGATAACTCTTCAAAAGCATTTGAGGAGATCACTCTTCGTACCTAGACGGAACTTTCTCCATCGGAGAGAGCTGGAGACCCGCTTTGATTCTCATGACGAAAGAACTGCTTCAAGGTTTACATCCCTCGTCTGGCAACCGATGTAGAGCCGTGAGAAAAGTGCCACGTCGTTTCCTGAGAGAGGCCAGCTGCTTTTTCCCTTTGCTCACACTTCTCGGGTGGAAGTGCCTAAACACCTTCAGCTCGTTCCGACGAATTGCCTCATCAATTGCTTGGTCCTTTCCACCAGGCATTCTCTGGTGAAAGCCTGGAACTGCTCTTGGCCAATCTTCTTCACATTCCTGACATTCTCAACTGCAGCAGGACCTGCCAATTTCCTTTTGTGTCAAGGACAACCAGATCCATGCTCTCTTCCTCAAAGGGGTTGCCAAGCTCTTCTATGACGCTGACAAGGGCACGGACATCCTTGCGAAAGAAGTTTGCACACTTGGTGTCTGTCGTGATGACGTGTGTCTCTCGCCTGCCCCAGTGTTGACGGCCATCTTGGAACTCTTCTATGGCCCTGACAACTTCTGTCCCAGCAATCATCCAACGCCGCAGGGCACTTGGGTTATCAGTAGGAGCCGACTGCTCCACCATCTCCTTTGATGCATGCGTTGTTCTGTTGATGTGCCTGGTCGATTGGGATCGAAGAGAACACGTTCTTCGTCTTCTGTACAGTGAAGTTGCCAGCCATAAATTCTCTAGCTACATCTGGGTGCTTCATTGGGAGTGCAATCATGTCCCTCAGTGAACAGGGACCCACCTGCATAGTGTGTGTGTCTAAGGCATGGAACCATGGACCAGTTCCGTCACGGATCAAGTACATCCGTGAATGAAGCCTGCCGCAGAGAACGCACGTAGACCAGTACCCAACATCTCTAGTTCCAGCACAGTGCCCAGTACTGAAAGTTGGAATGTCTTCTCCTCTCTGGTGACACCATTCTTCGAACTCAGGCAGGTCTTCTTAGTGGGGTAAATTGGGTGAAATCATCTTGCAAAAGTGGATACAACATGCCATTATTGGCACAAAGGGAGTTTTTTATTATATAGATTAAATATTGAACGAGACCCAACTGGCCGAATTCAGATTTGGGTGTAATAAGCAAAATCCAAGATGGCCGCCAAACGCTAATTAATCAGTATAAAAAACAACCATTTCCATCAAAATTATTTAGATATTACTTGCATATGCTTTAGTATCACCATATTTCCAACATGATTCAAAGAAATTGAGTTTACATTAAAAAAATTATTAAATAATTAATAATGGTATTTTAAATTAGTTTAATTTCCATTATTTTGATTAAACAACATTTAAATTGAAGTATTTACAGATGTTAACTCTTTTACTCGGTCTTACCTTTTGTCTGTGTTTTATATACCCCAGAGAGGCATCATAGAAGGCTACTAGACAATGTAAATATTGCAAACTTATTAATTCAAGGGCTCATATGTAGCTTATTGACACACAGATGCAGAAGCTGTGATATTGACAAGGCTGCTTTACAGCTGTTAGGAGATCTTTCTGTATCAATCCTGGCACCCTTCAAGTCAACATCCGAACTAGAGTAAATAATGTCATGGGAAATAATCTTTCTCTGGAAAATCATGAGTGAAAGAACCAGTGAACTTTGGAAATTCATCAAATAATCTGTTAGCGTATAAGACCAGCTGCTCTTGATAGGATCATTCCCTCTTCCTCTGCTGAATTCTTGCAAGAATAACAAGAATGCTTCTCCTGGAGTATCTTCAAATACAAAGAAGAATGTCTTTACCCTTCTTATGGGCTTGCAAAATCAGGCATATATGTGAGAATTTTTTTCTTTTAATCTTGTGGAATGAACCTTGTGCTCTGCATCTTCTACTCCAAAATCATTAATACGCTGGATGTGAGTTTCACAATGTCTGCCAGTTTTGAATACTGGAAGAGAATCAGATGTTTCATGCGATCTTTGATGTAATGGATTAATTTAATTGACTACAACTCCATAAAAGAGATCATCATCACTTTTTTGTTGTCTTGCTTTCTTCCTGTCAAAACGCTCTAACACGATTATTTAAGCCAGTCAAACATATTTTATGGTAACTTGGCAATCACGAGCAAACATGTCTCCCTCACTTTGTTGGCCAGGAGTTTAGTATCACTAAGTTCTTAGAGCAGCAGCGAACACTTTCTCCATGAATTCCCTGTAGTCTGTATTCACAAAATTGTTCTCACTGTCTTCCTTATTACAGAAAAAACAAGTATGCTGATTTGAGACCTTATTAAATGAAGAATCTGGTCTTTAATTTCTCTCCTGAAGTTTTCTGCCTCACTGCTCCATCTTCCTTTTCTTTTATATGTCTCTGTTTGCCATTAGTTTTATCATATCTCTATTTCTGCAGGATTTTGGATATTTGCCTTCTCTGTTAATGAATGTCTGCTCGCACGCCACACCCATCATTCATACTCTCCAGACTGAATGTTGTCTGGTAGAATCCCGAATTCATCAAGAGCTGTAGATCTTCAGCGAGACTTGTGTAGCCGACCCTTTGTGTGGACCTTATGTTCAGGGACACACAAAGCCGCTCTGATGTGTCTTCTTGGCACAGGCAACACTTGTCCCAGCATTATAGGACTGCATGTCTCACCACCAGTTTGAGCTTGATCAAAATCCTTACTTAGCATCAATAAATTCACATTTCCTTCTCTTTGACATCTGTACATATAGTGTACTTTAATAATATGAATATTAAATGTAAAATATTGCACCAATATCAGAAAAAATGTAACATACGCTGCCAAAAAAGTACAAATAAAAAACAAAATTCCAAGGTTTCCCAAAAATACTTTTGAAATTTCCATAGCATAAAATAATTTTACATTATTATACTAACTCTTTCAATCTACATATGCAATATATTCATAATCGCCCACATTAAAAAATATTGATACAAACCCCACACTTTCCCCAACCTAATATATAGTAACAAATATTAAGATTTATATATAAAAAGTCATTATGCAAAATAAAACCGCCATATATGATTTTACATTTCATGCGACTGTTACCTCGCATTACCTCAGTTAGTACAGAGCCCCATGAGGGAGAAACAGCAAAGAAAAGTCCTTTTACAATGACATAATCAAGTTGAAATCACTTCAATACAGCACGTGTGGCGTGAACAAATAAGTACACTTAATGTTCAAAAATATGCAATTTATGCTTTTTCAGTTGAAAAACAATTAAAAAAGGCGTACTTAATATTTTGAAATGTTAAAAAATCTTGTTATTGATTGTAGATAAGCACCTTATATATATCAAACAGAAAGGAATAGAAATCGTTTCGACTTACAGTGGCCAAGGAGCGGCCGCAACAAGTAATGATGTAAAAAAAAAAATAATCTAAAGTTAAATGTACAGACAAACAAATGATGAGTAACAATGAAGCTTTGCTAGATGAAAAGATGAAAGCCAAAGCTAAAAGTATTTTTGAGCCAATCAACCATTGAAAACATAGTGGCTTTCACACCAACCTACATAATATTACTTATATTGTTATTATATAAACACCATATAGCCACAACACATTTTGAACTGTTAACATATTTAATTTTTGCATATTTTCGAACTGTACAAGCCTACCCAATAACGTTATGAAAAGTAATTTCAAGTACTGTCCCTGCGTTGAAAGAACACTTTATCACCTTTGCACACCAATATAGTGCCATAATCTGTAAGGTCAAATTTCAACTACTAATGCCCATGACCGAAACATCTGTTTCATGGCTCAAATATTAACGAGAATGATGATGCTAAGAACGAACTTCAAGCTCAGCAATTCCCAAGCGTTCCGCACGAAATGCCATGGTGGCCGGAAAATGACCGTTCTTTCCGTCTCGTTCGTACATGAGAGGGGGAGCGTTTCTTGTGTTTTTTCCGTCAAGCAATAAAATTAAATGGGTTTTTCACATAATTAACACCATTAGTTCTCACAAATTTTCCATTCTGAAATACTCGCGGTATGTCTCCGTCAATGTCACACCGATTCCCGTCTAGGTAGCACATGCCATCTCGGACGGCCGTCATGGCTGTCTTGCAGGCACCGTGGGGGGGGGGGGAACCGAGAACATGGTAGGCACACCGGGACATTTCAAACTGTGTGTGCAATCTGCTAATACAGCGCGCACGCGCTGTCAAAAATATGCTGTATATCCCGGAACCGTATGATTTACTGCCTTTTACAATCTTAAAATTATACATTGAATAGCTATAAAAGTAAATCAGCCAAATCTTACCTTATTTTTTCTTTATAAGTCCCCTGAAAGCACCATGAGGTTTTTTGAGCCAGTGGGATTTCCGGGAATTTCCCGGGATTCCCAGGGGCATCCCTCAAGAATCCCCTTCCAGGAGGCTCCCAATGATGCTATTTGTTTTAGTAACTTCTTCACTAACTTTCAGAGTTAATTATCTTAGCTTATTTTTTCTGTTGTAGAACTCATACAATTCAAGTATAGAAATTAGAAATGTTTACCTATGTTTAATGTTTTACATGTTTTAGCACGTGAAAAACACATGTTTAAGGTAACTTTTTTCATAAAATCATGGTTTTCATAATAGTATTTATGAGAAAAAACAAAAATTCGTTACTTTTTTTCCTTTATTGGGCAGTTTAATTAAATATACATTAATTACAATTCATAATTTTATGATTTGTTGTTTATTTAACTTGTTTTGATTAATATTTTTTGTAATATATAATTGATATTGAATTTTTTTACACTGTCACTTTAAATGTTATATAGTGATTGGCAGACATCTTGGATATGAGCCTAATTACAGCCAATCAAGGGCTTGCCAGCTTGGGTCTCGTTAAAAAAATTAAAGTAGACTATCTATAGTACTTTTGTGCCAAAATGGCATGTGGTATCCGCTTTTTGCAAGATCGATGCCTATTTGTTACGCAATTTACCCCCCTATCTGCATCATCAAAATACGTCATACAGTGGCGTTCATACGCAATGGTGTTGGCAGGATGTGCCAGTGCCGCTGCCAGTGATTTGATGAGCTCTTCTGTGCGGGTTGACGTGGGCAGCTCGCAGGAAAGAGTAGCTGTCCTGCGTTGCAATCTCAGCTTGCCACCAAGGCCTTGTACCCAGCCACTTCCTCCGCAAGCCAGTCGCCGCAGCGTCTTCAGGGGGCCATCTCGATGTGGAGCCCACCAAACATCACTACCATCTTTCTTCCTATATCTTCTCTGGCCACTTCCATGAATCTGTGGAGCCTAGCAACATCACACCATCTTTCTTTCACTATACTTTTCTGGCTACTTTCCACTGAATCTGCTTTGCAAGGCAAACAGTGGCTGGTCCAAGGTGACGACAGGTGTCTGGCTCAGGATGCACATGTTCTAGCCAGCATTCTTCAACCACATCCATGGAGTGCGCGGATCATTGCCACTGTGTGGGCACTGTCAAGGAAACAGTGGAAGCAGGGCGGTGGGCTGATTGGTTCGAGGTAACGGCGGCTGGCGACTGGCATGAAAACGCTTGACGGGCACGATAAATGTTCCTGGTATGTCCCAGTGTTTGTCCTCTAGGAGCGCCTTGCGTGCTCTAGCCACAGGTATTCCTCCTCAGTCCTGCTCCTTGAAGTCATCTCTGGTTCAAGGACACACTCTTAGCTGGAAGCAGACAGGTTTTTTCATGCTGGGTAGTGACTGGGGGCAAATCAGTAATAGTAAGTGTGGCAAGTGGCCGATCATCTTCGAGCTAGCATCTCTAGATCCACCAACGATTACAATACTTCGGTCCACTTCCTTCGCCAGTGAAAGGGGGTGCTGGAGGAGGGAGATGGCTGTACCGATGGAAGGACTCTTTCGCTGTGTTTGAACTGGGATTGTGGTCAATTTGTCTATGGACTGAATGTTGTGAAGACATTGTGCGCATCTTTGGGGGGCAGACTCACTTGTTCTCTGTGATAACTGTTGCTAGGCAATGTTTCCATCTGAGCCGAGAGCTCGAGAACAAACGGGCAAATAGATGAAGATGCTCATGCCCAGGTGTGACAACCTGTCTACTAACTCCGCTCTTTCGTGTGAGCATGCAACATCATCCCTACGTATGTGGAACTGGGGTCTCCTGTGCACACTGTGCCTGGCAGTTACGGGTCCTGTGGTGCGAATGGTGCCCGGTTTGTGCTTGATGCAGTTAAACTTTCATGCATCTGGGCAATGGCAAGTGCTGCAGGGGTTTGTGTCTGCCATCTGAATCCTTAAATGGCTGGACCCTCTAGGAACCATGCTCAACCAAGGGCAAGCAGCAGTGAGCAACAAGATTCTCCTTGGCATCCTTCAAGGGGAATACCGCAATGAAGGGCTCAGCTTCTTCAAACATGTGGTGGCGCACGGTCTGTGCAGCACGTGCAAGATGGACGCAATCATTATCACTGTCGCAGAATCACAAGGCTTTGATGAGAGCAGCCCCAACGTCTTTCTTCAAATTCCAGCAGGACGTCTTCTCCCGCTTTGATGTGTGTGGCAATGTCATGAGGAACTGGGTAAGGAGTCTATGCTTCAGTCGTGTGGAAGTGGAAACCCTTGGTGTCGAGCCTTAACCCCCTAGCTGTTCCATTCCTGGACTGATAGAAGCTCTAACGAGATTAGCTAAACCTGACACCAAGTGCTGTCCTCTCATCTAAGCTTAGCTTCTTCTATGTAGAGGAGCAGTTCGGGCGAGACAATACGTGATACTTCTCCGCTCCATTGTCTTTGGTCTATGGGTCCCTCAGACCTGGGCCTGTTCTAACATGGTGTGCAGCACTGATAAAGCACTTCTTATGTACTTGGCGTCCTTGGCGGCGACATATGCCGCCGCACGAGTCGGCCGAGCAGTTCTGGGTCTTCAAGAATGGCTGCCCAGTCTCATCGAATTTACTGTCCATTTGAAATGTTGGCAACTTCGTGAACAACCATCGTTCCTGCAGGTTGTCTGCAGAAAGAAAACACTGGGCTTCTTGGGCCTTCCTCTGTCTGGATGATCTTGATGAAATCTGGTGCGTTTGCACAGCATCTGGTATGTCCCATTGGATCTCTGCCTTCTGTCATGAAGTGTTTCCTTTCTGCCTTTGCATTTGTATTGTTATATTTGAGCTTGCATGTTTGATTGGTAAAAGCATTGTTTGCAAGCCATGGCCGACTTCAAATGCCATATCCCTTTCGTTGAGTCTTTCCCAACTGAAGTGGTTCGCTGGAAGTTGTCCAAGCTCACTGAATCTGATCAAATTGGCCTGCGAGTGAAAAACTGTAACCCTCCCAGAGTCTTTTTCGCTTGGACTGTGAAGGACATGTCAGAGACTACTGCTTTGTCAATCTTGGAAATGATACCAGCTTCCAGTTAGTCTGAGTTGGTGCGTTGGATGTTGATGGGACAGGACGCTCAAGGGGCAACCAATTGAAAGCTCTTGGACATGGTCAAGTTGTTCAATGTTACACTTGGCTATACCTTCTGTTGCACCAGCAACCACCACCAATCAGGATCTGCAATGACACAATGTAAGGATAAATTAGTTATGAATTCAAACCGGTTTTCTCCTAGCCGCATAGTCATAAATACTATGCCACTTGTAAAAATCTTCTACAGCGCTGGTTGACGGCACAATAGACAATTCCCACACGCCATCATCTGAGTTACATGGCTTCATTCCCAATACGACGCGATTTCAATCCCATAAATTTTAGTTACTTCGAGCCGATGTTTGCCTGAGATGGTTGCGATTGACTGTAAGAGTCAATAAAACGCCAATTTCAGAAAACGGAAGGGTTAACTCAACAACTGACAAACAAATTAAGCTTAGCATGAAAATGGAAACTAGTAATGGAAAACTACTTTACAAATGGTTTTCGGAATTGCCGTCAATCGGAACGAAGAATAACCCGAAAACTAACGAGTTATCATGATAAAGGATATCTCGCCAACACGCCGGTACGAGGAGAAGAACTCTTCCTCACTGCAGTAGGCAAACTGGAGACAGGGGGGGGGGGGGGGGGGGGGGCGGGGGGGGGGCAGGCCGTGAAGGCAGAACGGAAATACATAGCAGAACCCGGTAACGCCGGTAACATCGTAAGCGCCGGTAATCCGTGACTGAGATAATGCCTATGACCAAACTGCACCCTGCAAACCAACTCAACTTGATGAACAACGGTTAATAATGGGATAGATAGAGAACTCTATGGGCACAGAAACAAAATAACAATGAAATCGAGTCAACAAGTGTTAAGCTGGCAACTCAACCGTGGCGCGATTCCCGGGTCAATATGCGACGCACTACCAACTTCTACTACCAATGTGCCAAGCCAATAGTGCTATGAATGTTTTATCAATGGTTTTCATTCAGAATCTGTGTCTTAATAAGACTAATTAAGTCGCACTTTAACTTTTTTTTCTCAACCAAATCAAATTGTTAACTTTTTTGACCATATATTAGGACTTTATTAGTAAATAAACTTTCACTATCAACTGCAATTCCTCCTGACAGTAAGCAGAATATGTTGTCATAACAGTAACCACTGGCGGCCATTTTGGAAAAATGGCTTGCCCACAGCCATCAGCGGCTGAAAAAAAAAATTTGAAGATGGCCCAATATCCAAATCTGTTCATAATAGGATGGGCTACTAGTGTGCAAATTTGGTGCTTTCCTCACAAAAATGACAATTGTATGCTATATTAGCCAAGTTGTCCCACTATAATAGCACACTGGGAAAAAATGGTGGTAAAAAGCAGAATCTATGTATTTATACTGCCTTTAAACGTATTAGTTCCTTTAGTTAAATTGAATTATGTACTTGAAGACTGCCATAAAACAAATCACTTCAATAATAACTCAAAGAACCATGCAATATATATATATATATTGTTACGAATTCGCGGCCAGCCGGCGTGCGATCGGCCGCGTACCTCTAAAATCGCACTAACCGCGTCACCCCCGGACGGACAAATTCAGTCGTGACCTCCGGAGCTAACGCACAGAACCCTGTCACGGGGTGGGTCTTCAAACCCACCAACGGCCGTGCCAATTGTCTACCCGCGCAAAATAGGGTTTCCACTCGCGGAATTCGATATACCTAAGTACCTGCGCGGGGAACCGACCGGGCAGCCGTACCTCGACGCAGATCGGCTTAAGGACACGAACCGCTGAAGCGGTCGCGTTCCGTTCTGCAGTGATAACCGAGAGGGTATTATGCGCCGACTCTGGCCGGATCCGATTCTATTTAAGCGGGTGTTTTGAAACCGCCACTATTTATTCCGCGATGCAAGATGCATTTTCAATAGGGGAAAGAGGACGAGCGAAAGAATGGGATACATTCCAACCAAGCACATTTATTTAGACAAACACGTATGCAGGCAAATAGGGAACAAAAGCAAAACACGCAGCAGTTCATTTATGAAGATTGCGGGATGTACGCAATGCAACTAAGCAGCCAAACACAATGCAAAGGAAAGAGCTAATACCGTCTTATCTATTTATGTAGCAGTCAGCTTATACAGTTTTACTTACAGACGGCGCCACGACAACATTCATTCAAGCCCAAAAGAAAAGGACCCCCTCACAGACAAGGAGGTCTAGGCTGGACCAACTTGGGTCTTTATGACGCGGGATCTGGAAGAACGCGAAACGGGTCCCGCGAGAGCCGTAGCAGGTTACCTGCACCCTCGAGGGTGCCTCGGTGGGTCCGCGAGCTTCTGCTCCGGCACTCTCCTCCTGGACTGCGTGGCAGAGCTGGTCCTGCCACACACACCTCGCGACTTTGCGCCAAGAGGGAAAGGCAAGCACCTCTAGCGTCCGTCCACCCCAGAAGGCGAAACACCAAAGCCACGAGCTGAAACGCGCACCAGCGACGGACCACAAGCGACGGACCCGAACACCGCGACTCAAAAGACAAAGACCAAGACCAAGTTCCAGCTCGAAAACCACCAAGAAAGACAGACAAAGGCCACCCGAAAGACGCGAAGAACGAAAGCTAGCGTGCTGGTCCGCCTATATCCCCTGGGGCTCAGCGCTTCGCCCCTCCCCGTTTTCGGCCTACCGCCTCCCTTCGAGCGCTTTTCGAGAAGCTTTCTTCGAAAAGGGGCGTTCCTCAGCCTTTCGCTAGCGGCGCTCATTCCTCGTATGCCACCATCGCGAGCGAGCTGCCTCGCCCTTACCCGTCCACTCCAAACTCTAAAAACCGCGGAGAAAAAAAGGCGGGAAAAACCCGCGCACCATTGGAGGTTTTCTTTACTCCGGTCTTTTTAACTCGCGTTCTCGGACGGTTTTCGACGCGGAAAGGGTTGTAGCGTGGTTTGTGGAGGATGGTGTTTGATAGCTGGCGTAGCGGCGAAAGATGGGTTAAGATGGTGGGAATACTTGTTGTGGCGAATTGTAGCGTGGTTGTGCGTTTGTGACATGGTTGGTGGTGTTGTTGTTGGCGGTTGTGGTTGTTGGGGGGCGAAAGTTGGTTTGCTGTAATGGTGGTCATGATATGGTCAGTCCAAAATAAACGATAGTAACAGAAAAACCTACTCAAAGGGTCACCCCGGTGAACAGCGAAGAAATTCCCTCTAAACAACGGTGGGGAAACTAATGTGAACACTCACATTACCGGGAATAACTGGATCTAAGGAACCTTATGGGTGTTCTGCGAATTTCCACAGCCGTAACACTACCCCCTCCCTTTTTACAGACTCGTCCCGAGTCGTCGAATTTTGCGTGTGCCATCATGTGTAAGTTCTCCCCGAGTACGATTTAACCTTCGGTTCGCTGAGTGCGACCATTCAAGTGTATTCGTGCCCCAAAAAATAAAATAACCTACGGGCTGAGTAACTACTCAAACCCACTCATGCAGACGACTAACTACATTTGCCGATAGCTACGACAAACATGCAGGGGGCGCGAACTCATTTAACAATTTACAACTGCTCCTTAACTTATAAAATTACACTAAACATGGGCCAAGGATCGATGGACTCTCTTGTGAAAAAAACAGCAGGGAGCCAGGCTTCTCACATGCAGTCTGCTGGCTCATGAAATAAATGCCGTTGCCAGGGAATGTGGCTGGCCTGCTCAAGACGCAGTCCTAGGCCTCCCCCGTGAAATGAGCGCAAGTGAACACAAGACGGTGCCACGGGCTGCAGCAAATGCAGTCTCCGTGCGCGGCTGCCCTGCAGGCAGTCCTGCAGAAGCCGTGATGGTACTGAGCAGCAAACAAACTGTTGCAGGGCCGCGCAATGCGGTTCCTGTGATGCGGCCTGCCTACCCAGGCAAGTCCCTGCAGTACGCCGCGACAATCTGATGCAGCAAACAAAGTGGGAAACGTTGCAACGGGCCTGCCAATGCGGTCCCGTGATGTGGCATGCCTACAGGGCAGCTCCCGCTGCTGTAATGCGCGACGATCTGACGGCAGCAACAAAAAACGGTGCACGGGCTGCCAATGCAGTCCGCGTGATGCGGCTTGCCTACAGGGCAGTCCGCTGCAGCACGCGCGATGGAATGCGCTGGCGTACAATGGCAATGAACAGGGGCAAAATGCAAACAGGGCATAGCAGGCAGGGGAAAGGCAAAACAAGGCCGTTGTAGCAAAACGGGCCGGTGGTGAAAGCTGACCGCAAGATTGTAGTAAAAACAGCCCGGCAGATGATCCGACCGGCAGCAGGCGCTTGGCAAGTAAAACAGCCGGCAGATGATGCCGACCGGCAGCAGGCCTTGCAGTAAACAGCCGGCAGATGATCCGACCGGCACAGGCCTTCAGTAAAACAGACGGCAGATGAAGCTGGCGGCCTCTTGTCTTGTTACAAGGAGGTTGGTGGAGGAGTGCGGTGGTGCTGGCACTCCGGAAGGCGGGTCGGACCTACCACACTACTGTCTCCCTCCCACCTATCGCCCTTTGCCTGTCTCTAACTAAACCCCTAGTGAGTCGCATACCCACCTCCCTCAGTTTGCAACCAAAAACAATTTAGCCCCAACTTATTTTTTTGTTTTTATCTTATTCTTTTTTATTGTCCCTAACCTATAAATTTGTCTCCTAACCCCTTTATTGTCTCAGTTTGGCTACCTATCCTGTCCCTAGGCCTAACTCCAAAACCCCTAACGTTCCCTTCCTGGAGGGGATAGGGAGAGCTAGCGCCTGTGTCGAAGGCCAAATTTAAGCCCTGATGGCCTCCTCATATAGATCTAGCGATCTCATCCAAAGGGGTCCAGCGGCCCACAACGAGAGCGAAGGGATGGATGGTGCGGAGGGGTACACTTCCTATCTACCCTCCCATTATTACCCTTAAACTACCCGGGCTATTCAACAAGCACTCTCGTAACTATCGTTCTAACAACCAAGGTTCCCGTCGCTGTGTTGTGTCCTCACAATTTCGGGCCTCGCCCCCTCGACAATTTTCCCTCGTGCCCTTGCACGTTTCGTGGCTGGGACGCAATGGCTGCCCTTGAGGAAACTACCTCTGGCCGATTCTCCAACAATGGCACCCCCGGGCACTACACTGCCTCCGAGCCTAACCAGCTCCCTAAAAAACTGGGGAGTGCCCTCCTCAGCTTAACCTCCCCTCGATGCCCACGTGGTTCGTGGTTTGGCGCCCCGGGTCCCTTTCCGAAGGGTCGCCCTTTGCCCAGTACATGCCCGTGGCATTTGGCGCCTGGGACCGCAATCGTGCGGGCACCCGTGCCCACTACGCGGCTATCTCCTCGTCCTCCCCGGGCCCCCCCATGGAGCCCTGGCTATATACTTGGCCGACCTAGCCCCGTGCCCGGGGTACCCACTCAGCGATACTCACACGTTCGCAGCCACGCTCACCGCCCGTAACAGAGGGCTTCCTGCACCCCTCCAAACCGATTCCTGAAAACTACAACTCCCACCAACAGCACGACCTCCATTTTGTCAATTTGGACTAACCCTAACTCACTTTATTCTGACACGGGCCCGGGGTTCCTTGGCGGCTGATCACATCCTCTCCCAATCACTCATCGCAAGGGCAAGCAACCGGCAAACATCGCATCCTCCAACATATCCCTTCCATACTACCACCTCTCAGGAGCCTCGCTGGGCCCTCACTCACACTCCACGGTTCATCAAGGGTCAGTGTGGTGTGTCCTAGGCTGGTCATGATCAACGTGACACAATCTGCTGATCACTCATTCTTCTAAGCTAAATCCGCTCATCTAACTCGTGGCTCCTCGTCACCCTTAAAACTACAGCACATCCCATTTAAACACGACATAGCTAAGCTTACGTCCCCACTACACATTCCAAAGTCTTGTCCCTTCTGTCCTGCAAATTTATTTCCGCAACTTTCCATCCGAAAATCTCAACTGAAATCCGCTTACCTAATCCATTCCATCGGGCCTCCATGAGGACTTATCCCTCCCTGGAGCCGGTCTAGCTAAGCTAAACCCTTCCCTAACTAATTGTGTCCTGTGTGCCCTGGGCAGCGGGGGGCTGTCGCGGACCGGCGCTTGCAATGGGGGAACGCTGGTTCACCCGAAGCGAAAGGCTTTCGTTTGTTTGTTGTTAATGTTGTTTGAAATGCGGCGGCGGCACGGAGCAACGGGCAAACTCGGCAACCTGCGCGTCTAGACGTGCGCTCCGGTGAGCGTCATGGCAGGCTTGGTAATTCTCGGGGGGTACCGGGTCGTCCGTTTCTCGGAGCAGCCATCCGGGCAGGGGATCTCGGCGCGGTTACCTGCGGATTTCCGCAATGCAGCCACGACGTCACCACCTGCGCAATCCAAAAAACAAGCCTCGCGTTTCGAGGGTTCCCGCACACGAACACATGTTGCTCTGCCCGTCGGAGGCTTCACGATCAAAGCACAACACCGGCGCATGGCGCTTGGAAGAAGCGCAAGAGTCGGGGCGCAAGAAGTGCGCGGGAAGTCCAGGGCCTGAGGGCCGGTCTGGTCGCGTGAAGGGACGCACGGATCGGGCGTACATCGCAACCTGCAATGGCGTAATGTAGCGGAACGCGGGCTTGAGCACTACGGGCGAGAAAGGCGCGGGAGGCACGTGGGCGGCCATCGGATGGCGAACGCAACAGCACGACCCCGCACGCGCTGCCGTGGAACGCCGGCACGGTTCCCAAATCCAGCTAGCGGGGCGTACAAAATCGGCCTTTGTCCCTGTCAGGCCTCGCGTCGTCGTCCGCACTCTCGCGCACACTCCCCCGTGCCCACGAGGCTCCACCACCTCGAGATGGCACTCGCACTCAGGCCCGGTTGTGTTCCCCATTCCGGCCTCTCTTGCTCGCTACTCAGAGATCAGCGAAGCACGACGAAAGAGTCTACCGGTGCGAAGGATAGGGGATAAGGGCAACGTACAGAGAAAACCGTAGGTCAACGCAAAGAGCGAAAAAAAGGGAGGAAGAGGGGAAGGGAAAATGTAGAGGAATAAGAAGAGAGGGAGAAGGAGAAAAGGAGAAGGAAAGAGGAAGAAGAATCAGCAATGGCCCTGTTCACTGGCGACACGTTTGGTTCCCTCATACACGGCCCTCTCAACGTACAAACACACAGGGTGTTTCACTCGACAGCGAGGGGGGGTTGGGTCGAACGCCTGCACACACACCGATAGTTACTGATAACGCTGCCTCTTTTCTTCAATGCGGCAGCTGTCTAAGTCACGGTCGAGACGACACGAGAAAGCGGAATCTCGGTCTGGACGCACGAGCGGGGTACTGTGGGCATGGCACACTAAGAAACATCGGCGGTGCTGGGGGAAGGGCAAACAACGCAGTTAGGTCCGGGACACGGAACACAATCACGAAACGACAAAAGGAGAAAGGGGAAAAAGAGAGGGAAGAAAGAGGAAGCCACTCACAACGGGGTTTTTTTTTTTCGGCGCACTCTTCCACTCCACACACGCGGTCTCTTTCAGAACAACCAGGAGGGGGACGTTTCACACTCACGCTATGCGCACTCTTCAGCATGCCATTTTACCCACACTCGTATAACGAGAAATTCAGCGCAGAAGTGGATGCAGAGAGAAAGGAAGAGAAGGGGAGGCCGACCCGGACACGTCGTAACACAACTGGGATTCGCGCCACCAACAAATGGGTTCCGGGGCCGTCCATACCCCCAGAGCACTCGTGTGCACCCGTCAACAGCACTCGACCCCTCTAACTCGCAAAGCTACTTGACCCGAACGCGCAGGCCTGGGTCGGTAGGGAAAAGAAGGAGTCCGCTTCAAGGAGGGGGCAGAAAACAGTGGCAACCTCGGCCCGTCGAAGAATAGTGCCATAAGGAGGGCTGTAGGAACCAGGCTGCTTACGCGGAAGGAAGCCGGAGGGATACAAGAGACATGAAGGACGCGCGCGAGCTTTCGCGCGACCTCATGGGTCCCCTGACGCAATAACTCCGTGTGTGTGTGGTGTTTCATTTCTTTAGTTTCTTCCACCCCGTCTTTATCGTGTAATTTCTCCTCTACTTTGTTAGTAGTCGTCCCAGACGTGCCAATCTGGTGTTTGTGAAGTGGTGATTTTTGTCCGTTTCTCAGACAAATTCTTTAATTATCTCCCTCGTCTCTATTGTGTTCGTACACGTCTCCGTCAAGAAAAACAGGACAAGAAAGGACCTATTAAAATTTTTCCCTCTCCGTCAGCTGTTTACTATTCTCTGTCAAGCCTGGCAGCGAGTACTCGGAGTCTTTACGCGTCTCCCGAATACTTGTCAGCTCACGACGCGAGGAGACGCTCGCAGGATGTGGCGGGAGGGCCGGAGTGATGTAGGCATCAGGAGTTAGCAACGCCGCCGAGACAGGGAGACAACTCGGCGTGGACTACCATAAGCGGTATCGAAACCAACGTGGTGGGACCGCCAGTTTTGGAAGCAACCGGTTGTAGCGCGTTGTGGCAGCATTCTTTTGCCGTCACTTGCCTTTTGCCCGCAGCCTGGAGAAGTGTCCGAACAATCAGAATGGGCATGCAGTGGCACCTGCAAGTTTTGCATATTCTATCCATGTAGTTGTTTTTTTGTTATTTCTCTCCTTCTTTCCTTTTAATTCGCTCTGCACTTCATTATGCTTGTTTCGTCGTTTTTTTTTTTTTTTTTTTTTTTTTTTTTTTTTTTTTTTTTTTTTTTTTTTCATTCGCTTTGCATTCCATCCATTTTGTTTCCCGACCTTTCAATTTTTCATTTTTGCATATTTGTTTCCATGTCGCTTATTATCTTGCAAGCACTTCATTCATTTCGCTTCCCATGCCATCCTATCTTTGCCAGCAAAATTATACAATAGCTGGCGCATAATGGAAGTGGTCGGTGGCAAGTGGCTTCGCCATCAGGCGTGGTTCCGCTGGGGGCCGGAGGAGGGAAATTTGACGGAGGAGGGGAGGAGGGTTGTCAATACACGCGGCCCCCATGCCCAGCTGCGCCCATTTCGGTACTCCGGCTTTGTTTGTGGGGAAGTTCAATGTCTGCATTACAGGCATGTTTGCACGGACATTTCGTCTGAGCCAATGGATTCTATTATTGCTCTATAATCTTTCTACAAAGAACCCCTGCTCCCGTTGCCTTGAAAAGCCATCTTGTTTTCTTCCCTCTCGGAATTAATTTTTTTAACCGCTCGAATATTTTAAATATGGGAACGGGGGGGGGTTTTGAGCTCCAGTAGAACCCTGAACCGATTCCGTTAATTTAGTTTGAGGCGGGTGGGATTGCGAATCCCATCCCGGCACCAGTGTTATCGAATCCGCTTACCCCTCGGGCTATGATGTGCGATCGGCCGTGTACCGGTCTAATTCGCAACCGCGTCGCCCACCGGACGGCAAATTAGTCGTGAACGCTTCCCGGAGCTAACGGCCGAACCCTGTCGTTGGGTGGGTCTTTCAACCGCGACCACGGCCCGTGCCAATTTGTCTAACCAGCAAGATAGTGGACTCGCCGTTCGATATATCAAACCTAAGTACCTGGCGGGAGCCAACCGGGCAGCCGTCCTCGAACGCAGGTTCCGGCTGGGACACGCCGTTAAGTGGTTTCGTTCCGGGTTCTTGCAGTGATAACCAGCGGGTATTAATCGCGACTCGCCGGATCCCTCCTATTAACGGGTGTTTGAACCCCCTTATTTATTCCGCGATGCAAGATGGCATTTTCATAGGGGAAGAGGAGCAACAAACGGATCATTCAAGACCAAGCATTTTTTAGAAACACGTATGCAGGCAAATAGGGACAAAGCAAACAACGCATGCAGTTCATTTATGAAGATTTGCGGACGTACGCATGCAAATATACAGCCAAACAACAATGGAAAGGAAAGAGATAATACGTTTATTCTATTATGTACAGTCACTTATACAGTTACTTGACAGACGGCGGCACGACAACTTCTTCAAACCCCAAAAGAAAAGCGAAACACCCCTCCACAGACTAGAGGTCGGCTGGAACCACTTGGGTCTTTAATGACGGCGGGACCCTGAAAGACCGAACGGGGTCCGGGAGACACCGTAGGTCAGGTTACCTGCACCCTCGAGGGTGCCTCGGTGGTCGCGAGCTCTCTTCCGGCACTCTCCTCCTGACTGCGTGGGCAGAGCTGGTCCTTCACAACAAACCCTCGGCGACTTTGCGCCCAGAGGGAAAGGCAGCACCCGTCTACGTGCGTCCACCCCAGAGGCGAACCAACCAAAGCCACGAGCTTGGCCGCAACCGCCGACGGACAGCACACGCAGCCGACGGACCCGAACACCCGACTTCAAAGACAAAGGACCAAGACCAAGTTTCCAGCTCGAAAACCACCCAAAAGAAAAGACAGACATAGGCCACCCGAAGAACCAAGCTGAAGCTCGCGTGCTGTCCGCCTTATATCCCCTGGGGCTCATGGCGCTTGCCCTCCCCGTTTCGGCTCGCCTCCCTTCGAGCCTTTTCGAGAAGCTTCTCGAAAAAGGGCGTTCCTCAGCTCCTAGCGCCTCATTCCTCGTATCCAACCAATGCGAGTGAGCTGCTTCGCCCTTCCCACTCACACCAAACGCGGAGAGAAAAAAAAAATGCGGAAAACAATCCGCGCTACCAATTGGAGGTTTCTTTTCTCGGTCTTTTTCTTGCGTCCCTCGACGTTTTCGACGCGGAAAAGGGTTGTTAGCGTGGGTTTGTGGGGATGGTGGTTTGATAGCTGGCATAGCGGCGAAGATAGTTAGATGGTGGCGTACTTGTTGTGGCGATTGTAGCGTGTTGGCGTTGTGGCGTGGTTGATGGTGGTTGTTTGTTGGCGTTGTGGTTGTTTTGGGGGGTGAACCTTGGTTGCTGTAATGGTGGTGCGTGTATGGTCGGTCCCAAAATAACGATAGCAACAGAAAAACCTCCCTCAAAGGGTCACAAGCCCAGTGAACACGAAAGATTCCCTGCGAAACAACGGTGGGGAAAACCTAATCTGAACACATCACTTAACGCGGGATAACCTGATCTAATAGGAGCCTTTATGGTGTTCTGCGAATTTCCACAGCCGTAACAATACATTTATATATATATATATATTGTATAATTATATAATATTGTATATATAATATATATAATATATATATATATATATATATATATATACAGGGGGCTGCAAAAGTATGTATACAGTAAGGAATTATACCAGGATTACCAGTATTATACAGTGGTGCGAGGATTTCAATTTAATACTGAGAATCAATTTAATTCATTAAATCATTATTACGCATTTATAATATTTTTATTTTCGTAATTTTTCTGTTAATAACATCTTTATTGTAATATCATTAAAATACGTTTTTGTGGAGCAGCGTTTTTGTTTTTCAATCACTGTATAACTATTTTTGCAGCCCTGTGTATATATAATATATATATATATATATACTATTAATATATATATATATATATATAT
>CM068963.1:54238482-54250870 GCA_035128595.1 Eptatretus atami
GCGGTTCACAGGGATTTTCAAGAATGTAACCCCCATGAACGGCAAGGCCCTCCTGTATATAATTTAACATTGCACAGGGTATTGTGTTCTATAAACTCTCCAATTGTTGATGTTTAATATTTCATTCCAGAAACAAGATATGCACCAAACTCTTCAATGACTCAACTTCCTCCAAGTCATGGAAGCACCTCATCAAAAGTCAGTCTCTGGTGTATGCTCTCTGTTTCCCCGCCTGCCCGTCCAACGCCTAAACCGGCAGTAATGCCGGAAGTCTCTGACCGAGATATAACGGTGCGATCGCATCAAAACTGCTTGTCTTTGGCATAAAAAATCTCGTGTAGCCACCCACGCTTCATCTGTCCGCCATCTGCTTATTGGCGCAAACCTGGCATAAGCGCCTCAGATTGGCAAGCAAGCAGCCGACTCACTCCTCACTGAACAGGATCTTCGACTGATCGAGCTGGTCTTGAGACACGCTGGAGTGATAGTCTGATTCAATCCTGACACAATCCTCACCACCTCTCCACTTATGTCTTTCGGCTACCAAGGAACTGTTGGAAGCGCTCCACCGTTCCCGCTCCGCCCCACCGTACAATCTGATCTCCCTCAACAACTCTTCGCTTGTAAGAAGTCTTTCATTCAAGCTTTTTGAGCTCACTATCTGCCACTATCTCTTCTGGAAAGCACATACCAAGCTGGCGCTCCCAAAGCCAGTCGCTGACTGGTGGACATCCTCCGTCGTGCAAAGTCCTTCCTGGCACACTGGCTCTCTGACCACAAACAAACCGGATGACTGCTGGAGTTGTTTACAGGAGTAGTCACTGCTCACATGTACTAACTACTTTGGTAAAGGTGGATTTCAACACGTTTTCATTGTTTTCTCTTGTTTTTATTTTTAGTGGATGGAAAACTTCTTCGACTAACTGATTTTCAGAAAAATGTCAATTTGTTTTTACAGTACTTTGGACAACGGAAGGACAACACTCAAAATGCTTTCCATGATGGTCACTGAATTGAACGTTAATCACAGAATTTAAAAAGCTTTGAGTGCAGCTTCCCTTTGTGGCATCCTTTTCATCGAGTCTTGGGCATCAGTTACAGCTGTAAATAGTTCCACAAAGACAACCACACCGTCATAGCAATCTACCCTCTGGGTTTCACACATGGGCTTCAGTCTTGAGTGGGCAGCAGTTGGAGCCCTGGAGAGCGAGTGGTTCCTGCTCCATCACTCTGAGCGAGTGGTTCCTGCTCCATCACCCTGAGTGAGTGGTTCCTGCTCCATCACCCTGAGCGATTGGTTCTTTCTCCATCAACATGAGTGAGTGGTTCTTGCTCCATCACCCTGAGTGAGTGGTTCGTGCTCTGTTACCCTGAGCGAGTGGTTCGTGCTCCGTCACCCTGAGCGAGTGGTTCGTGCTCCGTCACGCTGAGTGAGTGGTTCGTGCTCGTCACCCTGAGTAGTGGTTCGTGCTCCGTCACCTCTGAGTGAGTGGTTCGTGCTCCGTCACCCGGTATGAGCTTCGCCTCCGTCACCCTGAGTAGTGGTTCGTGTCTCTCGTCACCCTGAGCGAGTGGTTCGTGCTACCACCTCCTGAGCGAGTGGTGCGTGCTCCGTCACCCTGAGCGAGTGGTTCGTGCTCCCGTCACCTGAGCGAGTGGTTCGTGCTCCGTCAACCTGAGCGAGTGGTTGTCGCTCCGTACCTGAGCGAGGGTCGTGCTCCGCAACCTGAGCGAGTGGTTCGTGCTCCGTCACCCTCTCCCACCCCCTCCCTCTGTCCTCTCCTCCCTCCCCCCTCCCCATTCTCCTCCTCTCCTCCTCTCCCACCCTCCCTCTGGCCTTATCTGCCCCTCCCCCTCCTCTCACTCCAAACCTTGGGTACAAAACCAACTGTGGGGTAGCATAGGCTCTTGGCCGTGGCCTCACACGGGGTGATGGGTGGGGAGAAGGTTAAACTCTCTTTGTAAATGTGCACAGTGTAGCACCACCTAGTGGTGGTTGCCGAGGGTATTACAATTTCTCTTTTACCTGGCAACGCTGAGGTTAAAACACTCTTTGCACTGGTAAATTTATCGTCCTTCCTTTCCTCCCCCACTCCCCCAAAATGGACAGGCTTGTCAAAGCCTGTATCGCATGCAAGATATGTCTAGCAAAGGGATATCAGGAGGAAAGGGGGGCAAAGTGGGATGAGCATGACGTGAGGGCGGGGACGGGAACGGGGAGCGAGGTGGGGGTGAGGGTTAAAGGACTCCATGGATGGTAAATTGTCTCCTTTCCTTCTCCTACTCCTTCTCACTCAAATATTTGGCAACAGCGACTAATTGGTCCATCAGTGAACGACGGGTAGCTCTGCTGGTATTAAATATGGTGTGTGTGTGTGTGTGTGTGTGTGTGTGTGTGTGTGTGTGTGTGTGTGTGTGTGTGTGCATCATGTGTGTGTCTACGTCTGAACTTCATAGAAAAAAAACACAGCTAGGCCAATCTCCACCAAATTTTTCATGCATGTTGTGAGTACCCAGGGTCAGGTCATAAACATGAAATAAAAATCCCCCTTGCAAAGGTGGGGGAGACGATTTCGATTTTCGTCTGTACATGTGCACAGTGCAAGTGGTTTCTAACCCTGCTGCAGCCAGGGAGGATTATAATTAGCACGCGCAAAATATATTGCTCCACTCACCCACTATCTCCCCACCACCCCCATGCTGCTCCCAAAGGGAGTGGGTTTTCCTAGTCGATAAAACACACCACACAATGTGGAAGTTATTTTTCACCTGAATTTATCAGAGATGGCTTTCTGAAAAATTAATATGTAATTTGGGCAAAGGTTCCTACATGTAAAGATTATAAATCGCTTTAAGATGACACAGTATTTTATGAATAGACAGTGTTACGATTAAAATTTGAATCAGAATTCACAAAGCAATTTGGCATTATCATCATCACAGGAATATCGATTTGCTTTGGTACATTCGCTTCACTGAAGGATGCAATTTTCACAAATAATTCATTAAACATTTTGTTGACCACTTTTCCCCACTTGACCATTACGGGACTTTCTCTGCGACAAAAAGTGATATAACCAAATTTATATTTGATTGTCTGAAAGGTTATCTCCTTACACATGGCCTTATTTGTGTTATTACTGAAATTACATCACAATTGTACATAATTGGCTGACTTAACGCTTTCCTTACATCAGAGGCATGGAAAAAATACTCTTGAAAACCTTGAATATTTCCTTAAAGCTAGAAACTTTTCTCATGTTTCTAGTTTCAAGAAAACTTCTTTTATTTAAGGAAATTATTTTTTGGCAGAGCACAACTGTGCATGACTACATCACATAGCAATGGCGGTCACCACACTCGTATTTGACAAAAGTTTCTGTCAGATGGTATGACCTTCTTCTCCTTCTCCTTTTTATAATGCACAGCACATGGCTATGGGTGTATCATTTGTTGGGGTGCAGCTGTGCCGCTGATGCATTGCTTCCCGTCGGTTACAGTAGGCATCTGGACTTGGCAAAGGGTGTCAGCGATAGCTCGGTACATTTCAACGAAGGACACGGTGGGATCTTTAAGCTCCACAAACGAATGCCAAGGAATGGCGCACACAATGATGCCTTGCCCTACCCGTGAAACACCTGGATGACAGTTTATCGCTGGATCGGGATTCAATCCCAGGTCATACAGCTTAGAGGTGAGAGTGTGTACGTACCTCTAGATATCCTGGCAGCCCGGTAGGCACCTCTTGGTGATGAACCCCAGTTGCCCAATTTTCTCCAGTGGGCCACACTTTGGCCAGGTCTCCCTAATTGTTTTGATCACCGCATTTTCAAATATATGCCTTTGATAGGGGTGGAACCAATGCAGTCGAATTAATTGCTGTTTGCTTGATGCAGAAGCTATTCCGGCCGTGGGCCGCTGTGAACCTAATAGTGGAAAATACAACCTTGATAGAAAGAGCTCAGCTGATGATTCACTCGGTGTATTTGTGTAAAAGTGTGCATGTGTTTTAGAGATGTCACGAAGTGTACAGTCTGTGGGTTTAATTGTTTTCAGAAAACATTAAAACATTAATTTTTGTTTTTGGCTTAATATTTACCCCTCGTCACCGAAGATGGACAGAGGTTATGTTTTCACACTTGTATGTCTGTCTGTCTGTCTGTGAGCAGGATATTTCAAAAAGTTGTGCACGGATTTGGACGAAACTTGGTGGATAAGTTGGGTGTATGATAAGGATGAATTGATTCGATTTTGGTTGAAGATCCAGATCCGGACACCAGAATTGTTTTCAGTGATTTTTCATTACATGTCTGGTGTTGGCTTAATTGTTAGGGTGGTGGGCTTGGGATCCTAGGATCCCGAGTTCAAATCCCCCTTGGCTGTTGAATTAATACCAGGTGGGGTTTACTCTGCCTGTCATCCTTCCGAGGTCGGCAAAATGAGTGCCAGCTTGCTGGTATCCTGTGTTGGAGTGGTGACCCGTCCAGGATTGTGTCCAATAGCCGAGGAGACTGCTTAGGCAGCACCAACGCTTTGCACAGAGTCTGACCTTGATGGATGGATACTTCACTATTCAGAGATAGGGCCAAAAAACATATACAACATGATATCTCAAAAAGTTGTGGATGGATTTGGATCAAACTTGGTGGATGAGTTGGGTCGGTGACACGAACAAGCCGATTCGATTTTGGTTAATGTCCCGATCCAGATCCAGCGTATCAGTGGGATATAAAACGTAAAATGTTCAGCCTCGCAAAGGTATGGTGCTGTTCTAGTTTGTCTATTGAGTGCTTTTCTAATTTATTTTATTTTCATCACGGGTGTCCTTTATATAGTAGGTCTGAAATGAGTCTCAAAATCCAATTCTTGAACTTCATGCTTGTTTTTTTAGTCTCAAACTGAATTGTCTAAAAATTGTTTTATCACAACAGTTATAATATTATGATTATTTAGGATTAACTTACAACCTTCGTCTTCCTTTTACCTTTTCATCCTACCCTCAAATGTTCAACCCTCCTCCCCACACAACCTTTATGCTTTAAAAATGGAAGTATATTTCATTCATAATTCATATATAATATGTTTGATATGAATCATTTATAAACCACAAGAGGGGTGAGTGACGGGTGGGTTAGTGAGATGGGTAATGAGTGAAACAGAGGGATAGAGAGAGAGGAATAAAAGTGTAGATTATGAGTGAGTGTGAAGGAGATTTGTGTGGAAGGAAATATGGATTGGTGGAGTGGAGTAAATTAAACATAATTTGCTTTAATTTTGCCAAAATTTACTTCTCTTCTTTTAAATCTCATTGTAATTGATGTCGGTGTTTACTTATTTCTTTCTTCAGCTCCTCTTACTACTCATTCCGAGTCTTCAACTGTCGACCTGAATTTTTTTTTTGCACACAAAGTCGAGTCTCATGGAACAGTAAGAACACAGAATGGATGAGGATGTAACCGAACAAAAAGAACAGTAAAATGAAGGTGGGGGTGGGGTGGGGGAGGTGGTGGGACACCAACAGCAGGGTTGAGGGAGACTTGGACAGATAAGTTGTGTGGGGAGGAATGGAGGGAGTGTCAGGGAGGACGTACATGGTAGACAAGATGGATACAGAAGCAAACTCTCAGGAAGGAAAAACTTGACATTTGGAAAGAAGTGGGGTTGGGGTCATTTAACGGAGCGAGAAAAGATCATTGCTTTGGTGAAGAATGATCTGAGACGGTCTTGAAGACCTGGAGGGAAAAGTGGGATTGAAGAGAGTGTAGAAGTTGGTTCTACAGGTGGGGGGAAAAATAGGAACTAATGAGTGGAGGTTAGCAGTTTGCTACCCATTTTTATACCCCCTCACACTTCTTTTGATGTTTAATTTATAGCTTTCTTAAATTTTAACCATTTCCTTTGGATATTAACTTCTTCCTGTTCTGGATTCAAAAGTGGTTCAAATTTTCCATCAATTATATTTAAAACTTGCTCCCTATGATTTTCAAGATTTAGTTTCAGAAGTAAATCCCAATTTCCAGCAAGTCTTTCTGGCAATGATTGCAATCGGACTTGCAGGAGAGGTGAGAAGAAATTT
This sequence comes from Eptatretus atami, assembly GCA_035128595.1. Taxonomy (NCBI): domain Eukaryota; kingdom Metazoa; phylum Chordata; class Myxini; order Myxiniformes; family Myxinidae; genus Eptatretus; species Eptatretus atami. The sequence continues at coordinate 54,244,559 of CM068963.1, forward strand.
AAATTCTCAGTATGCTGATGGTAGTAGATTGTGTGAGGCATATGCCAGATAAAGAGAGGGAACATTTGTTACCTCCACCACCGAAGGTGGACGCAGGTTGGTTTCACCCCTGTCTGTTTTATCTGTCTCTGAGCAAGATATCTCAAAAGGTTATGGACGGATTCGTACGACACTTGGTGGATAAGTTGGGTGTGTGCCAAGGATGAAATGATTCGATTTTGATGACGATCTGAATCCAAATCCGGATACAGTACTATAATTTCTAAGTGATTCTTCACCATTGAGAGGTAGGGCCAAAAACGATACATAGCACGATACATAGTTGGTAAAATAGTTCAGAGTTAATTAATAACATCGGAGATCATATGGTTTGTAGAAGTTCAAATAAGGTCATTAATGAAAATGAGAAACAAGATTAGTGGGATTACTCAGCCCTGTGAGTTAAAATGGAACCTCTTGGAGAGGGCAACAGCTACACAAATAAAAATAGGACCACTTGTCCTGAAGTTCACCTGGTTCAGGAGCAACAGTCACTCAAGCCCCCTGCAGACCCTGATTTTTTTTCTTTTTAATGTGATGAACAAACTTAAGTACATCATGGGTGATGAAGGTTGTGATTAAGTTTCATTGAAATTGTGTGTGTGCCATTTCAGAGAAGAGAGCAAATACCTATTTTGTGGGGCTCAAACCCCCTGCAAACTACCCGAGACCCAGATTTTTTTTATTCTTTGAACAAACTTTGGTGCATCACGGCTGAGGAAGGTTGTGGTCAAGTTTCATCGAAATTGTGTGTGTATATTTTCGGAGAAGAGAGCAAATACCTATTTTGGGGAGTCAAACTCCCCCCTCCTGGTTTGGAGTGTTGTGTGCAGATTTCACCCTTATGAGTGCAGATTTAAATGCGGTAAAACCCTTCATTACGCATCAGATGTGAAGCTTGTGGCCAAGTTTCATCAAAATCGTGTGTTTGGTTCAAGTGATAATGACTGACGTGTTTGGTGACTGACTGACTCACTCACTCACTCACCTGCAGCCACTGCATGCTCGCATAAGCTCACCGGACTAAAGTCCAGGTGATCTAAAAATGGAACATCCAAGGAGGCTTTTACTGCCATGTAATGAGAGGAATAGTAACGTCATGTTGCCGTAGTGTATCAAGGAGGTCTTTATGCCAGACTCTATCAAAGACCTTGAAAATATCTAATGCAACAACACAACTTTCTGAATAACTCCAGAGCAGGTGACAGTGCATTGGAGAGGTGAGCAAATGCATATCACCAATAGATCTGCCTTGTTGGAATCCATATTGGTGGTCGCTAAGAAAACTTGGACATTTAGTTAAGGACAGAAGCTGCTTTGTGATGTTTCCCTAACCTTGGAATGGTGGAAAAAATTATATGCAGACTCAAAGCTCATGGAGGAGCTAGAACACAGATTGGAAAGGAAATGGGGAACAATGAGAGCAGTGGGGAGAAGGACATGGGTGGGGGAGGATGAACAAGCTGAATAAAGCCACAAACTATCAATCACAGAATGTGGAAGGGAAAACTGCGGAAGAAGCAAAAATCAAACAAAAATATGTGAAGAGGATGGTGAGGAAGGGGTAGAAACCTGGAATCATGGAAATGTGGGTGTGATAAGGGGAGAAAGGATTATGGGAATGACTGGATATGGTGGTGAACTGCTGTCCTGAATCCTTGGAAGAAAGAATGCGATTGAACAGACTGAAGAAATGAGAAAATAAAGAGGAACAAATGAGTGGAGGTGGGCAGTAAGTCTGGATTTTGGGAATTTAAGCAGTTGGTTATTGGATGACAATGTGACCTGGAGAGCGGGACAGGGACGGGACAGAGCAAGGAAAGGGCAGAGGGTGTGGAGACCAGAAAGGAGGCAGTAGAAGACAGAAGGACCACTGACCTGTCTGTGATGTGAAAGTAATATGCCAAGAGACTTGGCTTCAACACGGGAGATACCAATGATTTTGAGATACCAACACAGCATCAAGCTGAGAGAGATGTGATGAAGGCCTTGTAAGTAGATAGAAGTTCAGATTTGCCAAGGAAAGACTGTGTTCCAGTCGGCATCTGGCTGGAGAAGCTAACTTAGAAATGTGGTTTACCAAAGAAAGGTCATGGCTGTTGGTGAGGCCAAAAAGTTTGAACTTTTTGAAGAGCAGTTGAAGATTCAACTTAGATGTGTAGCTAACCACAAACTGGGAGTCCTAACCACAAATCATCAGAAAATGTAATTGGTTTCTGTGAACATCTCCTCTGCTCTTTCAGGTGTACAGACTTCTTGCATGTTATTTGAAGAATATATGTCCAGGTTGTTTTCCTCCCAGAACTGTATCAGACGTTCGCCTCTGCTCTTCTTCATTCCAAGTCCAAAACTCCTATTGCATTTCCACACCTCTCTCTCTGCCAAGTTGTGCATTCCAATCGACCATAACTATCATAGTGTCTCCACTCTTCACATGCTTCAATGTATTTCACCCATCCTCATGGAATACTGTCAGACCCCACTATCCGTGGAGGATACGTTCCTGGAAAATGCCATGAATGTCGGGGCATTGTTTCAATGGAAAAGGGGGGGATATGTTCCTGGCAGTTTGTGATTCAAAAGGGAAAAATCAAAAATCCTGTGAAAAACAACGAAGACACCCGCAAAAAAAAACATGAAAACGCAAAAAAAAAACGAGAAAACATGAAAAAAAATGCGAATATGACCATGAAAAGTCACATGACCATGAAGGATAGGACCGCGAATGTCGAAACAGGTCGCAATCTATAAACCGCAAATGCATGGCTTCCAAAAATAGTGAATCCGTGAATAGCGGGGTCCGACAGTACTTCAACCTCTTCATCACTGTGATCCTGGTGATGCATTCATTTGAAAATACACAATGTTCATCGGCTTCCCTTCAAATGTTGCCATAATCAATCTCTCAAAATATTGGCCAATAACCCGGCATGGTTCTTGCTACCTTCTTTGTCATCATTATTCCAACTCCATTCTGCTGCTCACTGCTACCTGAGAACAACAACACATGATCTCCTTTGTCTATTTTCCCAGATTCCATCCACCTAACTTGTGCCAAGCCTAAAATGTCATCGTTGAGTGTTAACATCTTTATGCAGTTGTCTATTTTGCTGCTCTGGTGGAGTGTCCTCACATTATACATTGCAAATTTCAAGAGATCTTGTCTTTGTTTGAGAGTAGCATTATCAGATGAGTTTCTGCCTTCTGAGTTTGGCTACCCACATAATTGAAATGGCTATTCCTCCTTCCTAAGAAGTCATTTTCTTCCATAAGTGCAGATACCAAGATTTGAAATGAAATGAATGGTAGAAATGGAAGCCAGATAACTGAGGATAAGTGCACCAACTTGGGCTCGTGATCTGAGTGTCGACAATGATGTAGAGATGGGATCATTAAAGGTGGTTGTGGGTACATCAAGTTGAGATTAAAACAAAGCCACGGATATTTAAACAGACAGTAGAGGAAATGGGAAAGTTCTGTGCTGTGCAAGGTCAGGTCAGGTCAGTCAGGTATGGGAGCATGCACCGGAATAGTGCGTCGCTGCGTCCACTTTCCACCAGTACTCCAGGCGCCTCTGTCTGGCCATCCCCCAGGCAGAGGCCTGGCCCATCCCCATCTCCTTGAGGTGCTGATCAACCTGCTGCAACCACGAGGCACGTGGTTGGCCCATTGGCCTCCTCCACTCACGAGGCTCCCTCGCTGAGAGAATCTGGTGAGCAAGATCAGCGACAGGAAAATGAGCCACATGTCCATACAGCCGCAGCTGATGCTCACGGACTATGCTGGAAACAAATCTCATTTGAGTCTCTCTCAGCAACCGCTCGTTGGACACAAAGTCCGACCAGTGTTAGCCAAGGATTCTCTGAAGAGACCTGGAACCAAAGGAATTAAGTCGCCATCTCAGATCTCTGGTCAGGGTCCAAGTCTCACAACCGTAGAGCAAGCATGGAAACACCAAGGACCTGAAGACTCAGACTTTCGTCCTCCTGCACAGGTACTGACAGCGCCACACCCCATGATCCAGTGAATCCATGACTCCCCAGGCCTGACCCAGTCGTCGATTGACCTCTGGCTCACAGCCAGCATGCATGACTATCACTGCCAAGATAAGTAAATCTCTCCGCGACCTGAACATCCTCACCACAAACAGGTACAGACAAAATAGCAGCATCGAATATGTCATTGTCATTGAAAGTCTGGATCTTAGTTTTGATCCAGGTAACCCGTAATCCCAATGGCTCTGACTCCTCATTCAGCACTTCGAGGCCCCCAAAAGGATATCCAGAATCTCCAAAAAATGAATGCATCATCTACGAAATCAATGTCAGAGATCTTGACATTCCCAAACGATGCACAGCAGCTTGATCTCTCCAACATCCTCCCCATAATCCAGTCCATACAAGCGCTGAAAAGTGTGGGGCTAGTACACACCCCTGACGAGCTCCCGAAACAACTGGAAATAAGTTGGAGATGGAATCACCTCATCTCACAGCACTCTCAGTACCAGAGTATCGTTTAGACATGAGAATGATCAGTTTTGGTGGCACCCATGAAGACGAAGAATCCTCCAGAGGGCATCCCATTCACTGAATCAAACACTTTGCAGAGACCAACATTGGCTCCAAGTAGCCCCTGCCGAAACTATCATCTGCGTTCGGTGAGGACCCGAAGAGCAAGGATACGGTCAATTGTTGACCTCTTGGTGTAAAGCCTGACTGCTCTGGACGCTGGTGCTCAAGCAGATGGTGGTGAACCCTATCAAGAATTATCCGAGCAAATATGTTGTCCAGCACTGAGAGCAGCGTCACCCCTTGTTGCAGTCTTGGCGATCACCTTTCCCTTTCCAGAGAGGGACAACAAAGGCCCTCTTCCAGTCAGTTGGGATGATGGATGGTTCCAGGCAAAGCACAGAACCACATGCAACGACACGAGTACAGCATTTCCACAGCCTTGAGAAGTTCAGCATGGATGCCACAGATCCCTGGAGCTGTACCACATTTCAACCGGTTCACCGCAGCCTCTGCTTCCACAAACGAACGTGGATTTTTCAACAATTTTTTGGAATTTTTGGGGAAGTGTCAGCAACAGGGATAGTTCCACCCCTGACATCTAACTCAAGAGCTGGTGGATCAGCCTGGTACAGCCGCTCAAAGTAACCGGCCCAGCAGTCATTCACTTCAGACTCCTCAGTCAAGATCCCACCAGCCTCTACTCTAACTGCAGTACACCGTGGGATGGGCTTAGAGGAACGCAATGTGCGAACTCCCCTGGAAGCAGGATGAGAATCACTTGATCACAGATTCCTTGCACATAGGACTCCTTGTCACACTTAGCACACGTGCAGTTTTATGACTTAGATCCCTGAACAGCTCAGCTCTGCCATTCAGCCTGGCCCTGCAACTCTGGTCAAGGGTATCCATTGTCCCTTGGGAGACAAAGTTCTTCTTTGCCTGATGGTGGGTTCCAAGACATAGACGGGCAACATCACGGACGGTGGTCTTGAAGGCACTCCACAACTCTTAGGGATCCCCCAAAGCACCCAGACCCCCCAAATCTCCACTCAGCTTGTTCACAAACTCCTCAGTTATCCTTTCATCCTTGAGCTTTCCAATATCCAGCCTAGGCTGGGATGGTACCATTCTCCAGGATTTAAGCTGCAGCTTCAGAGTCGCTCCAACAAGCCTGTGGTCGGTATTGAGGAAATGAGCACTGCCATAGACCCTGCAGTTCTGGATAATCCTCCATTGACCATCAACGAGCACATGGTCAATCTCCTTTGCCACACCACCAGCGTTGGAATACCAATTCCAGCGATGAGCTTGTGGTCGCTGAAACCATGAACCAGCCACCCTAAGTCCATGACTTATTACAAAGTCAAGGAACTTTGTACTATTCTGCTATTCTGGTTCACAGTTCCAGAACCATGGGGACCAACCATCCCTATCCCGATCTCATAACCATCCCGATCAGTTCCAGTCAATGCGTTGAAATCCCCAAAGACTAGAAGACCATCTCGCCTGAGGCACTGATCAACCACAGACTCGAGCGTGGCATAGAATGCGTCCTTCATGGGGAGATCACTCGCCTCAGTCAGAGAATAGACAGAGACCAGGGAAATGACACCCAAGAAGTGACGAATCCTTCATCTCATAATACACTTGTTAACTGGTGTAACCTCAATTATCATATGAGTCAGCTTATCAGACACAGCTACAGCAACTCCTTGGGCATGGTAACCATCAGAGTGACCAGACCAATAGTAGGTGTAACCAC
>CM068963.1:54250888-54268192 GCA_035128595.1 Eptatretus atami
GTCTCCGAACCCCAGAGAGTGCTGCAATACCGATGTACAAACACTTGAGCTCAGATGATAACAGAGACTGGTGATCATCCTCTCTTAGGGATAGGACATTCCAGTCACCTACCCAAAGGGATCCACCTCAGGTTACCCCAAGCAGACCGCCGGTCTGGTGGACGACACCTCAGCAACACCACTACCGCAATCTGATTGGGGAAGGTTACCCCATGATTTTCCTCCTATTATCAAAAAGTGCGGGACCGAAGGCTTCGCTACAATCCCGTCTTCCGCTGAGATGCTCGGCAGAGGGCAGCTGCACAGGAGGTACTCCACGGGGTGGGTTTTCAGATTTCTTTGTGCTTTTCATACGTTTTGCGGAATGAAGGTTTTTTTTTTTTGGTGGCTCTAGTGCAAATCCTGCACCAACCTCCGAATAAGAAGTAACCCAACTGCAGGAGGACGTCCGCAGACACAGTTGGCACTACATATGGATGGCCGTTGGCTCACAACGAGCTCCTCCGCCCTTTGACAGGTTTTGTTTTAATCCTGCTGGGTGTCCATATCCATACACCCTCCTCACCAGGAAACCTGGTGGGGGAGACGGCTTAGTCACCGACAACACAACCATGAAACAGGTTAGTACAGGATTACATGGTACCTGTCGCAAGTTAAGGATCTGATCTGACCTGACCTGTGCAAGGGACCACAGTTAAGTTGGATTTTCGTATATTTTATGCCAATCAACTATAACAATCATGAATACGATCATGAACTAGAAAGCACCCCAAAATGCAAAGCCCATCTGCGTCCACACACACACACACACACACACACACACACACACAACACACACCATGAATCGCAAGGCCCTGTCTCCTGCTGTGCAGGTGGACAAATCCAAAAACGATGGTCATGCAAGTCATAATGTGGATACGCAGATGTGCTAAAGCATACGTATAAATGACTGCAATAAATAATTCCCTATTATACAAGAACTCAGCACTGAGATGTGTCGACAGTTCATTGATGCACAGCAGGCACCATGTGAAGGAAAAATTCTCTGATGCCGCGTATTAATATGTGAGGGGAAGACCTAGGGTTTTGGAGCTTCGCAGTGGAATGAACAGTAATGATTGTCAGCATTTGTCTGCATATGCAGAAGCGGCAGTTGTCCTTTGGTGCAAAAGAAATAACATCAATGGAAATTCTTTATTCCTCGGCTTTGTGAAGTAGCAGCTTCGCTAGAGCATTGGGAATTGGGTATATGTGCCTTGTATGAGAAGCAGTTATTTGGGGGCTCATTTTTTAGAAAGGCTGAAGGTTTACTCATACACCTGTATGTCTTCTTTTTCACCCTTTCGGATTCCTTTTCATCTTCAGTATCGATGAAAGATGCTTCACTGGGAATCTCTGCGTGTTCATGTTTTTTTATCAACACGACCTCTTTACCTCGTTGATTGCGGCATGCAGTGCTTCCCCCCTTGCCTCGAAGTCTCGCACAACCCACAGTTCTGGGTATTAAGGTAATTCAGGCAAAAATTGGATTTAAAATTTGAAAAAGAAAACATGAGAAATAAACTACTTTGATTTCAATACTCTAGTATAGCATTTCAATACAATATTTCAATACTCTAGTATAGCATTTCAATACTCTAGTATAGCATTTCAATACAATATTTCAATACTCTAGTATAGCATTTCAATACTCTAGTATAGCATTTCAATACAATATTTCAATACTCTAGTATAGCATTTCAATACTCTAGTATAGCATTTCAATACAATATTTCAATACTCTAGTATAGCATTTCAATACAATATTTCAATACTCTAGTAAATTAGCAAGAAACCTCTCCCATCACTCACGTCCGCTTGTACGTACCTTGCAAGCTTGGATTTCCCAACCACTGTGTACACATGAAAAAATAGAAGACCCCAAAGATTCCTGGCATCTTGAGCTTCATTAGATGTATTTTGACCAACAAGAGCACACTGCGTGATAAATTTTTTTTTAAAAGTTAACCGTTTTACAAACAGGTTCCACCATAAATTTTACACTTTGCCAATGCTCATTACTGGTTATATGCCTGGTGTTGTCTTAATGGCTGGAGTGGTGGGTTTGGGATCCAAGGGTCCTGAGTTCAAATCTCGCTTTCCTGATTATTTCATACCAGGTGGGGTTGACTTTGCCTGTCATCCTTCTGAGATCGGCAAATTGAGTGCCAACTTGCTGGTATCATGTGTCGGAGTGACGACACGTCCAAGATTGTCCCCAATAGCCAAGGAGACTGCTTAGGCAGCACCAACAACGCTCTTCATAGAGTATGGTCCCAATGGATGGATGACCGGTGATGTGAAATTATGTATATCCCATGATTTTTTTTTCAGAATAGAGGATATGGTCGTGATGGTGGAAGCACATACATACTCTTGATGAAGCATTGGGTGTTCACGACTTGTGAAGGTTTCTCTATGGCTAAAAACAACCTCGCCCGCCTTTGCCACACTGTCACAGGGTGTGGAAATTTCCATTGAGCAGCCACAGGATTCAAATCCATACGAGCGATAGCAATTAAGGCAACAAGGCTTTACCCACTCCACCACCAAGATGCTCAGATACTATGTTGCATGAGTATATTTGGACACGTGCTGAAAAGCTACCAATTCTAAGCCTTCGAGAGAAACATCCTACAGGTACAATCCAAGAATATCTCGATGCATATGACCTTCACAACACTTAATTATTCATAATGGTCCTGCCCTGTTTAAACCACCCAAAGACAGCCCCTCACATAATACCATTACCTCATCAGCTTCCCCACTTAGCCATTTCTCAAGATTTCATCAATTCTCGACATCACTCCAGTTTAAAGCTGTAGCTGTTCAAAACATGACAGGATTTAGCATTCCAGCATTTTGCAAAGCATTCCTGAATATTGATAATTTTAAACCAGAATGGTTGGAGAAAGGTGTAATGGTTAGAGCGTCTGCTCTGAGTCTGGGAGATCGATGGTTCGAACCCCGGCCGAGTCATACCAAAGACTTTTAAAATGGTATGTACTGCTTCCTTGCTTGATGCTCAGCATTTAAAATGATTGATTATGAACAAAAACCATAAGTTGGCAAACATTGCACAGGCTTTGATGGGCCCAATGGCCTCCTACTGTGTGTGAAGTTCCTTGTAAGAGAACATCTATGTTATGTTACAGACAGAATACCCAATACACACGTCAATTAATAAACAAGCAGTCATAGACTGGTACTTACGAAATCGTCAACTTGACCTCTGACCTTGTCTAATAAAAGCTGTCTCTAGAGAAGGTAGCGACGCAAACCAGAAGTTTCTACGATGATTCTGTACCAAACCATCAAAAATCGTAATGTTGACCGAAGCAAAAATCTACATTTCTCCACGCAATTATTTAATATTATTTTATTAAAGTCACAAAACCGTAATATTTGGCCATCCACCAACAATCTTTACATAATCCGACGGCCTAGCGAGTCAGGCATGCGACGATAACCTTTATTGGGATAAAAAATGACTTTTAAACACCATCTTTATCGAAAACACCATCAGCGCGCACACGCAAAACCTTTACGTGACTCAACGACGCGTCTGCTCGAGCGCGCTGCACCACGTGACGAGCCGTGACGCGGCGAGTTAAATATTTTTTTATACAATCTTAAAACGTCTCCAAAACATCCGATTTTTACCAGAATTTCAACAACCGAGTTTTAAGCGTCCTAAGCGATCCAAAAACCGAAGACAAAATTAAAATCGAAGTTAAAACGAACTTGTAATGTCGACCGAAGAAAAAATACTCCATTTCTCCACATGAATTTACGGAATTATGTTTGACCTCACTGACCTTGACTTTGACCGATTTTGACCAAAATCTAATCAGCACTAGCCATCACCCTCCTGAATCACGTGGTGTAATTTGACATTGGTAGCTTCTTCCGTTCTCGAGTTATCGTGCCTACAAAACAAACACACACACACACACACAAACAAACAGAGGACGGAAGTCATCAATATAATTACAAAATCTTTAGATTTCGTAAGTAATAAAACACTGAGTAATCAGGCGAACTGTCCAACCAATGGTGGAATGTAATGTTACACACAGACATATAGACGGACAAGGGTATTATTGTTACGAATTTGGAAGCTTACTGCACTCAACATTCAGGTCCCTATAGAACAGTTATATCGGTAAGTACGTGTTTCTAGTTAGGGTCCCGTCCCTAGTCTAATGGGAATTAAATGTTCATGCGCTGCAGAGTTATTTTGATAGTCAGGGTTTTCTTTTACATTTTTATATCAACAACAACAACGTTTTTAGCAACGACACCTGCCTTCACTTCCTTCCACCATCCTCCACCGGCACCATTGCAAGCGTGCGTGCCAGCACGTACGTGGGCGGAGTTCACGAGGACCTGACGTCTCTCTTGCCCAATCCGGGGGATGCGAGCAAGGTTGCCGTCGGATGGCAAATAGGCGCAGCCCACGCAGGACCATGTTACTCTCCTTGTTTGAGGGGCGGTCCGCCGCGACGGCCGCCATCTCCCCCAGTCCAATCAGCGGAGTTGGCGCCCCTTTCGGCCAATCATGGGGGCGATGAGAGAATCGCGCGATGCAACCGTCCAATCAGGAAGAGAGTGGCCAAAAAAGAAGCCCCTCCCACCTGAGGAGAAAGAGTGTGGTTGTCTGGACCAGCGAGTGAAGAGACGGTGTGCTCGTGGCAGGAGCGTTGGCCAGTTCAAGTGTTCGGGGCATTCTGTCTGGGGAGAAGAACATCAAGGTCGCCTGTTCACCTTGTGAGCCTCGTCGTCTCGTCTGGCCTGCCGGTGTTCTGCCTGGTCCACCTTCCGCCGGCTGGCGTCCATCATTGCATCGAGTTGTGGGTTCGAGTCCCGCCGATCCAGGACATCGAAGACCGCATGAGGCGGGAAGGTCGAGATAGCTCTGGTTCCCAGCTCATCTTCCCTCGAGCTGGGAACCTTCAATAAAGGCCACGGCCATCACTTATTTTTGGGTAATTGTGTGTGCGTGTCTGTGGGCCCCGTCTTCAATTAGAATTGCTTAAGTGCCTTGTACATACTTGCATTTCTTATAGTCGGTTTAACTCTGCTCCTTGTGTGTTCCCTCCCCCCCCCCCCCCCCATTATAATAAATCCCCTGTTAAATGTATCAGCTCGTTTCTGTGTTTTCTTCATTGGTTTAGCACGGTGCGTGTTGGTGGATTAAAAGGCGTTGCTGCCGTAGCTGTGCATTTGGACCGACGGGACCTCGGTAAGGCCTAAGTCACATTTGCTCTACGGCGAGGATACGGGGCCGTACGCCCTCTGAATTGACAGAAACGTGCGGCGGCTGCAGAGTTTCTGCGGTGGCCTCAGGGTGGCCCTACGCCATTTGGCTATATTTTACAGGTCATAAGGTCGCCGTGGAATTATAGCGCAGAGTTATAACTTTTTTCATTTCTACGTTCGCCGTAGCAATTCGACAAGCCGAAACAAAAGAACTGGTTAAAAAAAAAAAATTAACCCATTCGTTACCGTCCATCTGGCCTCATGTTCGGCTTAGGGCCCCCTGCGGTCGACTTGCGGGCACCTTGCGTCTGCCTTGAAAATTCTATGGCCGCCGCAGGAACGCCCTAAGGTCACCGTGCGACATCAAATCAAAGACCGTACGGCACCCCACGTTTTCGGTCTCCACAATTTATAAATACGCCGTGCGGCTCCCGAAAAATAAAAAACATGTGACTGCTACATTGTGTGACCGTGGAAATACTGCGGCCGCCCGTATAATTGCTAGTGGCCGTAGATTTTGGAGACCCCACGGCCGCCGTGGCAAATGTGACTTAGGCCTAACCATCCGCTCGGGTTACGCAAGGGTCGAGCACGCTAACGGCTCATCCCGTTCGAGCTCCGTCGAGGGTGTGAATTCCTCGGTAGCTCGCCACGTGGGCCTCTAGGTATTTTGAAGTTTGGCAAATAACCCTGTCCCACGTGGCTGAATTATTGACGATTCACAGTCCGGTAAGGGACCCGTACCTTCAGAGTTATCGGAAAGGTACGATCTAGATTCCGGGTGTTCGGTCGAGCCGACCCTACTGCTCCACCTAGCGCCGATACCCAGCCCACAACATTATTATGTAGATATAAAATGAGTTACCTTGCAAGGAACTTCAAAGCAGGAGGTCATGAGGCCTATCATAGCCTGTTCAATAGTCATCAACCTATGCTTTTTTGTTTGTGCTCTACCTCTTCAAATGCTGAGCATCAAGCAAGGAAGTAGCACATACAATTTTTAAAGTCTTTAGTATGACTCACTCGGGGTTCGAATCATTGATTTCCCAGAATCGAAGCATACAGCTTTAAGCATTGTTTCACCCAGTATTGTTAAATTATAATCTGTGGCTTATTCAGGCACCTTGATGAAAAAACAGTTAGCTTTACATTTTGCAACAGATAACCCTCAGTCGTTCCGCTTGTGCTGGTGGAAGGTCTGCCAAGACAGGGATTAAAGAACCTTCACCTAGCTCACATCCTTCATCTAGTGAGACCACCGGATGTCCTCATGCTCCTCAACACTTGTTCAATGATCAAGTCAGTTGACAGACGAGCACAAACTGCGACGCAACATGAAAACCCTTCTGCAAACTTGTGAACACGTCGGGATGTCTCTCCCAATTCCACCAAAATGTGCAAGTAAAGTCCATCTGACTTGGTGTAAATATTATCTCAAAGCAGTAAAATAGGGAAGCATTTGTGACGGTGACAGAAGATGCAGCAGTAATGAAGTTACTTGTTCTCTCTGCTTTGAATAATCTACTAAGAATATCAAGCATGTCTATCTACACTTCACGTCGCTATAATTAAGTCTGGCCATTTTATTACGACAGACCTGAATACGAGACTTTATATGTTTGGAAATAGAATGAAACCAAGAATCTGCAGAATAATCAAAATGGGATTGAATAAGAGTTTTTGTAATCCATTCATGCTGGGCGACGTGTGGAGCGACTCAGGAAATCACGCCATCTCTCTCGGTCTTGTGCCATGCATTCGGGTTGCGTCCAGGTGCCTATCGTGTCTCTCATTTATCTTTTCTACGGTTAGTCGCCAGGTGTCCCTTGGCCTGTCCACCCTCAATTTCCCCTGGGGTGCCCCCTCATAGTGCGTTTTTACCTTTGCCACTGAAGGTGGATGGAGGTTATGTTTTCACCCCTGTATATTTGTCTGTCTGTTTATCTGTTTGTCTGTGAACAGGATATCTCAAAAGGTTATGGACGGATTTGGACGAAATTTGGTGGACAGGTTGGGTGTGTGATGAGGACGAATTTTTTACAATGTTGTCATTCTCCATACGTAATATGTGAACTATCCATTTCCATTTTCTTAGTTGAATTTCTTCCATGATATTTCTCCTTCCTGTTATTATACTCCCTACCTCTTTCTTAGTAGCCTGGTCTGGCCAGAAGATTAGTCAGATCCGAATACAAAAACTACAAAAACTTTAAATAAAAAAATACAAAAACACTTTATTTTTTTTTAAAAAGCAAAGAAAACATTTTGCATTTTCTTCTTTTGATCGTGTGTTGATAAATTAGTGTGGTGTTGATGTAGTGCAGGCATGATGGGATGAATGGCCTCCAGCTGTGCCTGATTTCCTTGTGTTTCTTGCAACATCTGTAGATGAGACTCCACTTTCTGTGTGATTCCTTTGGTGACTTTCCAGAACTTGCATCCAGAGAAGCACTGATTTTCCATTTCAGTACTATCAAAAATCTTGAGCTTTGATATGAATTAGAGTAGAACAATTTTTTTTTATGATTTCTGGATCTACATAAAACTAGAGTTCATGGAACACCTTATCCCGCACAGTCTTGAGAAACAAGGACATGGACAGGGTCTGTAAGTGGCAAATTTGTTTGGTCGTGATGATGTAAAATGCCCTAATATTTTCCCCAAGTACTGCTAAACATAAGGTTTTGAAAGTGCCACCAAGGTGATTTGTGTTCTGCAGTGTTCAGGTATATAATTCAATTGAGATAATATAAAGGTTTTAAAGGTTGTAGAAAGAAACCTGTTTTGTGAAGTACACTGCCGTTTTTGCCGACTATTACACCACCATATTTAACATGTTACATTAGTTATTTGTGCCTGTTGCTTGTGTCCTTTTTGACGTTCTCAAAAACAGTAAGTTTCTTGTTGGAATGATTTTCAATTTTGTTTGTCTGCCAGACAGGCAGACGGACAAGAAGAATTATCTCGTGACTCTGCACACGTGCGATCGGGACAAATTCAAAGCCAAAGTACTACTAAACTACAGCTTTGTTTTCTGTTTTCTGATTCGTGTTCAAAATCAATGGAGTTCTCTCATCTCCTCTTCTTGTCCAGGCTGGAGTTCCTCAAGGCAGTGTTCTGGGCCCTGTGATTTCTCTAATCTTCATCAGTGATCTCTTCAACTCTGGAAAATCCTCTTTATCTCTTTGCTGATGACTCCACCCTCTGCCGTACCATCTCTCATCCCTCAGATCAGCAGGCAGCCACCGCTTGACTCTCGACAGACCTGGATTAAATCACAAGCTGGTCCAACACGTGGAACATGTCTTTCAATCCTGACAAATCTCACACTCTCACTATGTCTCTCCGAAAGGACAGTCTGGAACCCCCCCCCCAATCTACTCTCAATCTCTTGAAGAAGTCCTTTCATTCAAGCTTGTGAGCTCACTATCTGCCATGATCTTTCGTGGGAAAGACACATTTCCAAGATGGCCTCCAAAGCCAGTCGCCGACTGGGCATCCTCCATCATTTAAAATCTTTTCTTGGCACACCTGAGCTCTTGACTACATACAAATCTTTCACCCGCAGCCCACTGAAGTACTGCTCTCCCCTCTGGGCTGTTGCTTCTGAATCGCACCTAGCTCAGCTTCACACTGTGGAAACCAAGGCTTTTAGGATCATTGGTATCTCCCGTGATGCGGCTGAGTCTTTGGGTCTCTCACTCTCTCACCGCAGGCAGGTGAGTTGTCTTTCTGTCTTCTACCGTCTCCTATCTGGCTTTGCACCCCCTGCTCTGTCTGTGCTCTGTCACTCTAATATTTCTGCAGGATGATCAAGGTCTGCCAGCAACCCCCTTCTGGTGAAACTTCCAAAATTAATAATCACTGCTCATCTTCACGCTTTCATTCGTTGTTTTTTCCTCCATCACTGGGAAAAAACTACCACACTCTCTTCAATCCCACTCTTCCCTCCAGGTCTTCGAAACAGCTGTTTACCACCATTTCATATCTTCCCACATCCAAAACCATGATCTTTTCTACCCCCGCTAATCCACCCCAAACTCACCTCCCTCAAATTCCCTGTTTCCTTCCTGAAAGTCCGTGTAGTGTCTATCTTGTTTACCCCATGCACCCCGCCACATCCCTCTCCCTTCCACAGATCTCCTGCTGTCCCTGTGCCCTTCTTGTTGTTGTGCTTCCCTCTCTCTCGTCCCCTCTTGTCTCCTGCTCCCTTTGCTATATGTTCTGTGTTTGCTCTTATAGGAGCCTCGACTAAGTATACAAAAATGTGGAACATTCAATTGAAATCAAGTTGTTTCTTGCTCATAAACTAACGTTTGTAGACAGACAGACAGACAGACAAAGCAAAACAATTGCTTGACCCCGCTTTTTGCCTCGCATGCACCGGGTAACTCTTCTCAATATAGATATTTCAGCCTTGACATAGATTTCTGAATAACACAACTTTCATATCTCTCTCCACTGAGGACTTGATCTAATCCTACACTGAGGATTGATCAAGATATTTGACAAAACTATAAAAAATCCTAATTTTTGGCCTTTACGTTTAACATGAAGATGAATACAAACATTGAGCTTACGTTTTGTACCAAATAAAATGTACAGTGCTCTGTTTTCAATTGTATTTTGTTGGTGTAGTAACAGCAAATTACCGCAGTCTGGTGTGGAGTCGTAACCGCCGAAGCGGTCACTTTGCGGAGAGCCGAATTAAGGAGGTGAATGCCGAGTGGTTTGCAAGCAACACCTCTTGACTCTGAAAATGGTCTGATACCATGCCGGTTATTCTTAGTTATTTAACCCAATTTGGACCCCCTTGGGATTATCAATATTCCTTATGGTTTTGCATTAGCATAGCAAGATGTGCAACGAGACAGATGTGTGCTCTTAAGGAATATGAAATGTTTAATGAAACCAGACGACACATGGAGAATCCCATAATAAATAAAAAAAATATAATAATAAATAAGAATGTATTGATACAGATAATGAACCTTGGGTGTTACGCATACAACTCGTATGTATGGACCACATCAGGATTTGTTAGCCCGACAGGGCTTTACCAAATCTGCTGAGTGTAGTCCTCGGTCTTCCGCCAAGGTTCCTGTGCGTAGGTAGGCAGGCGAGGGCAAACAGGATCGGCACAGCCAACTTCAAGGTGTCCCCAACAAGGGCAAGCCAAAGAAGTGAAGAGAAGAGAGACTGAATCCCAAGATGCTCCTGCTTTTATAATCCCCCCGATGTCACCCCTACTTCGGGGCCACAACCCACCCAAACTAAAGTATCCCCCAATCATGACGGCAAACACTGGTCATGGCAACCAACCTGGCCTGTCATGATCATATCCATGTATTTGAGTCACATGCGTGCGCATGGGCAATGGGGGCCCGACTTAAGTCACCCTCTTTGCACCAATTGCATTCCGAGCATCAGATACCGCGAGCCAATCGCCGCCCCTGGTGTAGTAGCTTGGTTGCTACAGGCCCCGTGCAGCCGCCATTTCGTGTGGCTGCCTGACCCGGACCTGGTCTAGTTTCAGATGAGACATCCTTACCCTTTATAGCACTAACTTCGATCAAGCCGACCCTCCCAAGTGGGCTTTTTGTCAGACAACTTCACATTAAACATAGATGGATACAAGAAAATATGCTGAATCCTACACAAGCACACAGGGTATACTAAATCTTCTAACCACTATTTACATTCACCTCCATCCCCCCATCCATAAACATAACAGTATTTTGTTTTACTATACTCTGCTTTCATTTGTACAAGCAGCTTTCATGAGTACTTTCATTCACCCTCTGGGTGGGTCGAGTTTTCACATTACTTGCTGGAAAAAATAGAGCCTGTATATTGTAAGAAGACTCTTTTGGTGTTTGTGTTGAAAAGGGGCTCGTGGGTTGGAAGGTCTAGGTGTCCAAAGGGTGTAAAGGTCCAAAGGGTTAAAGAGGTCGAAGGGGTCCAAAGGGTCTCATAGGGTCTTAATTCTAAGTGTCTAAACTCTAAAGGGTATGCTCCAATAGTAGTTCGAGTCTAAGAGGTCGAAAGGGTCAAATGGGTTTAATGGGTCGATAGGGTCTCAAGGGGGTCTGAAGGTCTCGAGGTGTCAAAGAGGCCTAAAAGGGTGTAAATTCTGAAAGCTTTTTATGGTATAAATGTACCAAATAAATTATGACTTTTGTACCAAATAATTGTAGGCTGCTCTGTAATCGGTCAGTTTTGCACCTCGTCTGTATTTTTGATGTAATTTATTTGTTCAAAGTGTATTTTGTTCTTATTACGAGTATAAAAGCCCGTCAAAAAATGTCGGGTTTGAATTATTTTATTCTAAATATTCAGACTGGAAGGTATGATGTTTTTCAACAAGAAAAAGAGTTATTTTAAAACACCACATGTACAAATGCTACCCTATTTTCTTTATCTTCTGGGACCTTTCATTTTGAAGGTACAGCCTCGTGAGCGTGCCAAAGCCTGAAGCCTCGGCCTAGTGTCAGGTGTGCTTATATCTTCTTTATTTATTTGACATCGCGCGTATGTAAATGAACACTCATTTTACTCTGTGTGCGTTAAACATCACGTGCAGAGAATTTCACCTCCCTGTTCCTTGTATTTATTGTTATTTTTTTTTAAAATGCTTCTGTACACCGCCATTGAGGCCTGGTTGCAAGTCACCGTCTACATTTCCAAGACGTAATTACTCTTTCATGGAAAATGTTTTTCGAGTTGTTTTTTAATCCTGAAAAATAGACCGTAGTGAACACACATTCCTGTTAAAAGATTGGCCTTTAAAACCCTTCTTAAATCGTCCCTTTAAAGGGGGACAGACATCATACAAAACAAATGCACAAACACACATTGAGTTTGATATGTTAGATTTCTAAATTGTTGAGCAAGTT
This sequence comes from Eptatretus atami, assembly GCA_035128595.1. Classification (NCBI taxonomy): domain Eukaryota; kingdom Metazoa; phylum Chordata; class Myxini; order Myxiniformes; family Myxinidae; genus Eptatretus; species Eptatretus atami. The sequence goes on from CM068963.1 coordinate 54,263,086, forward strand.
ATATGGCTGCTTTTTTGCTCTATTGTCTTCTAAGGAAAAGGTCTTGCTATGTAGCCAGCCAGCGCTGTTGGCTTTTTGACACGCCAACCATCTTCCCTCCAGTTGTTTTTGAATTCAGCCAATCAGACTGCTCAGTATTCTCGGGGCGATATGCCTGACGAGGCAGTGGTCCAGGAAGACCCAGTCGCTCGCGTTAAATATAATTTGCACAATGAAAAGGTAAACCAAATCGCTTACCGTCAAATCATATAGGTTCATAAAGGCATAAATTTCAGCCTGAATGACAAATCCATTTTCAATTGTTTACTAAAGGCAGCAGCTCTTGCGGTTATTGCGTATCAGCTAAGTCACCCAGATTAGTATATTAAAACTAGATATTGTCAATTAGATGAATCAGCGATTTGTGTCCCTATTGCATTATTTAAGGGGCTCGCATAATTGCTCCGTAATGCTGTGAAATCAATCACATGACCCTAGCAGAAGCATGCAAATGCTAACAGCTAATGAAGACAAATTTTATTGTTCTGTTTCAGTATCCACGATTGGTCACTAATTTATCCATTAACAACAGGTCATCATCACCAGAAGTTCCAAACACTGGAATTTCTTAATTGCTAAAAAGAAGTTCAATGTGATTATTAATTTCGAAATCAACAATGTCAAAATTTCCTTTGTCTAATATGACTGAGAGATTTGAAATGAAGGAACAATTTCAGCTTCGATCTGATGGCTTTGATTAAAAAAAATACTTGCCTTTTAGAGCAGCGGTTTGCCATCCGGTCACTATGCGACTACGAGCACAAAGTCCTTAAAATGGGACTATTATACATCCTCCAAGAGTCCTGCAAGAGCTCTATTATACGAGTGATTCAGTTCTGATTATGACAAATTGTGCTTACTCAAGCCAAGAAAGGAGATTTGTACTTAATTTTATCCACTGACAAGAAATTTTCCCAGGAATGACCCAGGTTATGTGCAGTAGTTTGAAACCTAGCCAAGCACAGAATTGGCGACCAACCTTCTGAAACCTGTGCCCATTGCTGGTAATTACACAGCCCGACATTGCTGTCTAGACTGTCACTCTTCTTCATTTGTGGCTTAGCGTCAGTTCCTGCATATTATGTCCTGAGTAAGCATTTAATCTTCCACAAATAAATACATTAATGCATCAGTTGTTTAATTTTGTGACCTCTCAGTAAAAAGGATGCTCGACTCGTCCAGAACAACAACACAACACTTGAGTTATTCATTACATTGACTTTCTTTTTTTTGACGATATACTATGACTGGCTCCTGTCATGCTGTATGTCAACTAGTGCTACTTCTACTTCTACTTCTTTCGTATGCAGCACAAGGCTGCGGTGTAGCATCATTGGCTGAGGGTATGTGTGTGCCACTGATGTAATGCCCTCTGTAGGTTAGCTCGCTTACTCTTCATGAAGGACACCATGGGATCTTTAACGTCCACCGACTAATGCTGGCAGACTGGATTCCCGTTTAACGTCCATCCAAGAGATGGTATACACAATCATGAATCACCCTGCCTGTGAAACACCAGGAAGACAGTTTTTAGCTTGGTCGGGATTCAAACCCAGGCGAGACAGCTTTGAGGTGAGTGTGCGTCATCTCGGCCATCCGGCCAACCCTTTGCATCGGACTGATACGATTTGTTTCCAAACAGTTTTGTCTTTTGTGAGTTTGAGTGCCTTCTCCCCTTCAACGTGCAGTGGCTTCAAGTCATTGGACACTCCATTTCCAAGGAGTCCGAGGTCTTCCATGCTTTCTATTCACTGTTGGTTTCCAGTCGATGACTCGTCTTTGGGGTCTGATTCCTTCCATTCTTATTCTTACCATGTATCCAAACGTTGGATCCAGGTCTGATTCTTACCATGTATCCAAACCATCTCAGTCATCTTTCTCTCAAAATTTCACCTGCAGGTTTCTGTTTTGTCAGTTTCCATCTGTGCTTCTAACCTTCATAACTTTCCGGAGGCTCGTGGAATCCATGCCATCAAGCATTCTTTTTATTTTATTTTCTCTGACTCCTTAGTTTCTCTCCCTGGTTACTCCCTCCTCCAGAATGACAGACCGGAGCCTCGTCCTGGTGGTGGAGTTGCTCTCTTCATCAAAAACTCAATTCCTCACTCTCCATGCACTGCCCTCATTCCTCACTCTCCATGCACTGCCCTCATTCCTCCACACCCCGAGGAATACCTCTGGCTACGGTTTCCCCTCCACTCCCACCTCTTGTTTATCTGTGTGTTGTACTGTCCACCAAACAGTGATGACTCCATTTCCATCTCGCTCTCCGAAAACATGGATCAACTTCTATCCACTCATCCCAACTCTCTCTTCCTCATATGTGGTGACTTCAATTGTCATCATGCCAGTTGGCTGGTTGTAGATACCTCCCTCTTGTGGTATCCAAGGCAATCTCCACTCATGGGGCACGGACTTCCTCTCCTGTCGTAGTCAATGCGTGGCTCTTAATTGCTGATGACTCCACCCTCTGCCGTACCATCTCTCATCCCTCTGATCGGCAAGCAGCAGCCTCTTCACTCTGCAGACTTGGATAAAATCACAAGCTGGTCCAACACCTGGAACATGTCTTTCAATCCTGACAAATGTCACACCCTCACCATGTTTCTCCAAAAGGACCATCTGGTACCCCCCTCCCCCCATCTACTGTATATTCTCAACAATCCCCTTGAAAAAGTCCTTTCATTCAAGCTTCTGGGTCTCACTATCTGCCACGATCTTTCCTAGGAAAGCCACATCTCTAAGCTGGCCTCCAAAGCCAGTCACTGACTGGGCATCCTATGTCGTGCAAAGTCCTTACTTGGCACACCTGAGCCTCTAACCATTTACAAAGCTTTCATCCACAGTCTGATGGAGTACTGCTCCCTCCTCTGGGGTGGTGCTCCTGCCTCACACCTAGCTCAACTTCATGCTGTGATAACCAAAATTTTAGGATCATTGGTCTCTCACTCTCTCACCAGAGGCAGGTCGGTGGTGTTTATGTCTTCTACGTCTCCTCTCCGGCCTTGTCCCCAATGCTCTGTCTGTGATCTGTCCTCCCTCTATTTCCTCAGGGCACTCAAGATCCGCCAAAAACCCCCTTCTGGTAAAACTGTCAAAATCAAGAATCACTGCTCACCTTCACTCTTTCATTCCTCTATTTCCCCCACCTTTGGAACTAACTACCACACTCTCTTCAATCCCACTCCTCTCTCCAGGTTTTCAAAACAGCTCTTCATCACCGTCTCATATCTTCCCCCATCCAAAATCTTGATCTTTACTACCCCCGTTAATCCACTCCAAACCCACCTTCTTTACATTCCCTGTTTTCCTTCCTGAAAGTTCCTGTAGGACCATCTTGTTTACCCCATGTATCCTGCCCTATCCATTTCCCTTCGCCAGATATCCTATTGTCTTTGTTCCCCAATATTTTGTGCTTCCCTCACCCACCCCTCTTGTCTCCTGCCTTGTTATATGTTTCAGTGTATTAGCTCTTACATGAGCCTCGACTTGGTATCCAAATAAAACACTGCTCGGCCACCTCTCTCCTCCATACAAGATCACAGATATGATGTTGCTAATGTCGAGCCATTTGGCCACAATGTGACTGAGCACAAAATGTTAGTTCTTGTTCTGGTTTTTTTTTCTTTCAAATATTTTCCAATTTGTTAAGTGATGAGCCTCGAGCTTTTTCAATCCGAGATCTGACTTCATCTCCCCCCAATTCCATCCTCAGTGACTGTACTCCCCAGATTGGTGAGTCCTTCCAGTGGACTCTCTCCAATCTTGAGAATTGTATGACTGTATAATGTTTAGCCCCTACCTTCAATAACTTTTTCTTTCTATTGATATCCAAGCCAATACTGTTCTCCTTCTTGGATATTGCATCTATATTCTTTTGCATGCCATGCATTTGCATTTGTGGAAATGAGAGCAATATCATCGGCATAATCAAGATCACCCAGGTGCCTAGTTCTATTCCATTTCCGGCCCGATGACATTTCCATGAGAGCATTACGGATTACCCAGTCTATGGCTATATTGAATAGCAATGGTAACAGCACGCATCTCTATCTTACATCTGTCAAGACCTTCAATCATTCTGTAGCTCCATCTTATGTCTTAAACACCACTTTTCATTCCATCATACAAGGTCTCAAATATCCGCACAAGCTTATCTGGGATGTCATAATCTCACAGTATACTCCACAGTGATTTCCTGTCTATACCATCAAAGGCCTTTTCAAAGTCTCAAATAAATTGACGATAATACGTATTTGCTTGGAAGTCTAAGATTCTTTCAATGATCCTTCCTAGGATAAAGATTTGGTCCATCCATGATCTTGATTTTTCTGAACCCTGCATGCTCCTCTCAAATTTCCTTGTCGACAGCACCCTTTGTTCCATAGCTTTAAGGGGGGGGGGAATTTTGTAATAAGCCCCCTCTTCCAGTTCTTTGGATTTTCACCTTGTTCCCAGGCAGCATTACAGATATTCAGGAGCAGATTTTCAATGTCTGGTCGACAATCTTTGACTATATTTGACCCTGAATAGTGGGTCAACGATAAATAAATGAACAATGGGAGTAACTTGCTATGATTCAGTCCAGCTGGAAAAAAGTGCATGTATGTAAATTGAGTCAGCACCCCCCACCCCCCGGACTCCTCCCTTGTTCTTCACCACCAGTCTATTCCCTTCCCTCATCTTCCATACTCTAAAATAATCTCGAGCCACCCCCTTCATCTCTCACGCTTGTGTAATGCTCATGCTTCTCATTTTGGGGGAAGTTAACATGTGGTGTAAACAAAAGTAAGTTTTTAGCATGCTCCCACCACAAAGGTAACCATTTGTCATGGCCCCCATTGAATATATAAGTATACACAAGAAAGAATTTTTTGTTTTTTTTTAAGGAAAATGTAAAAACGGGATGAAATCTCAAAACCGGATGAACCACGTTTCCCTGTTGTCTCTGGTCGCTCACCTGCATTCGATTTTTCATTGATTTGTTTTCATTTTGTTTTTATTTATTTATTTATATTTTCATTTTCGAATGCTTTCCCAACGGTTCTGTGATTTTTTTTTTTCCTGG
>CM068963.1:54268214-54299996 GCA_035128595.1 Eptatretus atami
GGTGCATCGGCTTTGATGTCCATCAGCACAAATTACTGTGCTTCTCCCATTGTCTCGGGTCACTCACCTGCATTTTTTTTTCATTTATTGATATTTTCATTCATGGATGTTGGCCGACGAATCTGTGATATTTTTCCAGTGTACTGGCTTCAATGTTCATCGGCATGCAAAATTTCAGCTTTCGAAGTCACCCCGAAGGCACCGATATTTAATATCAGTCAGTCAGTGGTTAGAAAGAGCTTTATATATTCGATATACACTACATACATATATATGTATACAGTATGTGCAGTCGTGGCCAAAAATATTGGCACCCTCGCACTTTTTTCAAATAACTCGCAATTTTCTCCAAAAATAAGTTGAAATTGACAAAAGTATTTTGTCTCCACAATTCTTCATTTCACTGTTAATATTACAGAACCTTTGTTTTTGATTTAGAACTTAATATATCATTTTATATCAGAAAATATAAGGAAATGGCGTTGACAAAATTGTTGACACCCACGACTTAATATTTGGTATCACAGCCTTTGGACAAAAAAACTGCAGTCAAGCACTTTTTATAGCCATGAATGAGCTTCCTACGCCTCTCTACTGGCAGTTTGGCCCACTCTTCTTGTGCAAACTGCTCCAGTTCTCCCAGATTTGAAGGGTGCCTTCTCCCAACTGCTGTTTTCAGATCTCCCCACATGTGTTCAATGGGATTAAATCTGAACTCATTGCTGGCCACTTCAGAACAATCCAGCATTTTGTATGGAACCAATCCTGGGTGGTTTTTGAAGTGTGTTTGGGGTCATTGTCTTGCTGCAAGACCCTTGATCTTCAACAGAGACCCAGCTTATATGACACTGGGTTGAACATTGTGCTCCAAAATACCTTGGTAATCTCCTGATTTCAGATGCCATGCACACATTCAAGGCACCCAGTGCCAGAGGCAGCACAGCAACCTCAAAACATCACTGAACCTCCTCCATGTTTGACTGTAGGGAAGGTGTTCTTTTCTTTGAAGGCTTCATTTTGTTTTCTGTAAACATAGAGATGATGTGCTTCACCAAAAGCTCTAATTTGTCTCATCTGTCCACAGGACATCTCCAGAAGGATTTGGTTTGTTCAGGTGTGTTTTGGCAAACTCCAGTCGGGCTTTATTATGTCTCTCTCTCAGCAGTGGGGTCCTCCTGGGTCTCCTACCATAGAACCCCCTTTCATCGAGTTTGCGATGGTTAGTGCGAGTTGAAACTGTCGTACCTTGTATCTGAAGGTCAGCTTGAATCTGTTTGGCCGTTGATCAAGGTACTTTCTCCACCATTCAAACAATCTTTTGCTGCAATCTTCGATCAAGTTTTCTCTTGTGGCCACGTCCAGGGAGGTTGGCTTCAGTGCCATGGGCTTTAAACTTCCAGATAACATTGCGTCCGGTGGACCCCAGAGCACGAACATCTCTGGAGATGAACTTGTAGCCTTGAGGTTGTCCATGCTTGGCTACAATATTGTGTCTGAACTCCTAAGACAATTCTCTTGTTTTCTTTCTTTTATCCCTGCTTGTTGCGTTACACACAGTGACACAAAACAGCAGAATGACTTATTTTCCCTATTCAAACTGGATGAATGAGTGATTTTTATATTGCAGGTCCCTGCAACTCACGACAGGCGAGTTCAATTCCAAAGTAAACGAGAATCACCTGCTTGAAATCTAATTATTTTTTGCTTATAAAAGGTGCCTATCATACTTTCCAGGCCATTTTAGGTATTCTGTGTGGAATAAGCTAAGATTTTGTAGTTTTTCAGCTTTTTTTGTTTTGTTCCACTGCAAACCAAATAAATACATTTGTGGATAGCAAAAGATTTTTAATTTCAACAATTTTCTGGAAGAAATGGTGTATTTGAAAAAAGTGCAAGGGTGCCAATATTTTTGGACACGACTGTATCTAATATATAAAGCTCTTTATAACCACTGAATGATTGACTCGCTGACTGATATTAATGATCGGTACCTTCTGGGTGATGCAGAAAGCTGAAATTTTGCGTGCCAATGGACAACGAAGCCAGTACACTGGAAAAAAAAAATCACACAATCGGACAAAATCAATAAATGAAAATATAAATAAATGAAAAGATAAATGAAAAAAAATAAACGAAAAAAATGCAGTTGAGTGACCTGACAGTGGGGAAGCATGGTAATTTTATGTGCTGATAGATATCGATGCTGATACACCAGGAAAAAATCACAGAACCATCGGAAAGCATCCGTAAATGAAAATATGTTTATTTGTAAAAAAAATAAAAATCAAATGCAGGTGAGCATCCCGAGATAATGGGGGAAACACGGTTTGTATGCTTAAACAATGTGTAAGCACACCACGCTAGTATATATGTGAAGCTCTTTCTAACCACTGTCTGACTGACTGACTAACTGACTGTTATTAAAGATCAGTATCTTCCGGGTAACGTAGAAAGATAAAATTTTGCGTGCTGATGGACATTGGGAAAATGCACAGAATCAGGTCAGGTCAGGTATGGGAACATGCGCCGGAGGAGCGCATCACTGCATCCACTTTCCACCGGGACTCCAGGGGCCTCCATCTGGCTATCACCAGGGCAGATGCCTGGCCCATCCCTCTCTCCTTGAGATGCTGATCAACCTGCTGCAACCACGTAACAAAAAAATATATATTCAACATTGATGACATGTTTCCAAAGCTTCTGGAGTATTTTATTTGCAATGATTATTTAAAGTGTTTTAATCACTTGTCCTAACCTTAGAAAGTATTATGTATATCAATGTAATTATTCTATATTGGATCAGTGATTGTGACTTCTTGACATAAACATGAAATGTTTTCTCTTTTGTCCTGGTGGTCACCTGATAGTTCCAGCCCATCATTGCAAAAATCCAAAAATGAAGGCCCATGGTGTGAAGTCACCTTGGAGGCTAACTTGCCAGTGAGGCTGGCAGTTTATGATGTCATGCAACAATAATCTTGGGACAGTCCTCAGGAGAACAGTTCAAGCAGAAGGGATTGGCAATGGACTAGGTGCAGGATCCTTAAATGAGAATTTTTTTTCGGTGGTGCTTTATGAAAAGTTCTCTGAACTGATGAACGAGGAAAGCAGTCTTACAATGATGACACTTTGCCAGCTGGCTGGATAGTTGGAGCAATATCATGTGTATACAACAAATAATTAGATGTTATTTAGTCCCAGTTATATGATCAGGAGAAAATAATTAATTGTGATTAATTGTATCATACAAGCGAAGAACCTGTCCTTATGGATGGGCTAATTCACTCAGAATTAAGAGATGGGTTAATGTCCCGAGAATTACGGAATCCCAACCTCACCCCTCAGCCCATCCCATTCTGTTGTGTCCCACGACACTGCTATTGGATTTTTCCATCCTTAATTTCACTGTGTTCATTTATTAATGGCTTTGCTTATTTATGACTTCATCTCACCTAACAACAATGTTGTTGATGCTTTACTTAAATCTGAAGAATCCGATCTTGTTCAGTTTACCCAACATGCGTGCGTGCATATATACTGTATATATATATATATATATATATATATATATATATATATATTGTTGCGGTTCTGGAAACCGCATCCCTCAAACACCAATAGCAGCCAACATACAGTGGTCCCCAGTCAGTTATTTCATTAATGTATGTTCAGATAGTTCCTTCCTTCTTGTCTAATGGGACAAAAGGAACAAGTGTGAATCTCATAGTTAGGTCTGATTGAATCTCTGAACTCATTCCTATTCTTTTTTTCTCTATTTATGAGGTAAATCCAAGCAAGGGGTCCTTGCGTGAGCCAGCAGGCGTTCTGCTTGGACACCCATCGGTAAAAAACGCAGCCGCGCGCCTGTACTGTGGAACATGGGTCCTCGCGAAAGCCAACAGGCATTACGCTCGGACACCCATTTGTAAAAACCACGGCCACACCCTTCCCGTAAGAATGCGTCCTCGCACCGCTCATGCTGCACGGAGTGCTTTCCCCACAGCGACGACCCTCCACCCACTGTCCAGGTGACTAGAAGAGTAACCAACATGACCGCGTCGCTGCAGGAATGCCGTGCCGAAGAAATATTCGGAGAGGCACACCAAGTGCTAACAAATTACAGTATGTACGCGACGCACTCTTCTTCAATCCAAAATCCATTTAATAATTATATCAGGATAGCTCTGCTCTGTGTCTGCGTTTGTAAGTTGCTTGTTTATTGCCTCACCTTTCACATTTCTTGCTGTCCCTGCATTACACACAACAATAAACTGTTTTCACTGTGCCACATACCTTTCCTCGCCTGCCTGTTAATATAACCTTTGTAGAAATGTTCCCCGCTCGTTTTTGTCTTTTCTTTTGTTGATCCAGCATGGCCCGTATCCTAACCTAGCTGGGACTTTATTCCCAACGATCCATTCCTTTTAACTGGTACATCCTTGGCAGTGTCGCTCGGCTGCATCTGATCCGGTAAAGTGATCCAGTTCGGACAAGGCGTACCGAGAGCGTGTCCCCCGGAAATTAGGTCACGTTATTAATGAGGTAACCCGGTTAACCCAGAGACGGAGGACCCTCGGTCACATGGTTGAGTTATTGGTGTTTACAGTCGGTTAGCGACCCGCCGCGTCACGGATTGTTCGTGTGCGACGGCCTGCAATTCCGGGGAGTCTGGTGGGAACCCGAGATAGCTTCCCCCCCTGGTGGTCTTCTCACCTGACCCCCAGCCCGCAACAATATGTATATATATATATATATATATATATATATATATTACTAAAACTCTCATCTTGTATGTATGTTTCCGAAATACAGCCAAAATGGTTCACGATAGCACAAAAATTTTAGGCCCACCTTACTTATCATTCGCCTGCGGTGTGCAGTATCAAGTTTCGTTCAAATCGGGCAACGAAAAAAATAATTAAAAAATAAATTCCCGATTCAGTCAACGGGGAGTATTTGAACAATGCAAACAACCTCAGCGGTATCGTTCGCTGGAGCTATCTTTTTTTTCTTGAAATGATTTTTCCATCAACGCTGTCACAACGGGAACGCAACAGGTTCACAGGTCGTCTTGTACATGTGTGTGTGTGTGTGTGTGTGTGTTTATGTATATATTTATTTATATATATGTATATATATATTATATATATATATATATATATGTAGTGTGTGTTTCTTTAACAATCTTTCCCATCGATTGGTTGGACAGCTGCCCTGACTGCACCCACAATTGTAACTTTGATCGTATTTGAGATATTCATGGACGTTCATGACGAATATAATTAATTTATGATAATATATTCACACAATTAGGCTACTCCTAATCACTTATAAAGAAAATTACACAGAAAGACAATTAACCATGAACTGTCGGACATCCACTTCCTGTTTGATTCCCGTGAATAGAGCTACCGGCAAGAAAAGCTAAATATTCCACCATTTTAATGAGGTAATTAATAAATATGTGATGATGATATAACAATTCTCCTTTTGCTTTGAAGAACGGGAATAAAGGGAGATGAAGGTGTTACATGTGGTTGAGGACTTTGGGTGGTGAGGTGGTTTGAAGACGGATTTCAATCTTACAGCCGCCATTATTGGTGCTCACTGCAACGTGAAGCCAAAGACGCATCAGAGTTGTCGTGTTCACAATCGCTATGCACTCCTTATACGTTTTCCCTTCATTGTAAAACTACCAAAGCGACAGTTAAAAGGATTTTGAGTCGGTCAATGTTCTGGCCTTGTGAAGATTGGCCTCAGTGATCGAGACAGTTGTCTAAACTTATGCATTTCCCAAATTTCGATGTGGCATTCTCTCAAGCAGAGATTAAACCGGTGTTGTTTGAAATTTGTCCGAGGTCATTATTTACTTTTGAGCCTTATCTGCAGGGCAGGGGTCTCAGGGACCCGACAAGGTTGTTGTTGTTGTTATGCTACCATATAACTATGTTATGAGATGATGATTTTATTTGCATAACCCTACTTGTATGCCCCTATAACTTGGTTACAAATAATTCAGTGACATAAATATGAAAAAAAAAAATTCATTCAGGTTCGAGGGAAAAGATTAATTCATAAAACAACCCTTCCTTTCCAGTCCTCGGGGTCTCGGAGACCCGACAAGGTGGTTGTTGTGCTACCCTATAACTATGTTATAAGTTAATTATTTTACTTGCATGAGCCTCCTTGTATGCTCCTCTAACTTATTTACAAATAATTCCGTGTCATAAATATAAAAATATTTCATTCAGGTTCTAAGGAAAAGTTTCTTGCCATTCCACTTCCTTTCCAGTCTTGGGGTTTGTCTAATTTCCTCGTCAGCATGACAATAGGTCCTGGTAACGAATTCTAAACTTGAAGGGTGGGAGGGGGGAAGGAATCAAACTGAATATTTCTTGACGCCATTCCATTCCACTGGCATGTTTCAATGCATTTCTACATTGAATTTCCTCCTGTGAGATTTTCCTCTTCGAATTGACTTCTCGCATCGACTTCTCTACGGTGGTTTTCCCTAAGATGGGATTACTGCTTCGACTCCTTTGGTAAAGGTAAGCTTATTCTTTTTATTCTCTTGATTTTAGTTTCATGAGGTTTGCAAGTTTATGGGTTTCTCAGACCTGACACCTTTCCAGGTGTAAAGTTATTGACAAAGTTGTAGAGATGTGTTCCTAATAAAAGATCAATGGATCACTTTTTTTGAGCAAATACTCATCCATGAGCATTGACATTGATTCCAAAAGAATAACAATGAATATTAAAAGTAACGATAATGAAACAACATTAAAAAAATTACTATTATGTTTACCAGGTCTCCAAAACCCCAGGACTGGAAAGGTGTAAAGTTGTTGATGCCTTGTGCATCTCAGGGTTAACAATGAACAATGTGTAGGTGTATATATGTGTATATATATATATATATATATATATATATATATATATATATATATATATATATATACATAAAAATGTATAAACTTTGTTTTGGGGGTAACATAGGCATGTGGCCGTGGGGGGCGGGAGGGGCATATATTCTTGATGTAAATTTGTACCGTGTAGCGCTCCTGGTGTTGGTGACAGAGGGTATTATAATTTCCATTTTCACTATGGAAGGTACCAACCACATTGGAGGTTGTTAGCCAAGGTGAGGGCTTATGGAGTGACTGGTCAGGAAGCCAATTGGATTGCAAACTGGCTTCGTGATCAGAAGAAAAAGAGTGGCTGTGAGTGGGAGGATGTCTTGCTGGGAGGGATGTAAGTAGTAGGGTATCTCAGGTATCATGAGGCACAGGGATGATGGGCTGAATGGCCTCCACCTTTGTCTAATTTCCTTGTGATTGGTTCCTTATGCACAGCCACATGTTTGAAGTTTCAAACTACAATCTCGGGGTACAAATACAACTTTGTGTGGGGGGTAACATTGGCAATGTGGCTGCAGGTTGTGGAGGGCAGGAGGAGCGTAAGTTCTCAATGAAAATTTGGACCATGTATCGCCACCCGGTGGTGGTGACAGGGTGTTAGTTTCCATTTTTACCTGGGCAACGCTGAGGTTAAAGCACTCTTCGCACAGGTAAATTTGTTTTTCTTCCCGTCTCCAACCCACCCCCCCAAAAAACACAAAAAAACCGGAAGGGCCTGGTAAAGCCCGTCATCATGTGTGAGAGATTTCTAATGGGAAGGAAACATCGAGACGAACGGGGGGAGGGGGCAAAGGGAGGGTGTGAGCAGGCCTTGAGGATGAGGAGGGGGGTTGGGAGAGGAGGAGATTGGGACCATACTCTATGCAGAGCGTTGGTGCTGCTTAAGTAGTCTCCTTGGCTATTGGGCACAATCCTGGAAGGGTCGTCACTCTGACACAGTATACCAGCATGCTGGTACTCATTTTGCCGACCTCAGAAGGATGACAGGCCGAGTTAACCCCACCTGGTATGAATTCAACAGCTGAGCAGGATTTGAACTCAGGAGCCTGGGATCCAAAGCCCACCACCCTAACCATGAAGCCAACACCAGACACCAGGAGATTGGGGGTAGGGGTTAAAGCACTTTATGCACGGGTAAATTTATCTTCCTTTCCTTCTCCTTCTCGCCCAAATTTTTTGGCAAACAGGACAACTAATTGGGCCATCGGCTCTGCTCGTATTTATATACTACTCAGGTATCATAGGTCTCTTTTGAACTGGAGGGTTCATGCTTTCTGACTCTGTCACTGCTTTATCTTAACTCGAATTCGATATCTAATTTGGTTTTTTCATAGTCGCTGAGATGGTTTAATACTTGGTCTGGTTGCAAAAAACGAGACGAAAATTGTATGAAAATCTTTGTTTTAAAGAGAGAGGGGGGGGGGCAATATGTAATGCATGTCATTCAACGCACATCCTCATTCGATGATGAATATGAAGGGAAAGGAATAAGTGTGGGTACTATTGTTTCCATGTCAGAATTGGCACAGTGTAAGTTTATTCATAGTAAAAATGAAACTGGCCACAGGTGTGTGTGTGTGTGTGTGTGTGTGTTTCACTGCAGGGTGTGATGCAATCACCCTACAAGTCATGTTCTAGTCTCTGTTATTGGGATAGAAGGAACCATCAAACAACCAACTTTACAACCTATGCAGCTCGACATACCTCCAGGAACTTCCTTTAAATACAGAATAAGCCCTTTCATGGCAAGCTGAGCCATTTTCTCACAAATCTATTCTTACCCTCCGACACACTCCAAGTAGAGCCAGAAATGCATAAAAGGAATCAGCAAATTATACTCTACGCCCCACCGTAAATGCCAGACAATAAACACGCCCTTCTCTCTACGCTCTGCATCCAGCTCACTGTACTTTCCTATCTTGCTCTCCTCTACCTCCTCCATGTTCTCCTCTCAAGGCACTGCTAGCTCCCCCAAGATGACCTGCTTTCTTGGAACTGACCACAATGTTGGGCTGCAAACGTATTGCGCAGATCTCCTCCAGGAATACCATCTGCCTTTTTAGATATGCAACCATCTACCAATCACGAGCATTTTCCAAATGGCTTCCTTTCATCCACCTCCTTCTACCTGTTATAACCTAGTCCTCTCTTACAAACAGCACCTCTCTATTATCGAGCCTCTCCTTTCCCTTACTCATTCTCATCGCCTCACACTGCACCATCTTCACCATCACCGCTAACACTTGATCATGCCACCACCGACACCTTCTTGCTACCAATGTTACTGAGCATGTACTCAGCATTCCCTGACCTGCACACCCAAAAACAGCTCTCCTGCTGCCCCAATGCCTGCACTCTCAGGTTTGCTGACGATGGAAGAGTAATGTACATTGTCTGCAATAGGAAACTCAGTGCTATTGGCTCCATCCTTCAAATATCTTGCCACTTCAATGTTCTCAACTGCACACTCTCTTCACCATGCCCAAGCCCCAAGCCCCCTACTACACATTGTATATGGGATGCAATCTGTGCCTTGCTGCTCCATCAAGGCAGGTGGTTTAATATGGAGAATATTTAACCAACTGGGTTAGCATGATCACAAGTAAACGATGATGTGGTATGTCATCCTGGCGATGTCAAAAAAAGGGCAAAACCATGGTCAGTGACTCCACATAATCCTCAGCCATTAAAATAGACCTGAGTGTGCACAAGGAAGCCATCTGGTATTGGAGGGACAAATATATTTTGGAGGGGCAAAGATAAATATATTATTTTATCATTCTCTTTTTTGTTGTTGTTGTTGTTATTGCTTTTCTTTCTCCGCCATCAATCTGTGTTTTCGTTTTGATCATGATTTTTCTTGATATCGCCTTGATTTTCCTTTTAATTGTTCCATTTAGAGCAATGTAAAGAGCCTTTGTAGGCCGACATTGCCTCTGGGGTTGCTTGTTAATTTTGTTTTTCGAGTTTGTTTTTAGATCTCAATAATTTGTTTTCTCATCAGCCCTCATTATCCATTTCTGGAGTAAAGTTGGGGTACTGTCTATGCATCTGGCCAGATCCTCCACTCGAAAATGATGATGCATTTCTGGGTATGTATGCTATGATATCTATCTGGGTGTATGTTATGTTGTTGTTTCTGATGCAGCCTGTGGTTGCTGGTTGCATCATTTTCTGGAAGCACGTCTATATTGCTAATATGGTGCCCCTGTTACCGGTAAGCTAGTACTCGTTTTGCTGATATCTGAAGGGTGACAGACTGAGTCAACCCACATGGTGTTAGATGAACAGAACGACGGGCGCTCAAACTCAAGACCCTAAGATTGTGAGCCAGCCACCTTAACTGGTAAGCCAACTCTAGGATTTGTGTATGCTTTAATATTTTCATATGAGGCACTCAAATGATTTTGGGATGGGAACTAAAAGTCATGAAACATTATTTTGTTTCCAAATTTTGGGAATTTGTGGGAGAGAAAACAAAATTGTGGGAGAGAAAGTACAGGATGGTACAGTACTTGCCTTTGGGAACCATTATTTATTTATATACACTTTATCATCTCCACTACCGACACACCTTTGTGTTATTTATTTATCTACACTTTACCATCACCGTGACCAACATACCACCTTGAATTATTTATTTACCAGCAAGGTACCTGGTGTTGCCAGATGTAATGTACGCTCTCCCCCTGCCTCCCTCCTCTCACTCCACCCCACTGCTTCCCCTCCCTCCTCCACCCTTTCCCTCCCTCTTCCCACCCAACCCCCCTTCGGACCCCCACCCGACCCCTTCCCCTCCCTCTTTCTCCAACCTCTACCCTTTGCTTCCATCCTCCCACGAAGGTACCCTGCGCTGCTCAGGATCTAACGTACATCAATTGAACTACCATAATTAAGCACACAATTCGAGACAAACACTTTGTTTATCAAGCTGCAAAATATTGAAAAAAATATTCTGTAAAATTTAACATGTGTTTATTGTAAAGTTATTGGAAATATATAACGTGTGATTGTAAAGCTTTTGGGTAGACCATATTGAATGTTTTTTTCCTTCAAGTGCCAGAACATGTAAATTGTTTGATGTTCCAACTCCAGAGAGGCCCATATAGTTTCACCGTATAGCAATTTCACATGTTCTTGTGTAAATATGGAGAATATGCAAGCATAGCTTTCCTTAAATATATATACGCTTACATGCTTAGTTATAAGAATCGGTAATTTATTGGCATTTTCAGATTTCACTCCAGATTTCGACATTTATTTCGTCCACTAGATCCAATCCTCAAATCCAAAATCATATTTCGATTACATGGAGTAAACCCTCCAATATCGCAGGGGTTAGGTTCCTGGAGAATGCCGCGATAGTTAAAACAGCGATCGTGGAAACCAAGAGCCAATGGGAAGAGGGGGGTTCAGTTCCTGAACTTCGAGAGGATATACAAGAAGATCAACGGCAACCAGAAATAAACATATTACAATTGAAATAAACATGTAGTAAAAAAATAAAAATATATATCATGTTAACATTGAAATAAACATGGAAAGACAATAAATACAGTGTAAACTGGAAGGGCACTCGGTAGAGCGCATAACTCCGCCACGTAATGCCTGATCCACAAGAACATAATTGGGCCCATTACATTTTTGAAATATCATGCCATATATCGTTTTTGGCCCTATCTCTCAATGGTGAAGAATCACTTTAAAGATTAAATAACTCTCGTATCCAGATGCGGATTCGGATCTTCACCAAAGTCGAACAAATTTGTCGTGGTCACACACCCAACCTGTCCACCAAATTTCATCCGGATCCGTACACAACTTTTGAGATATCCTGCACACAATCAGACAGACAAACAGACAGAGAGGGGTGAAAACATAACCCCCTTCACCTTCAGTGGCAGTGGTAATTAAACAAAAACACAAGAGTTTTACCTTTTAATTTATTACAAAATAGCGAGGTGGTTGAGGGTAAGAAAATTACATACTCGCACTGTACTCTGCCGCCATAAATAGAAACCACAAGACATAGCTCATGATGATGCTGCTAGAGGGGTGAAGGGGGAACAGGGAAGGCGATTGGAGAAGCAACATTAGCTTTGCGACAAAGTCACCTGCAGCATTACCACAATGGAGAAGGGTAACAGTAACACAATATTTTAGCACCTTACCTTGAATCCTGATCTTCCCTGCTTGGACAGGAATCTGCTCCCAGAATAATCCCATCTCATAGGTGTGAAAAACCTACTTCAGCACCTTGATTTGTTTCATGAGCCACGGTTGAGAATGTGCATTTGAGAATGAAGCATCAGACCGGGGATTCGAGTCCGGGTGTCGTAAATTAAGAGCGTGAATGGGTGTTTGAATACAGAATTGGAAAATGAATGTTTGGGAATGAGGTTCGAATAAGGAGTTGGATAATGAAGGTTTGGGAATGAAGTTTGAAGGACAATGAAGGTTTAGGAATGAGGAAGAGTACAATAGGGAAGGTTCTACCTCCAACCGTTAACCCCATAATGGTGGACCATACAGATGCTGCATTTTCTCCTCGAGCCAACTGATCTAACAACTCGATTTTTTCACCCAATGTCATAACCTCTTTTTTGCCTTTTGGCACAACTAACTTTGTCCATTGCTTTATGTTTGGGCTCATTAAAAACGGTCCATGATAAACTCCACAAGGTTCGTAATGGGAGGTAATCGTACAAATGATGACTCGTCTCCGCTCATAAACTGCAACTGGTCGAAATGAAATCCCACGATAACAAAATTGGAACACAATAGGTTGCCCACGATTGGACGAAACTCGCAATATTAGAATGCGATATTTTAGTGTGAGATGAAGTTGGGCTGACCAAAGAGAAGCCTTTCATGAAGGTAAGCTGTTAATTGTCTACAAAAGGGGTGTTTAAATTTAGCCAAATACTCAGCTATCATTCATGCACTCCCGAGGTTCCCTCAGCATGCATGCTAAGTTTGGGACTGCTAGGTTTCTCTTGGTTTTGGAGTTATGGAGGACACACACACACACACACACACACTCATTAACTGACTCACTGACTGATACACACTGATATTTATTAATATAGGACTTTGTTCTCCACCACTTTATGTCTGACTTCTTCAGAAAACTCCTTGGTCTTCATGTTTACCTTGTTGGTTGACAAAGTGAGCTGCACTTTAAAACTCCTTAGATAAGTGTGGGAGCTTAATTTTTTTAATTTATACCACTGATTACATACAGGTGAAACCTAGTACACCTTTTTTGTGACGTTTCAAACAAATAATTTGCTCCTGAAGTGAGTTCGGCTGTTAAACTAGGCAAAGTGTTTGAATAGTTATACAACTGAGAATCATTGATTTTTTAGTCATTCCACCTCATATCACCGGAGGCCTCCCAGTTGACCCCCTCAGATTTACTTTAAATTTCATAAAATAGTTCCCAGGTATCAAAATGAAGCTGCGTAAAATTTTAGGTCCATAGATGCGTCAACTCCGAGATATTGAGGTTGAAAATGTGGTTGTGGCCCTATTTTTATGGTCGTTGCGAGCATCACAAAATGAACGGCTACTTTTAAACTCCCACAACTTTTTAAATATAATGCTAGAGCCTTGAAATTTCCAGATTATTCTTCTATAACTGCTCTGTAAGAAACAAACATAAAACTGAGTATACCTATATTAATTTTTATGACCTGATCAGTTGAAATCCAGAAAAAAAATGTTGGTTTTGTATGAAAACCCAACTTTGAGACCCCATATATTTTTATTGACCCATCCCAGAAGCTTGAATTTTTTCAGGTAATAACTGTATGGTAGTAGATTCAAATACATGTTTACCTCAAATACTCAATATCTCGGAGTTGACCGCATGTATGGACCTAAAATTTTACGCAGCTTCATTTTGAACCTGGGAACTATTTTATGAAAGTTTAAAGTAAAATCTGAGGGGGTCAACTGGGAACATTTTCTTAAATTTGGTGATTTCAGATGGAATGACTCTTTTTCTCTGTTAATCCAACTTGTTCACATTTTATCTGCATTTTTTAATCTTCATCGCTGGAGTTGTTTGTGAAGACTCCATATATGAAGTTTGATTTGAAAGCATGATGAAATAAGCTCAGGTGGCATCAAAATGTGAAAATTTTGAAGGGGAATGACTGAATACATTTGCAGGCCATTATAATATATACACCCACACACGAAGGTGGATACTTTGAAACCTGGGAGGGCTCCGTTCCACCTTCTGAAACCCACATATGGAGATCACACACACACACCCACACACACACACACACACCATGTAAGAAACACTAATACGGCGGTTTGAATCTCACATATCCACCCTCCTTCAATCATTCCACTTCCACATTCTTCCTTCCAAAATCCTTTCCATTTTATCATTCTCCTATTCTGACTTTTCCCTCTCTCTCATCTCCTTTTTGCTATTTCATTTCTCTTCATCCTTTCCCAGCACCGTGCTTTCTTGAATATAGATTATTTCTTACACAAGTATATAACATCTCGTGAAATATACTTGGCATATATAATGATCCATGAGAGTGACGTTATTGAGGCAGGAGGTTCTGGAGCCGAACTTTGATTCAGATGGGACCTGATGCTTTTGAAGGCCCTGAGATGAAAACCATTATGTTTGTTTCCACTGACGTCCTGGGTATCCTGTTGTCACATTCCACATCAACTGAAAACACTTGGCAGCATCTGTATTGATTTCAAGGTCACGAAGGGCATGGGTTTACTGAAGTTTTCATCGGGGCAGCTGCTTAGGCTGCAGTTTTGAGAAAGGACTGAAAGGAGTAATGATTCACTTTTTCTCTACGATCCACCAAGCCTGCAGCAATAACATTTCGGGCTGCAAACAGATCATTGCACTATAATTCCCCACCTTCATAGAAAATTGCACTGCATGCCCTCTGAACATTCAAACAACACTTAAAATCTGAGGTTTCTGGTTATATTTTTGGTGGAACTTGAATACATGTGAATCGGTCACAACTAATGGGTTGGGCTTCTGGAAGAATGTAATCTGGTTGAGGTTAATAGGAGTTCTCTTGCAAGGAGCTTCAACACAGGAGGAGGTCATTTTGGCCCATCAAGCCTACACAATGTTTGCCAGCCTATGGTTGTTTGGCTGTGCTTTATCCTTTTTAAACCCTCATCATCAAGCAAGGAAGCAGCACATGACAGTTTTAAAGTCTTTGGTATGATTTGATAGGGAATTCAAACCACCAACCTCCCATACTCAGAGCAGGTGCTCTACCTGTACCCATTATGCCAGCAAGTCCTTCTTAGTCCCCTTCTGGTTTCATCGAGGTGAAATATTCTACTCTATTGGAAAATAATTCCCTTACAACAGCTCAGTGGAATCAGGTTATCTTCTCGTGTATATCTATATCTATATATATATATATTGTTTACGAATTTGGAATTCAATCGCACACAACATACAGGTTCCCTTAGTCAGCTATGTCAATAAGTGCATGTTCCTAGATAGCTCACCTCCCATTGTTTAAATGTTTTGAAATCGATTAGATGCGCTGCGGATCGATTTAATAGTTAGGGAAAGAAACAATGGAGACGTCCCTCCCCCTCTTCTGCGAAGAGGAAGAAGAACCCTGCGGTGACGTCAACAACTCCCTCCCACCCGTGGTTGAGCGGGGGAGGTGGATCACGAGGGTATGAGTCACGCCGGTTGCGGGGAGGGGTGCAAAGGATAAAGAGGACATCTTTTCTTTGTTTAAGCGAGAATCCAAAAAGAGTTCGTGGAAAGCGTTCGCAGTGAAAGTCCCGTGCGGAGAATCCAAAAAGAGCTCGTGGAAGTCGAGTAAAAGGAGTCCCGTGAAAAGAGTCCCGTGGTAGGCTGAGTTCGTGGCTGAGCTCGTGGGAGTCGAGTAAAAGGAGTCCGTGAAAAGAGTCCCGTGGTAGGGCTGAGTTCGTGTGGAGTCCCGTGCAGAGTTCGTGTGCTGAGTCCCGTGGGAGGAGTAAGCTTTTGCTTCGGCAGTTGGGGAGTCGGGAGGAACCCAGAAGCCAAGGAGCTTGCGTGGAAATCCGGGCGTCGCGAAGGAGACGCGAGCTGGAGGCGCAGCCTTGCCTGCTGTGTCGCGCAAACCGCGCGTTCGTGTGGAGAGAGCCGGAGAGAGCTCGCCTGCCACACGGGGGGCTCGAGCTCGACCGCGGCTACGCTAGCTGCCGTGGGGAAGGAGCATCGCGGGTCGCCCAAGCGCGTTCGTGTGGAGAGAGCCGGAGAGAGCTCGCCTGCCACACGGAAGCCCGAGCTCGACCGCGGCTATGCTAGCTGCTGTGGGAAGGAGCATCGTGGGTCGCCCAAGCCAGACCACACGAGGGTGCAGGTAACCTGCAACGGTCTCGTGGACTCGTTCGGTCTGCCAAGTCCCACGCCATAAAGACCCAAGAGGTCCAGTCTGACCCCATTGCCTTTGATGGGTCTTTTTCCTGCTTTTCTTTCGAATGAATGTTTGTGGCGCCGAGTCCCGTAAGTAAAACTGTGTAAGTGACTGTACATTAATAATTGCTTATAGACGTTGTAGTTCTTTTGTTTGCTTGTTAATTGCATACGTGTTTCATTATAATAAATGTCCTTGTGTAAATGTAAACCTGCTCGCTTCGTCCATTCCCTCATTGACTGAACATTTCGTGTGTTGGGAGTTAGAAAGCCGTTGGTTTGCCGTAATAGGGGGACATTTGGACCGACGGTTGTCGGCGATTACGCCGCTCGGAATCGCACACGGACAAGCTCGCCTCGGCGGTTTGTTCCGTACAAGATCCGTCGAGGGTGAATACCCCGGTAGTTGGATCACGTGGGTATTTAGGTACATTGGAAGATTGGCAATCAACCTACCCACGTGATCTGCCGATTGGCGTATTTCGTTCTTGTACAAGGACCCGTCGCTCGGAGTATCCGGCGGCCGATCTCTATTCCGGCGATCGGTCGGGCCGACTCGACTTGCGCGCTCTGTTCAGAGCGGTCGGTTGGCGGCCGACCCCCGGCCAGTAACAATATATATATATATATATGTATATATATGGGCTGCAAAAGTGGTATACAGTAAGGACTGTACTTGTTTTCATTACTGTATACCTACTTTTGCAGCCAATATATATATACACACACACATACATACAGCGATGAGACTTTTATATCTGACACATTTGAAATCATTTTGGCTGGAAGCAGTAATGGTGTGGTTGTTGCGTGGCTACTATATATTTACCTCCCCAGTGTTGCAGATGAAACCTGAAAGTTTTAAATTATTGAACACTATGACCTACAAACAAGAATTCACCTGCATGTATTGGAGAATTAAAGGCAAACATCACTGCAACCATCCACTATTGCTCAAGACATATTGCATGCAGTATTGAACAATATGCTGATTTGCGAATGCAAAGATTCCAATGAAGCCCATTTCTCGAATGTAATTTCAAGTGAGTGTGTTATGTCTCAGCATAAACTGTGATATGTGTTCTTGACTACCATGTGCTCAACGCAGTATTTATGATGTTCGTTAAATTTTTACAGTATAAATAAATGTGTCAGATATAAAAGCCCCATTCTTGTGTGTGTTATATATACATCCTGTGTGTCTTGCACATTCACATGTTGTAAGTATTTGAACCATGCTACCCATTGCTTTTGGTTGCTCACCTGCATTTGATTTTTCATTTTTTTATTTTTTCATTTATTTTTATTTTCATTTACAGATGCTTTCTGACAGTTCTGTGATTTTTTTTTCTTGGTGTATCGGCTTCATTGTCTATCGGCATGCAAAATTACCCTGCTTCCCATTGTCTGAAAGCAACTATTTTTGAGAACAAAAGGTTAAAGGTCAACTGAAGGTCAAACTTCTAAAATCATCAATTTCAATCTGAAAAATCATCAGTTTTCATCTGATATATACAGTATACATATATATATATATTGTTATGGCTGTGGAAATTCGCAGAACCATAAAGGTCCCTTAGTTCAGTTAGATCGATAAGTCTGTGTTCAGTTAGATTTCCCCACCGTTGTTTAATGGGAATTTATTCGTGTCACAGGGCTGTGATCCTTTGAGGTAGGTTTTTCTTTCTCTATCGTTATTTTGAACCGACATATCTTGCCCACCATTACAAAAAACCACAACGCCAGCACAACAACCACCACCAACTACGCCACAACGCCAACCACGCTACGATCGCCACAACAACACCACCACCATTTAACCATCTTCGCCATACGCCAGCTTGCAAACGCCATCCTCCACAGACCACGCTACGACCCTTTCCGCGTTCAAAGGGGTCCGAGAACGCGGGCGTAAAAGTACTAGGAAAAGACCTCCAATGGTGAGTGTGGGTTTTTTTTACCGCCTTTTTTCTCCGAGGCTGGTGTGACGAGAAGGGCGAGGCGGCTCGCTCGCGATTGGTGGATACGAGGAGTGAGGCGGTCGGAGTTGAGAAACGCCCCTTTTCGAGAAACTTCTCGAAGGGAGGCGGAGCCGAAAATGGGGAGGGGCGAAGGCGGAGCCCTAGGCTATATAAGGCGGATAGCCGCGAGCCTTGGTCTCCTCCTCTTCGTTGGCGCTCTTCTCCTGGTCTGGTCTCCTCTTCCTCTTCGTTGGCGCTCTTCTCCTGGTCTGGTCTCTTCTCCTCCTCTTCGTTGGCGCTCTTCTCCTGGTCTGGTCTCCTCCTCTTCGTTGGCGCTCTTTCCTGGTCTGGTCTCCTCTCTTCGTTTTGCGCCCTTTCTTGGTCTGGTCTTGTCTTGGTCTCTTGGTCTCTTGGTCTCTGGGTCTGTGGAGCGACCCGTACACCAGAGGGTGGGTCGGTGGAGAGTCCGGGCGATGTACCGGAGACACGGACGGAGGCACAGCTCTGCCGGCTGTGGGGCGCGAACCTGCGCGTCCGTGGAGGAGAGTGCCAGAGAGAGCTCGCCGACCATCGAGGCACCTCGAGGGTGCAGGTAACCTGCTACGGTCTTGCGGGACCCGTTCGGTCTCCCAGGTCCCGTGCCATAAAGACCCAAGTGGTCCAGCCTGACCCCTTGTCTGTGAGGGGGTCTTTTCTTGTGTTTCTTTTGGGTTTTTGAATGAAAGTTGTCGTGCGCCGTCTGTTAAGTAAAACTGTGAAGTGACTGTGCATGTACATTCTCATTGTAGTCGGTGGTATTGCTTCTATTTGCTTGTACATACGTGCATGACTGCCTTGCCTGTATACGTGTGATAGTGAATAAATGTCCTTGCTTGTGAAATGTATCCCGTTCGTTGTGTCCTCTATTCCCATTGAAAATGCCATCTTGCATCGCGGAATAATTAGTTGGGCTTTAAACACCTGGTAAGGAGAATCGGATCCGTCGAGGTCGGCGATAATACCGCTCAGTTATCGCTGTAGAACGGAACGGACCGCTTAAGCGGTTCGTGTCCCAAGCGAACCTGCGGCGAGGTACGGCCCCTCGGTAGGTTACCCGCACGAGTACTTAGGTATTTCGATATTCGGCGAGTGACCCTATTTCGCGCGGGTAGAATGTGGACTGGGCTGTGGTGAGGTTAAACCCCACCCGTGACTGGTTTCTGGCGATAGTTCCAGGAGGGTCACGACTGAATTGTCCATCCGGTGGGCGACGCGGTTGCGATTAGAGGTACGCGGCCGATCGCACGCTGGCGGGCGCGAATTCGTAACAATATATATATATATACATACATACACATATACAGGGTGTTGCAGAGCCAACTGACATGTTTGGATATGTGATCATTTTTTCAACAGCAAGAGAGGGGTGAAATAAAACATGAGGTTTATGTTCAAAGCTTGCAATTTTATTATCTATCTCTATAATTCCAGCAGTGTGTGTGTGTGTGTGTGTGTGTGTGTGTGTGTGTGTGTGTGGTGTTGTGTGTGTGTGTGTGGTGACCGCTGTTTCTCACAACCACTGGTCCGATCTAATTTAAACTTGTCAGGTATATTGCTGGGGCCCTGTGGTGTGCCTTTTCAAGGTTTGATATTAATCGGACAAGTGGTTCCCAAGTTATGGCCATTTATTTACAACCAATGACAGGACACGTTGCTGCGTGGGCATGGCCGATGGGGAAGAGAACCTCCTCCGCGTTCCCCATTATGGGTTACAACGTACGGACTTCCGAAAGTGATGACTTCGTGTAGTCTAATAATTTCTTGATTTCTTATGCGCATTTAATAGATAAACACAATGCCCAATCCAGTCGTCGTTTAGGGCCCTGTCACACCTTGACGTTTAAGCCAGCAATGGCAACGTATAAAATATGATCTAAAACGTTGACGTACGCTGAAATTTTGATGGTTTTTTTGAGTTTTTGGCGTATTCAAAACGTGTTGGTCGTTTGCATAACATATTAGTAACGGGCACAGAACGTTTCGTTGTGTTATACATAACTTTTACCAACGAATGCTTACCTTTGATCGGCGTTCAAAACCTAAGACAAGCGATAGTTCAACTTACCCTTTGCGCGCTATACGTATCGCCGGCGAACTCGTGGCGTAGCTGTTGAGAACTTGCCGGACGCCGATTGAAATCAAAACTGCCGAGATATTTGAATTGTCAACATCGCAGTACACCTTGACGATTTTGCCAGCGTATGCCATTCTATGAAAAATGGGTTACAACGCTAGGCACACGTCAAATACGCTATAGGAAAGTTGAGTATACGTTAAGATTATGCTCGAAATCAATGAAGTACGCTGGCATATTACCTAGTCCGTTCGATACGTCGTGAAATTTCAAGCATGCTGAAAATTTTAAGACGTACTCGACGTAAGGCTCACACGTTTCGCATGCGTTGGCATCTGTTCTTGCACGTTCCGCGATCGTTTAAACACGGCGAACACACGTTACTTGTAGGTTAGTCATAAGTCGAAGCACGTCAAGTTAATGGCAACCATACTTGAAACCCAATTTATAACCGTTGAGTAACGTGCTTTGAACAAATGAGTAACGTCAGCTTAGCCTATGTTTAACGTGCTTGGAAAGTATGAGTAACGTGCATTGAAACTATGTATAACTGGCCTTGAACCAATGGCTACCGTGCTATGAACGTAAGAGTAACGTGCGTTTACCTATGTGTAGCATGTTTTGAACCTAAGTAAAAACGTGCATCTAACCATTGAATACATGCTATGAACCTATTTGTAACGTATGTTATAACGCACATTGTTGTATGTAAGACGAATTAAATTGACGTCTTCGGACAACCACAGAACTTACTGAAAGTGTTTCTAACTTAATCTACGTGTACTGACGTATTGGCAGCGTTTAGGGAATTGGTACATAACAAATGGGCTTCACAAGAGGAACCCATCATTGTTCCAGACTCCATGTGATAGATTTCAATGCCAGTAGTATCAGTAGTAGTAATACTATTAGCAGTAGTGGTGTGCGTGACAGTAGTAATAGTAGTAGTAGTTGAGTAGTAGCATTGGTAGTAGTCAGAATGTCTACATCAGTAGTAGTAGTGGTATGTCTATGTCAGTAGTCAGTAGTAGTATGTCTATGTCAGTAGTAGTAGTAGTAGTAGTAGTAGTATGTCTATGTCAGTATAGTAGTAGTAGTAGTATGTGTATTGAGTAGTAGAGGTCCATGTCAAAGTAGAGGTGAGCGTGATGGGGAGGGTGTGGGTGATGATGGATCCTCTTATCGTCCACGAATAGGAGACTACTTTGCACCATTGTTCGATTCTTTTCGGCTATTTTTTTTCCTCATTCCCACGATGAAATATTTCTTTGTTTTACTTTTTTAAAGTATTAAAAACGACTTTACAAATGCATAATGTACTAGTAATGAACACAGAACGCTTCGAGAACTTATACATAAGTTATACCAACGATTTTTATCGTGTTTTAGGCGTCCACAACCTTGCCCAACGATAGTCTAGCGTATGCATAGCGTAATAAATCCCAAGCACGTTATTCATAGGTTATAAATAAGTCACGGGTACCCTAAACATTACTTTGATGTGTTTCGACGTATGAGGAACTTTCAAGTAGCGTGTTGCGAAGTGTGAACAACGTTTGTGTAGCGTGCTTACAAAACGTTACTCATAGGTTAGAAATAAGTTTCGGGTACGCGAATGTTACCTCTACGTGTTTCGACTTATGAGTAACATACAATTAACGTGTGTCAACGATCGCATAACGTGCCTAAACCTTATGGCCGGCGTAGCGGAACGTGTGAGCCAAACGCCGAGTACGTCGTAAAATTTTAAGCATTCGAAAAAGAGAGAACAAGCACAAAAGTCAACGATTAAAGCCAGCGTACAACGACTTATGGCAGTGTTTTTCAGGGTATTCCTAACGTATAC
This sequence comes from Eptatretus atami, assembly GCA_035128595.1. Lineage (NCBI taxonomy): Eukaryota > Metazoa > Chordata > Myxini > Myxiniformes > Myxinidae > Eptatretus > Eptatretus atami. The sequence continues at coordinate 54,290,476 of CM068963.1, forward strand.
AAAAACTTAACAATAACGTATTCGACGTGTGCCAGCGTATTCGGCAAATTTTGTAAAAAAACGGCATACGTTCGCTAAATCGTCAAGGTTGTGACAGCCCCTTTACGAGAGTGGAAGGAACGGCCTGTGTAGTTGTTTTGAAAGTTTTTTTTTTTTTTTTGGGGGGGGGGTGGGGGATTTATTTATTTTTTGCACGTACGTTTTTTTTTCCTCTTCTCTTTTGTTTTTCCTTGCAATGACATTGCGAAAAAGCAAAATACATTGGCGCTAATTGAATAATTGGCCATTAAAACTAAATTGCGAATAATCGCAACTGCGATTTGCGAACTTCCGGGCTACACACGTACGGGCACGCGAGAGCGAAGGAACGGCCTGTGTGGTTGTTGATTTTGGCTCGCGGTTTGAATTTTTTTATTTATTTTTTATCCCCCGCCGCGTGGCGGAAGGGGGATATTGTTATCACCCGGGTCGTCCGTCCGGCTGGCTGGCTGGCTGGCGTCAACATTTATAGCTGTGAGTGCGATAAATCATAAACTGTTCGCCATATCGATTTGAATTTGGGTCACACATGTACCACCTGAAAAGGAAGAACCCTATTGATTTTGGGCGTGGCCAGCTCCAAGATGGCCGACTGGGGCGGCGTCAAACATTTATAGCTCTGAGTGCGATAACTCATAAACTGTTCGCCATAATCGATTTGAAATTGTGGTCACACATGTACACCCTGAAAAGGAAGAAACCCTATTGATTTGGGCGTGGCCGGATCCAAGATGGCCGACAGGGGCGGTCGTCCGGCTGGCTGGCTGGGCATCAACATTTATGGCGTCAACATTTATAGCTGTGAGTGCGATAACTCGTAAACTGTTCGCCATATCGATTTGAAATTGGGGTCACACATGTACCACCTGAAAGGAAGAACGCTATTGATTTTGGGCGTGGCCGGATCCAAGATGGCCGACTGGGGCGCGTCAACATTTATAGCTGTGAGTGCGATAACTCATAAACTGTTCGCCATATCGATTTGAAATTTGAGTCACACATGTACCACCTGAAAAGGAAGAACCCTTTTGATTTTAGGCATGGCCGGATCCAAGATGGCCGACTGGGGCGGCCATCTTGAAAAAAATGTTTTTTGTAATAAGTGGAAAACCGATTATCTGATTTCAATTATTTTTCAATGGCGGAAATTCCCATCTCTGATGGTATATTTTTATTTTTTGCTGCACATACGGCCACGCACGTACGGGCATGTACTAGTTTATGTTAAATAACATCACGAAGGTGGCCCCCACCAGTTGCAGTGCAATGTCTTAGATACTCCAAAAATTATCAAAAACTCACTTTTGATCTTGATTGATTACAGCAATTTCAGCTTGAGTTGTGTCAGTCAGCTCTGCACCACCCTGTGTGTGTGTATGTATATACATATATATATATATATATATATATATATATATATATATCTGCATGACAAAAATAAATCTGTGTTATCTAGGTTATTTCAGTCTTATTACCTCCACGACAGGTGGACGGATGGTATGTTTTCACTCCTGTTTGTCTGTTTGTCTGTCTGTGAGCATGACATCTCAAAAAGTTGTGGACGAATTCAGACGACACTTGGTGGGCAGGTTGGGGTGGTGACGAGGACGAATTGATTATATTTTGGTGAAGATCCGGATCCGGATATTGAAATTTTTTGAGTGATTCTTCATCAATGAAAGATCGGGCTCAAAACTATATATAGCCCAATATCTCAAAAAGTTATGGATGGATTCGGACGAAACTTCGTAGAGAGGTTAGGTGTGTGACAAGGACAAATTGTTTCGATTTTGATAAAGATCCGAATCCGGATATTAGACTTTTTAAAGTGATTCTTCACGATTGAAAGATAGGGTGAAAAACTATGTATTGCATGATATCTCAAAAAATTAAGGATGGATCCGGATGAAACTTGGTGGACATGTTGGCTATGTGACAAGGACGAATTGATTAGATTTTGATGAAGATCCGCATGCATATCGTGCCTATCAGTGGGCCACAAAATGCAAACTGTTCAGCCTGGTGAAGGTACGTGCTCAAGAGTGCCGTTCAAGTTGCACACAGTTCAGCAGTTTGCTCATAACACACATTTGCTCATAACACCTTCGACACCTTCAATAAAAATAGACTTTCACACATCGATCTGCTTCATTTCCATCAGAATACTTCTTTGCTGCTCAATGCTTATTCCTCATTTGCGACATGAAGTGTTCTCATGCAAATCCTTTCCGGTATGTGAATAATGGCTAAAATCACCCTCCTTTCTGCTCATAATATGCCAGCACATTAAGACAAAAAATAGTGTCCAATTGTTTTTTGAAGACACTTGCTCGGTTTGGATTTTACAAAAACATTAATTGGAATTATGAATTTTGAAAAATGTTCAATTTTTTTCTTTCTTTCTTTCTTTCTTTCACAACTCTACTCCGTTCAATCAGCTTGACATGTTAATGGAATATTTAATTGGTTCAGCATATCTTTCTCAGAATCATTTGTGGTATCTAAATACAGAGAATGAAACAAACTGAAACAAAAAAAACATGAGCTACCTCTTTTGTGAGGATGACATAATTGGCCAAAGCTCTAACCAATAACAAATTGAAAGTGAAGAAAAACAAATAATGCTGTTCATTTTACAAGAAAAACAAAAAAACCATAACCTTTCATTTTATGATAATGGCATTGATTGATTTAGAAATAATTAGGTGATTATTTCAGAAAATGTTCTTACAGATTTGTGAACCAATCTATTTACAGTTGGACATATTATAGTCCAGGCACAATGACAAAAGGGGCATCATCTCCGGTTCAAACGTGCAGCTACAGAAGAAGCATACGTGCCTGCAGGTTCTTCCATTGATTGTACGCCATCCTTAATCCCATGTTCCTGACAGCTACAAGAGTGCATAACAAAAGGGAGCATCGGAGGGGGCAGAATCCAGCAGATTTATTCCAATTCGGAGCCAATTTGCTGATCCCCTTGACCAATTTCTGTCAAAAGTTCTTGAACTTGAAAGGATGTACCCCCATTACACTTGTGCGCTGCAAGAAACAGTCGTGTAAGATGGTGTGACACTGTAAATCTCTCTGTGATGATGAAACAGGTAATGATATCTCGGCACACAGCACCATGGATGCACTATGTTTCAACATGTACTCTTATCGGATTCTAATAATATTCCGATTAATCTGTATGTAACTAAATTTACTACGGATGTTTTTTTTTTTCAGTTGACATAATTCATTTTCATCAAATCAATCTTTTCGGGAAGCAATCCTCCAGGCTTTCATTTTCTCAAACCTCTCACGAAGGTAAATTTAGTTGAATGTAAGCACGTCATTTACAATCGAAGCTTTCTGTGCTTTGCATGTTGGTTTTATAGTGCAAATCACAAAACGATGAACAAAACATCCTGGAAGAAATATTTTCTCTGAAACAACAGTCATTGGAGCCGAAAGAAACAAAATCATAAATAAAAGATCTTTGTTCTTTTTGTTTTTTGTGGAAATCCAACTTATTTGTGTTGGTATCATTCAGTTATCAAGTTCAACCACCAATGATGATACTGACCAACATTTTAGGACATCGTTCATCAAGGGGAAAAATAATAATAATAACGATTTATTGATCAACATGTTGTCAAAGCATGCACAGATTGCTGCCCTACACAGAACGACACGAAACTAAAGATTTATTTCTTTTACTGCCTGATAAAAAGAGCTGCACAGGGAGACAATCAGCTAACGAAGCAAGAGCCCCAGGGGCCTTGTTCCAGCCTGTTACTCTGTAGATTACCCACAACTCCTCTTATCTCCCTTTCTGTGTGGCCGTGCCAAGCTGTATTTTGGCCTTTTGTGTGTCTACCTCCTATTGTGAACTACATCAGATTCTGCATTGACCTTAAATATCAAGCTAAGTCATTGTCTCTGCAGGAGTTTGATGCTGCGCATACATTTCACTGTATGCTTATGCAGTACAGTAAATAAATTTGGAGTAAAATATTGTGCCTAAACATTCATTAAGGTCTATAAATAATGCGTTATCTTCCCTGAACAGCAGGAAAATGTATTCGATGCAGAACCCAGGTTTGCATCCCCAATAGATGGACAGAAACTCGTCACACTCATTATACATGTCTGCTATTCATGTGCCTGGTTCACTTCGAATCATCTTGTTGCACACCTGACACCAGTCATTGCTGTGTCTGAATCGAACTTATTTTGGAGAAGTGGTTGATGAAAATTGGAAAGCATCTTAAAATGCAAAGCCCGTCTCGGTCCTCTTTGCACTCGAACTAAACTTGCCGAAAATGAGTTAAAAAAAATTGTACGTTTTATTAATTTTTGTTCTCTATATCCTCAAAATACAGGTTTGTTGAAGATTTGATGACAAAAGCTCAACTGGTAAAATTTTATGACCTCTGTACACACACACACACACACACACACACACACTGAAGTGATTGCAAAACCCCATCTCCCACTGCGCATGTGGCAGGGCTAACAACACGAAGCAGCAACATTACAACAGAGTATTGAATGTTCACAGATGCAGATGGTACAGCATGTGCACTTTCTTGGCAACGCGCAAGTGAAATAAAAAGAAGATTCCCTCCAGGCTCAGTCCAAGTCCATTAGCTCTCATTCATCCAAAATAAGTTTCTCTGATTTTTGTTTCACTTTATTCTACAAAATAAATGTTTATGCGAACCAAAGAGTAACCCTCTGCCTCGGCACCTGCTATCAAGTGGAGATTCCTTAAATTCCACAGGCAATGAGTTTATCAACACTTTTTCACTTGATGTACAAAGTTCAAGGTCTCAATGCGAGGGAACTTTTAAAAATCCCAGTTATTTAGAAAGTAAAACAAAGACATTCATAAAAACAAAACAGTATGTTTTCGATTCGGTTTCGAAATGGTATATAATTGGCATCACTTGAAAGCAAAACAAGACTGTAAAGTTTATAACACCACAAGATGAGCCATTTGCTTGCAATTTGTAATGATAAACACGACTCCTATTAGTGGGGCAGATAACAGCAATTTTTGAGAGGAATCGTGTAAATGATGATACAAGCATCAAATTTGGCACATTTGTTCTCCAGGGGATTGTAATCAAATCTGCCTGATTGGCCATTTGAAAATCCAAATTTTGAAAAATTTGGATTTTCAAATGGCCAATCGGGCAGATTTGATCAGAAAGCCCTGCAGAACAGAAATGCCAAATTTGATGCTTGTATCATAATTTGCACGATTTTTCTACTATCTACTACACTATATTAAGACATAATACCTGAAGCAAAAACGAACAATAACCGATGGACATATCTGAGTGAATGCACTCGTCTTGTATTAATTGGAAGGAATATTGCGTTATTATTACCTCCACTACCGAAGGTGGACGGAGGTTATGTTTTCATCCCTGTTTGTCTGTTTATTTGTCTGTCAGTAGGATATCTCAAAAAGTTTCCATGGATTCGGAAGAAACTTGGGGTGAGGTTGAGTGTGTGACGAGGATCAAATGATTAGATTTTGGTGAACATCCGAATACGGATTTGGATATGACGAATTTTTTTTGTAAACATTGTCGAGGCTCATATGAGAGCTAACCTACAACGCACAGCAAGGGGGCATGAGACAACAGGGCGGGGAGGGAAGGACAAAACAGTGGGGAACAGAGACATTTGGAGATCTGTGGAAGGGAGAGGGATGGGGCGGGGAACATGGGGAATACAAGATGGACATTACAGGACTTTCAGGAAGGAAAGCAGGGAATTTGAAGGAGGTGAGTTTGGGTGAAAAACTGGGGTAGAAAGATCGAGGATTTGGATGGGAGAAGATAAGAGGTGGTGGTGAACGGCTGTTTCGAAGGCCTGGAGGGAAGATGGGATTGAATAGAGTGAGGGAGTTTATTCCAAAGGTGGGAAAAAAGAAGAATGAAAGAATGAAGGTGAGCAGTGATTCACGATTTTGGTAGTTTTACAGAAAGGGGTTGTTGGTGGACCTTGAGCGCCCTGCGGAAAAATGCTGGGGACAAATCGCAGACAGAGCAGGGGCGAGACCAAAGAGGAGAGGTAGAAGACAGAAAGACCACTGACCTACTGCGGTGAGAGAGTGAGAGGCCAAAGACTCAGCCTCACGGGAGATACCAATGATCTTAAATGCCTTGGTTTCCACACGTGAGAGCCGAGAAAGGTGAGAGAGGAGCACCAGCCCAAGGAGAAGAGCAGTAATCCATCAGACTGTGGAGAAAGCTTTGTATGTGGATAAGAGTTCAGGTGGGCCGAGGAAGGACTTTGCACGAGGAGGATTCCCAGTTGGCGACTGGCTTTGGAGGCCAGGTTAGAAATGTGGTTTCCCTAGGAAAGATCATGGCAGGTAGAGACCCAGAAGCTTGAATGAAGGACTTCTTCCAGAGCATTGTTGGAAAGTAGATGGGGGGCTTCTAACCAGAGAGACATAGTGAGAGGTGAGATTTGTCAGATTGAAAGACATGTTCACATGTTGGACCAGTTTGTATTTTTATCCAGATCTGCAAGAGCGAAGAAGCTGCGTTTGCTGTCTGAGAGATGACAGATGGTACGACAGAGGGTGGAGTCACAGCAAAGAGATAAAGAGAGATTTTCCAGAGAGTCGGAGAGATCATTGATGAAAACCAGAAAAGAACAGGGCCCAGAATGCTACCTTGAGGAACCAGCCTGGACTGGAAGAGGGGAGGAGGGAACTCATTTAGGGCCACACTTTGGTTGCGACAGAGAGGAAGTCTGTGAACCATGAGTGGAGATGGCCTTGAATACCATAGGAAGACTTTTAATTATTAATGATTTTTCACTATTTATTGAGAGACCAGCAAATACTACCTGTCGCTTCACTGATGGGAATACTGAGAGGGGGGAAGAAAAACGGGGGAGAGGAGAGATGGTGGTGGAGAGAAAAAAAGGGAGACAGTAAGGAGGTAGGAGGGAAAGAGAGAGAAGAGGGAGGGAGGTGGAGAGAGAGTGAGGATGGGGGGGGGGTTGAGGAAAGTGAGGTGAGGGATGGGGTGGGGATGGGAAGGAAGGCAGCGATAGGTGATGAAGGAAAGAAGGCAGACGTGCTGTGGAGCTATTCATATTCATACTGTCTCAACAAAATGCTTCTGCAACTGAGAATTAACAGTTGAGAAATTGGGGAACAAAAATATTAGTCTGAATCCATTTTACCTGGTCATACTATAAATACCGCCCAGAGACAAACACTGCCCGGGCACATCCAGAGACACACATCACTGGACGCATCAGGAGCCAAGCCGTCTGGAGAGAGAAAGCACCGCCGCCGTTAGCTTCCAGAGACAAACTCCGTCCGGACATAAATACCACCAGGAGCACTTTAGAGACAACATGCTCACATGTGCGCGTCCGAGCCAAGCTGTACAGAGACAAACACCATACAGCGGTAATATGATCCATGAGACGCTCATGACAATGACTAGCACGGCAGAGACTGCGAAGCGAGACGTGTGACGTGGAGCGAACGATGGAGATGGCCATAAACGGCTCATTGGGAGGGGAGTATCAGCAAGGAGGGACAAGAGAGAGAGAGAGAGGGGTGGGGTGGGGAGTTAGCAGAGAGAATACGTTATGGCTTTTTATGAACAACAAACACACGGAACCACACTGATTCGGCGAATCAATCCCGGCCTGATTTTTTGGAATCGCGAGCAGGTTGCGAAGTCAGTGTACATTAAAGCGCAGAACTGCAGCCATACTGTAGTATCCAGCGCCAAAAACCTTGAATACTTTTTCATACGAAAAAACAAAGTTCTTTTGCAATCTATAGAGACATTTCGGGGATATGGTTCCATAAGCATTCATCTTTATATACAGCTTCATGTGACGGGTGGGAAAAAAATTTGGCTCAGTAATTTAGAAAACACATGAATATGGCAAACGGCTCGGAAGTCAGGTGCTATTTCATAATGACTCACTCAGAATGACGGAGCACGCGCCACTTGCTCAGGATGACAGAGCATGAACCACTCGCACAAGATTATGTGGCGCAGCAAAAGCGTCTACAGTGAGTGAACGATTCACTCAGAATGACGTAGCGTGGTACAGCTATCGACTGTAGGGTGCTCGGCAAGTGGCTTAAGCACTTAAGCAAGCACTCCAATTAAATGGTTGATAAGGAACAGCTGGTCAGGCTGTGGCTGCATACCATATAGGATCCCTTTAACTTTAAAGCCAGTCTTCACCGCACCCGCAGCAGTGAAAGAAATTTAATAAATTTCTTCAAATATTGATTTTATCCACAAATGAGTTGCTGTTTAGCGTAGAACAACACTGGAGACATCGCCTGTGAAATAAAAATCGCAGATAATCTGCCACATTGCCTTCTCATCCGTGCATGTGCCATGTGGAACATAAGTTCGCGGTCCGCGCTAACATTATAACTTTATTTTAAAACATCCGTTTTTCACCAAATTTGTGTTGATTCCCTGTAGAGCACCTCACTGAACCTCCAAATACATACACCGATCTGGGAGATGCTATGGATAAGCAGTCCCTCTGGGGGATAGGGCATGAGGTCTGGCAGTGAATGCATTAAATCGTATAGCTCAATGAAGCAGGTTAATTTTTGCACGTTCATCAATTTTTTGTTCACTCAACATAATTCTCCAAACAGAAGAAAAAGATAAGTTTAATGCTTTGGAAATAAAAAATTTCCTTGTGTATATATGGAGGAGTGACAAGAGCCTTGCTTGCTTAAAGTAAATTGGTATATAGGCTTCGTTATAAGACTCATTATTTCTTTAAATTATCACATTGTATTCCAGGTTTTGACACTTGATTGTAGTCCGGACGATATAAGATCTCAAAAACCGAATCATATTTCGATGATATACTTGTTTAATTTGTCCTCGTTAGAGACTAAGATCATGGAAGATTGCATCATATAATGCATGAAATCACTCCAGCGTCCTAATTTGAAAACTATAGCACTTACAAAAGTGATGTACCCAGCGATCGTAACGAACATGAGACAGGAATATCGATAAATGAGTTGAGGGAAAGTGAAAAAAAAAACTTTATCATTACGAAATCGTTGCGGCCTGTTCCAAGTCATGGCATAATTGGGCAGGCGAAAGAAATGGCAGCTTCAGACCCCGGTGAGGTTACCCAGAATACGCCTGAAGACCCCATTGAGAGTGGTGACTGAGGGTGTGCCTGATAAAGGGTATAATTATATAAGGCCTTTAATTGTCTTCAAAAGGGGTGTTTTCATTATCCCAAACAACTAATTTTCAGTCTTGCACTTCCTTGGAGTTTTCTTTGTGTTAAATGGTTTCCGGACAGTGTCACACTGTCTGAATGAAGGGGTGCATATTGAAAATTCAGGTCAGGTCAGGTATGGGAGCATACGCCAGAGCAGCGCGTCGCTGTGTCCACTTTCCACTGGTACTCCAGGGGCCTCCGTCTGGCCACCCCCCAGGCAGATGCCT
>CM068963.1:54300860-54311202 GCA_035128595.1 Eptatretus atami
TCCAGTCCATACAAGTTGTGAAAAGTGTGGGGGGGCACCCCTGACACACACCCCTGACGAACTCCAGTAACAACTGGAAATAAGTCAGAGATGGTACCACGACATCTCACAGCACTCTCAGTACCAGAGTATAGTTCAGACAGATATGAGAGGAGATAAGGTGGCCAATTCGTTACCGTCACTCGCAGATTGCAGTGCAATGCTTAGATATTAGTGTGACGCAGAGAGTTAGATCAAAGGAACTCACTTTTGATACTTGATTGATTAGGCAGGGCAATTGTTCAGGCTTGAGTTGTGTGACAGTCGGACACTGCGCAGCGGGACCCTGTGTGTGTGTAAAGTGTATTAATTACATATATATATATATCATATAATATATAGTATATACTGATATCTGCATGGACAAGCAAGATAAATCGTGGTAAGAATATCTGAAGGTTATTGTCAGTCTTTTACCGGTATATGACCATCGGACGAGGTTGGGACCGGTGAAAGTATGATTCTTCAATCTACCGGTGGTTAGAGGTCTGATTTGGTGCATATGTCCTGCGGAGCATGACAATCATCAAAAGAGTGTGTGAGACAAATTCAGACGACACTTTGTGGGCTAGGTTGGCGGTGGGTGACGAGGACGAAATTGATTTAATATCGTGCTCGTGTGAAGGATCCGGATCCGGATATTGAAAATTGTTTTGAGTGATTCTTCATCAATGAAAGTATCCGTGCTGCAAAACTATAGTATAAGCCCATAATATCAAAAAAGTTATGGTATTAGGATTCGGACGAAACTTCGTAGATGAGGTTAGGGACGTGTGTGACAAGAACAAATGTTTCGATTTTGCGGATAAGTATCTCGAAGTCGCGGATATTAGACTTTTTAAGTGATGTCTTCACGATTGAAAGAGATAGGGTGAAAAAACTATGTATTCGCGTGCATGGAATAAGTCTCAAAGATAAGGATGGATCCGGGATGAACTTGGTGGACATGTTGGCTATGTACAAGGTACGAATTGAGATTAGTATTTTGATGAAAGATCCGCATGCATATCGTTGCACTATCAGTGGGGCCACAAATGGCAAACGGTTCAGCACTGGTGAAGGTACGTCTCGTAAGATGCTCGTTCAAGTTAAACACAGTTCAGGCAGTTTGCTCATGAGACACCATTGTCGCTTCATAAAACACCTTCGAGCACCTACTATCAATAAATATAGAGCTTTGTCACACATCGATCTGACTGATCAATTTTCCTAGTCATGTGAAAGTACTCTTGTACGACAAGATCATGCATCTATTCCTCATTTGGGGCGAGACGAGGAAGTGTCTCATTGCCTTGCAAAATTGGCCTCGGGTATGTGAATGAGATGAACATAAAACACTCCTCCTTATTCTGAGAGAGAGCTGCCCAAGCAACATTAAAGCTGAGCCAAAAAGCTGATCACGAATGTTCAGTGACGGTTTGCGTTGTCTTATTTTTATGTTTCTTTGTTGAATCTAAAAGTTTTGTTTCTTATTTTGTAGTATTTTTCTTTTTATTTTTTTTTTGTTATTATTTTTTTTTTTTTTTTTTTTAATTGTTTTTTTTTATTTTTTATTTTTTTTTTATTATTATACTAAGTTTTTTCTTTTTTTTAGTTTTGTTTTTTTATTTTGAAGAGAGCACTTGCGCGTTTGGATTACAAAACATATAATTGGAATTCATGAATTTGAAAAATGTTCAATTTTTTTCTTTCTTTCTGTTCTTTCTTTCACAACTCTACTCCGTACGTCAATTTCAGCCCTTGATCATGTGTAATAGGAATATTTAATTTGGTTCAGCATAATTTCTTTCTCAGAATCATTTGTGTATACCGTAATACAGAGAAATGAAACAAACTGAAACAAATAAAAAACATGAGCTAACCTCTTTGTTGAGGATGACAATAATTGGCCAAAGCTCTAAACGCAATAAGCAAATTGAAAAGTGAAAGAAAAACAATATTGCTGTTCATTTTACAGAAAAAACAAGAGAAACCATAAACCTGTGTCATTTTATATAAATGGCATTGAGATTGATTTAGAAATAATTAGGTGTTTGTGATATTATAGAAAAATGTTCTTACAGATTGTGACCAATCTATTACAGTTGAGCCTATTATATCCAGGCACAATGACAAAAGGGGCATCATCTCCTGTGCAAACGTGCAGCTACAGAAGAAGGCATACGTGCCGCAGGTTCTCGCATTGATGCTTGTAGCGCCATCCTTAAATCCCAGTGTGTTGACCTGACAGCTCTACAAGAGTTGCGAATAACAAAGAGGAAAGGCATCGGATAGGGGCAGAAGTCCAGCAGATGTTTATTACAATCAGTTCGGCAGGCCAATTTGTGATCCCCTTGACGCGCAATTTCTGTCAAAAAAGTTCTTGAACTTGGAAAGGATGTACTCCCATTACACTTGTGCGGCTGCAAAAACAGTCGTGTAAAGATGGTGTGACACTGTAAATCTCGTCTGTGATGGATGAAACGAGAGGTAATGCAGTATCTGGGCAGGCAATGCAGCCGAACCATGGATGCCACTATGTTTCAACATGTAACTCTATCGATTCTAATAATATTCCGTATCTAATCTTATGTAAACAAATCTACTACGGGATGTTTTTTTTTTTCAGTTGACATAATTCAATTTTCATCAAATACTTTTTGGGAAGCAATCCGTCCAGGCTTTCAATTTTCTCAAACCCTCTCACGAAGGTAAATTAGTTGAATGTAAGCACGCGATTTTACAATCGAAGGCTTTCTGTGGGGGCTTTGGGCAATGTTGGTTTTATAGTGCAAAGTGGCAAATACAAACGATGAACAAAACATTCTGGAGAAGAAAATAATTTTCCTCTGAAAGCAAAGTCATTGGAGCCGAAAGAAACAAAGATCATAAATAAAGATCTTTGTTCTTTTTGTTTTTGTGGAAATCCAACTTATTTGTGTTGGTATCATTCAGGTTATCAAGTTCAGACCAGCCAATGATGATACTGACGGCACATTTAGGACATCGGTTCATCAAGGGAATAAATATAATAATAACGATTTATCTGATCAACATGATTGTCAAAGGCATGCAACAGATTGCCTGCCAGTCTACACAGAAACGACACGAAACCTAAAGATTTAATTTCTTTACCTGGCCTGATAAAAAGAGGCTGCACATGGGGGAGACAATCAGGGGCTAACGAAGGCAAGAGCCCCAGGGCCTTGTGTCCCACGCCTGTGTAGCTCTGTAGATTACCCACAACTCCTCTTATCTCCCTTTCCTGTGTGGCCGTGCCGACAGCTGTATTTTTTGGCCTTTTTGTGTGTCTACCTCGCCTATTTGAACTACATCAGATTCTGCATTGACCTTTATATCAGCTAAGTCTTGTCTCTGCAGGAGTTTGATGCTGCGGCATCGACATTTCAGCTGTATGCTTATGTCAGTACAGTAATAAATTGTGGAGTAAAAATATTGTGCCTAAACGCTTCATTAAGGGTCTTATAAATAATGCGTGTATCTTCCCATGAACAAGTCAGGAAAATGTACTTTTCGATGCAGAACCCAGGTTTGCATCCCAATAGATGGACAGAAACTCGTCACACTCTTAAATGAACATCGGTCTGCTATTCATGTGACCTGGTTCACTTAAGAATGCATCTTGTTGCATTCACCTGACACCAGTCATTGCTGTGTCTGAATCGAAACTTATTTGGAAAGTGGTTGATGAAGAATTGGAAAGCATCTAAATGCAAAAGCCCGTCTCGGTCCTCTTTGCACTGAACTAAAACTTGCCGAAAATGAGTTAAAAAAATTGTACGTTTTATTTAATTTTTGGTTCTCTATAATGCCTCAAAATACAGGTTTGTTGAAGATTTGATGACAAAAGCTCAACTGGTAAAACATTTTATGACCTCTGTACACACACACACACACACACACACACACACTGAGTGATTTGCAAAACCCCCATCCTCCCACTGCGCATGTGGGCAGGGCTAACAAACGAGCAGGCACATTAGCAGCAGAGTATTGAGATGTTCACAGATGCAGATGGTACATCGCATGTGGCACGTTTCTTGGGCAACGGCGCAAAGGTGGAAATAAAAAAGAGAGATTCACCCTCCAGGCTCAGTCCAAGTCCATAGCTCGTCATTCATCCAAAATAAAGTTTCTCTGATTTTTTGTTTCACTTTATTCTTAGGCGAAAAAATAAATGTTTATGCGAACCAAAAGAGTAACCCCTCGCCTGCGGCAGCGCTGCTTATCAAGTGGGATTCCTAAATTCCACAGGACTGAGTTTTATCAACACTTTTTAACACTTGATGTACAAAGGTTCAAAGGTTCCCCTCCAAGCGAGGGGAACTTTTAAAAAATCCAGTTATTTAGAAAGTAAAACAAAAGAAGCATTCATAAAAACAAAACAGTATGTTTTCGATTCGGTTTCGAAAATGTTAATAGTGTTCTAATGTAGGCATCACACTTGAAAGCAAAACAAGACTGTAAAAGTTTATTAAAGCAAACAAAGATAGCAGTTGCATGCAAATTTGTAATGATAAACCGATCTAATTAAGTGGGGCAAAGATAACACGCCAATTTTTGAGAGGATCAGTGTAAATGATGATACAAGAAATAAAGTATTGGCAGCATATGTTGTCAGGGATTGTAATAAATCTGACCGATTGCACATCTTAGAAATCCCAAATTTTGAGAAAATTGTGGGATTTTCATGCGCAATGCCGGAGCAGATTTGATCAGTAAAGACCTGCAGAAACAAATGCTCAAAATCTTAAATGCTTGTATCTCTAAAATTGGCGACGATTGTTTTCTACATATCTCTACTAATATAGTTAGAGACATAAAACCCCATTTGAAGCAATAAACGAACAATACGATGGACATATCTGAGTGAATGACTCGTTGGTATTGAATTGTGGAAGGAATAGTTGCGTTACTTATACCATGCACTACCGAAGGTGAGGAGTAATGTTTCATGCCTGCTCGCTTTGGTCCTGTTTTTTTGTCCTTCATAGGGATATCCAAAAAGTTTAACGCAATGGATTCGGTAACGAAAGCGTGAGGGTTCGAGGTTGGAAGTGTTGGGACGAAGGAAATAAATGGATTGAGATTATTTGAGTGAACATCAGAATAGATTTGGATATGAGGAATGTTTTTGTAAACATTGGTGAGCCTAACCATGATATGAGACTAACCTAAAACGCAAGCAAAAGGGGGCATGAAAACAGGGGCCAGGGAGAGGGAAGGAAAAAAGTGGGTCCGAGACAGTTAAGGGGGAACTGCTGAGTGGAAGGAGAAGGGATGGGCGGGGACATGGGGAATACAAAGTGGAGCATAACAAGAGGGGACTTTAAGGAGGAAGAGCAGGGATTTGAAGGAGGCGTGAGATTTGGGGTGGAAAAATGGGGTAGAAAGAGTGCGAGGATTTGGACTGGGAGAGAAAGATAAGAGGTGGTTGGAACAGGTGTTTCAGAAGGCTGGAGGGAAGGATGGGATTGAATAGAGTGAGGGGGTTTATTCAGAAGTTGGACGAAAAAGAAAGAATGAAAGAATAGAAGGTGAGCAGGTGGGATTACCGTTTGTGTAAGTTTTTACAGAAGGGGTTTGTGGTAGGATGCATTGAGCGAAAGCCTGGAAACTACTGGGGCAACAGATCTGCAGACAGAGAGCGGGCGCGGCAACAAGAGGAGAGGTAGAAGACAGAAAGACGAGAACGTGACCTACTGCAGTGAGAGAGTGAGAGGCCAACAGCCGCAGGTAGTAGGTGAGATACATGGATCATAAATGCTAGGTTGTTCGCACAAGTGTGAAGAGAGAAAGGTGAGAAGAGGAGACGCAAGCAACAGCCCCAGAGAGAAGAACAGGTAATAACAGAGCAGAAGTGGATGAGAGCTTTGTATGTTGGATAAGAGTTCAGGTTGGGCCGGGAAGGACTTGTGCACAGATGGAGGATTCCAGTTTGGCGACCTGGCTATTGGAGGCCGAGGTTAGAGAAATGGGATGTGGTTTTCGCTAGGAAAGATATTAGGTAGAGACAGAAAGCTGATGAAAGGATTCCTTCCAGAGGCGATCTGGTTGGACAAAAGTAGATGGGGGAGGGCGGTGGTTCTAACGCAGAGAGCAACATAGTGGAGTGTGAGATTTGTCAAGGATTGAAACGACATGTTTCGCCCATGTTGGACGGTGATTGTCATTTTTATCCGAGATTGCAAAGTGAGGAAGAAAGTGCAGGTTTGCTCAGTCCTAGAGAGATGACAGATGTACGACCCAGAGGGTGGAGTCATAGCAAGAGAATAAAGAGGATTTCCAGAGGTCCGGAGAGAATCATTGGATGAAAACCAGAAAAGAGAAAGGGCGCGAAGTGTAACCTATGAGGAAATCCACCTGGACTGGGAAGAAGGTGGAGGAAGGGAACTCCATTAGGCACACTTTGTTGGCGACAGAAGGAAGTACTGTGACACTGAGCTGGAGATGGCCTTGAATAATAGTAAGAGATTTTTAATTATTAAATGATTCTTCACTATTTATCGAGGACGCCAGAATAACTACCCTGTCGCTTTCACTGATGGGGAATGACTGAGAGGGGGGAGAAAAAACGGGGGAGAGGAGATGCGTGGTGGAGAGAAAAAGGAGACGTAAAAAGGGCAGTGCAGGAGCGAAAGGCAGACGAAGAGGGGAGGGGAGGTGCGAGAGAGAGGAAAGTGAGGATTGGGGGGGCAGGGGGTTGAGGAGTCGAAGTGGGTGAGGGTGTGTGTGGGGGAATGGCGGAAAGGGAAGGGGCAGCATAGGTGAAGAGGAGAGAGAGGCAGCGTGTCTGTGGGAGGCGTTATGTCATATTCATACTAGTCTCAACAAAATCTGCTTCTGCCATAGATTACAGTGGAGATGGAAACAAAATAATATTCTGCAATCCATGTTTCTAGACGTCATGACTATAAATACCTTTAGCGCCCAGAGACAAACATGCCCGGCACATCACGAGCAAACATCACTGGACGCATCAGGAGCGCAGCGTTGGAGAAAGGCACCCCCGCTTTACGTCAGCAACAAACTCCCGTCCGGACATGGAAATCACCAGAGAACATTTCAGGAGACAAACATCGATCAGACGGCGCAGAGCCAAGCTGTAAAGAGAAACACCATCCGGATTGTCTCATAGACAGAAACAGAGAGAGTGAGGAGGTGTGGGAGGAGGGTGGCTGCCTGGTAATTAGAGAGGGGGTAAAGAACAAGGATGGAAGCAATGAGAAGAGAGAGAGGAGGTAGGGAGGAGGAGGAGATTAGGACAAAGAGAAACGATTTATGCTTTGTATGCAACAAAAACAGACGCACGGACATCCATCACGTGATTAGGCCGATAATGGGGCTATTTGTTTTGGGAATCGGCAGGGATTGGATAGTGTAATTAAATGCAGCATATACTGTTACAGCCGAAAACATCCTTGAAATAGCTTCACACGAAAAAAGAATGTTGCAATTATAGGACATTTCGGGGATATGTTCAATGAAGCATTCATGACTTTATTATCAGCTTATGTGACGGTGGAAAAAAAATTTGGCGTAGCTACATTTGAAACACATGAATATATGGGCAAACGGCTCGAAGTCAGGTCTATTCTTATAATGACTGCACTCAGACATGGACGGAGCACAGCGCCACTTGCTCGAGCGATGACAGAGCATTGAACCACTCGCACAAGATTAATGTGGCCGCAGCAAAAGCGTCTACAGTGAGTGAACGATTGCATCAGAATGACGTAGCGTGGTACAGCTATGACGTAAGGCGTGCTCGGCAAGTGGCTAAGCATTACAGCAAGCACGTCCAGAATTAAATGGTTGTGGATAGGACAGATGGTCAGGGCTGTGGGCTGCATACCATATGGATACTTAACTTTAAAGCCAGTCTTCACCGGCACCCGCAGCAGCAGTGAAATGAAATTTTAATAAATTCTTCAAATATTGATTTTAATCACAAATGAGTTGTGTTTAGCGTAGAACAACACTGGAGACATCCGCCTGGTGAAATAAAATCGGAGATAATCTGCCACTTGCCTTTTCGTCATCGGCATGTGCCATGTGGAACATAAGTTCGCGGTCGCGCGCTAAACATTGATAACTTTATTTTAAAACATCGTTTTGTCACGCAATTTTGTGTTGATCCCTGTAGAGTACTCACTTAAAGCTCCAAGATAGCATACAACAGCGCATCTGGGAGACTATGGAAAGCCAGTCCCTCTGGGGGATAGGGCATGAGGTTGAGTGAAATGCATTAAATCGTATTATGTCAATTGAAGGCAGGTTAATTTTTGCACGTTCAATTCAATTTTTTGTTCACTCACATAATTCTCAAACAGAAAGAAAAAGATAAGTTTAATGCTTTGGAACAATAAAAAATTCAGCTTGGTATATATGGACGGAGTGACAGAGCTTGCTTGCTTAAAGTAAATTGGTAATAGTAGGTTCGTTTAAGACCATTATTTCTTTAAATTATCACTTGTATTCGAGGTTTTGACACTTGATTTAAGTCGGAGAGTATCAGATCCTGCAAACGGAAACATATTTGATGTATAACTTTTAATTTGTCCGGTGAAGTAAGATCATGGAAAATTGCAATCATATATGCATGAAATCTACTCCAAAGCTCCTAATTTGAACTATAGCACTTACAAAAGTGATTGACCAGCGATTTTCGTAAACGAACATGAAACAGGAATTATCGATAACCGCATGAGTGAGGAAAGTGAAAAAGAACTTTCATCATAACTAGAAATCGTTGGGGCCGTGTTCCAATGTCATGGCATACATTGGGCAGGGCAATGAAATGGCAGCTTCAGTACCCGCGTGAGGTTCCGCAGAAAACGCCTGAGATCCAATTGAGATGTGGTGAATGAGGGTGTGTCCTGATAAAGGTAATAATATATAAGGCTTTAATTGTCTTCAAAAGGGGTGTTTTTCACTTAGTCAAACAATATTTCAGTCTTGGCACTTCCTTGGAGTTTTCTTTGTGTTAATAATCGGGTTTCTCGGACAGTGTACACTGTCTGAAATGAAGGGGTGCATATTGAAAATGTAGGTCAGGTCAGGTATGGGAGGATACGCCATGAGCAGCGCGTCGATGGTGTCCGACTTTCACTTGGTACTCCAGGGCCTCCGTCTGGCCACCGCCGAGGCAGATGCGCTGGCCAATCCCATCTCCTTGAGTGCCGATCAACCTGCTGCAAACCAGAGGGCACGTTTTCACCCATTGGCCTCCATCACTCAAGGCTCCTGCTGATGAACCTGGTAAGCAGGATCAGTGTTCAGGAAATGAGCGCATGTCCAAATGAAGCGCACAGCTGACAGCTCAAACTATTGCAGGTAACAAATCTCATTGAGTCTCTTGCAGCAACGCACGTTGGAGCACAAAGTCGGCGACGGCAGTGGTAGCAAGGATTCACTGAAGAGACCTGGAACTAAGATTAAGTGCGTATCCAGATCTTCTGGTCAGGGTCCTAAGTCTCAAACTGTAGAGGGCAGAGCATGGAAGGCAGCCAAGGACTGAAGACCTCGATTTCGTCCTCCCGCACAGGTACCGCAGAACATACTACCCATGATCGCAGTAGAATATGACTCCGAGGCGACGGCCAGAAGTTCTGTTGACCTCTGGCTAGACGCCAGGAGAGACATTGAATATAACTGGCACAGGTAAAGGAACTCCCGGGACGCTACTACCTCACAAACAGACACGGAAGGATAGGCAGGCATCTAATAATGTATGGAAAGCCTGGATTAAGTTGTTGAGCCAGAAAACCTGTAATCAGCAGCTCTGCTCCTGATTTCAGTCATGCACTGAGGGCACCAAAAGGATATCGAGAGTCTCTGGCAAAGATGACGCATCATCTGCGAATGCAAGTCAGAGAGTTGACATTCCCAAACGGATGCCGGGCTTGATCTCTCCGAATCCTCCGAGAATCCATTCATAACAAGTTGTGAAAAGTGTGGGGGGGCACGCGCCTGACACACACCGCTGACGCACTCCAGTAAAATGGAAATAAGTCAGAAGATGGACCCAGCGCTACAATTACAGCACTTCGAGTAGCAATATACGTTAGACATCAGATCAGTTTTGGTGTGGCACGCACGAAGATCCAGAGAATCCATCTCAGAGGGCATCCCGATTCACATGAATGAACACTTTAAGGGATCAACATCAGGCTGCAGAGCAGGCCCCTGCGAACTAGACTCTGCGTTGCTGGGTGAGACCGAAAGCAAGGATACGGTCAAGTGTTGACCTCTTTGGTGTAAAGCCTGACTGGAGGCTCTGGGATGGCGTGGGTGGCTCAAG
>CM068963.1:54333451-54346661 GCA_035128595.1 Eptatretus atami
ATAAGTGTTGCCGAGTGTTCGCGTTAGTCGGTGTTAACTCTGCGTCGTCGTTGCCTATCTTTTATTTGCTATATGTGCATTCTTGCTGTGTGACTATACTTGTGCTGTGTCTGTGTAAATAAATGCTTGCTTGTTGAATTGTTTCCCCGTTTCGCTGCGTCCTTTCCTCTGTTGGGTCTCCATCTTGCTTCACGTAAAGGGTTCGAGTGGGCATGATACGCCCGATAATTAATTGGAACCGTCAAGGTCGACGATAACTCCGCTCGTTTATCCCTGTAGCACGGAACGAGCCGCTTAAGCGGTTCGTGTCCGAAGTCGACCTGTGGCGTGGTACAACCCCCGGTAGGTTACCCGTGCGAGTACTTAGGTATATCGACTTTTGACGATTCACCCTACCTCGCACGGGTGGAATGCGGACTGGGTTGTGGTGAGGTTAAACCCCACCCGTGACTGGCTCCCGGCGTTAGTCCGAGAGGGTCACGACTGAATTGTCCGTCCGGTGGCGCGAGGCGCCGCGATTCGAGTCACGTGGCCGATCGCACGCCGGCGGGCGCGAATTCGAACAATATATATATATATATATATATATATATATATATATATATATATATATTATACTGAGAAAACCTGGGATATTAAAAATCTTCCATGACACATAAAAATGGTGCCTGATATAACTGTACCCCACACAGAAATCCTTGAGCCAATATATTATTTTGAGATGGGCTTCACAATTTCCCAAACTGTTGTTTTATCCGCAATGCACTAACTATTTCCATTAATTCATGCAATGAATCATTTGCAGTACGATGTGTAAAGACACAAAGCCCGATGCTCGATGTAACTTCGGATGTGTGCCAGTTGCTGGCGCACAGTTTCACGGCTAAAAGGCTTTGTTTAAACAGCAGTTCATTGAAGGTGCACTTGTTTGCTTCTGGGTGATGGAATAGTAGATCGATGAGTAAGCCATATGATGAAGTGGAAATGCATTCAGGCGAATTTCAGGTTGCTTAGGCTTCACAGGCTCACCATATCCTGCAAGCAACAGCGAGAACAATTGCTAGATGTATTCAGGCCATGAGCCTTACACATTCAGCAAGCATAAGGTTGGTAAAATACTCGACTGCACATGTTATTTTTTTCTTAATCACGACACAAGTTGATGTTCTATAGGTGAAAAGAATAAATTTTATGGAAAGGTAAGGTTTTTTTTTGAAGGTAAGCTGTACGCCGAGTTATCTGCATCCCATGTTTATGATGCTCCATTTAGTGTAGTAGATAGTAGAAAAATCGTGCAAATTATGATACAAGCATCAAATTTGGCATTTCTGTTCTGCAGGGCTTTCTGATCAAATCTGCCCGATTGGCCATTTGAAAATCCAAATGGCCAATCAGGCAGATTTGATTAGAATCCCCTTGGAGAACAAATGTGCCAAATTTGATGCTTGTATCATCATTTGCACGATTCCTCTCAAAAATTGCTGTTATCTGCCCCACTAATTGACCTATTTTTCAGCAGCCCCTTTGCCACAGTTGGCTCACGCAGGTGTGCCGAGGTTGTTCAAGTAAGCACATTTATTTGTGAATCTTCACGTCTCGGACAATTACTCTCACTCGATTGTGGCACGATTTGTATCAAACTTAGCTCCTCCAAATTCTTTTCTTGGTAGTCGTATCCATACGTCGAGAGTTTGGGGGCAATGCTTTTTGAAGTGCATCATCATGGCATTGCAAAAACTGCACAGTAATGATGCACGTGAAGCAGAATAACTTGTTCTACTTCAACGGTCACTATTGTTCCCACTTGTAAGGGTTGGCTGGGGGCAGCTTGCTCCAAGTCTTTCACAAACTGGCTGGGCAGGCCTGATGTTCGACTAAGTAGTTGGCACAAGAATTTGTAATTAATTCATTGTGGCGGCGATGGCTCGCCTTCACTTGGGGAAGGACACCGTGGGATCATTATCGTTTTCCAACTAATGACAGAAGACTAGAAACCCAGTTTGACATCTATCGAAGCGATGGTGAACGTTGATGAATCGCCCTGCCAATGAAACACCGGGATGACAGTTTTCAACTGGGTGGAGATTCAAACTCAGGCTAGCCAACTTCGAGGTGAATGTGCATACCTCATGGCTGTCCTGCCAGCCTACGTTAAGCAGATTAACATGTCATAAAACTAGAAGAGCACTTGGTTGAGCACATACCTCCACCAGGCTGAACAGTTTACACTTTGTATCCCACTGATAGGCTGGATCTGGATCTGAACCTGAACCAAAATCGAATCCCTTGTTCTTGTCACCTACCCAAGTCATCCACCTCATTTTGTCATAATCCGTCCACAACCTTTTGAAATTTCATGTTTTTAAAAATCGTTCTTGGACCTATTTCTCATTGGTGAAGCTCAATCACATAAAAATTAAAAATAAAAATTTGTATACGGATCCGGATTGTGATCTTCATCAAAATCGAATCAATTTGTCCTTGTCACACACCCAATCTGTCCTACACGTTTTGACCGATTCTGTCCATATCTTTTCAAATATAATAATACCTTACAATAGTATTTTTTAAATATAGTACAATAATTAGATTTTGGTGAAGATCCGGATCCGGATACAAGAATTATTTAAATGATTCTTCACCATTGAGAGATCAGGCCAAAAACGAAATACAGTCGAGCACGATGCCTCCAAAAGTTGTGGACGGGTTATGGCAAAAGTTGTTTCACATGTTTCACTTCATTTTGCATCCTCCTGAAGTGCAACATGCTGTCCTTTGATTAAACTGTCAGAGAAGCAATGGGTCTTATATGCTCGTGTTGATAAAATGTGATTGACCTTCAGCTGTGAATCATGGCCATACCATCCGTGATCCAAATGCTGTCTGCTGGGACATTGCAGATGTCTAGGTCTGGTGTGAGAAGGGATTCTACATGATGCATGAGATTTGCTTTGGGATATTTCATGAGAGTTCCACTGTGTTGAAAGTGCTGGTGGGAGTTGGCCAAGGCTGTCATAGTGAGAGAAAAAAAACATGAAATAAAAAAAGCCTTCCATGAGCCAGGTGGATGCTTTTACCGCATGTGGTTGTTCTGCCTTCTTTAAGCCTCCTCCCTATACGATAGCGGAAGGCTTATTCCTGTTGTATGGTTTGTTTCTACAATTAGTGCTCCCGTTTTTAATGGTACCCCAGAGTTTATTCGACCCCGTGGAGTGCTAAAACACCATTTGGTTTTTGTTTTTCCCCCTTCCTTTTTTTTTTGCCAATTTTCCGAGATGTTTCTCGGAGCCGGCTGGGACTTTCAGAATGAAATTTTGCATCAATAATGGAAACAAAACTTTGTGGGTTGACAAGTTTTTTTGACCATGACCTAATGTTTAAGGTCATGACCAAATTTTCGACATTTTAACATTTTTCAGCATAAGTCGACGAACGTTTGCCCGATCAGACCAAAATTGCCCTCTCGATATAGCCGAGAGCATTTACGCTTAATTTACATCATACCTCTTCAGGTTAAAGGTCAAGATCAAATGGCTGTCTGAAAGAAAAAAAAAATGCGTTTTTTTCTTGTCATCGCTCAATTTTGCTAATGTGGAATCTCAAAGACCGCTTGGCCTTCCAAGATATTTTTGCATCACAATGGTGTACCTGCACTGAACTTGTGCACCTGATATTTGATTCATGTTCTTGACCGACTTTTTTTCGGATTGTGCCCTAATTAACTAAAAAAAACCCTTTTGATCATAACTTGAACAATTTCCTAAGATTTTCATGATGTTGAGTCTCATGGAAAGATGATAGATGGAGACATATTTTCTTAATTTAAATCTATCCCAAAATGTTGATGGTCAAGGTCACATGGCGGTCTGAAAAATATATGGCCATCATTGGACTGCAGGAGCCGGGGGACGCTTACCCTTGGTAAAAGCTTTGTGATCACAGATATCTAGTCAATTTTGTGATGTCGATGAAGTGTTGGTAGCATTTGTGGTGGTAGCCAACAAGGATGAGACCGTGAGTCTCAATCTGTCACTCAATGTTTGGTTGGTCTCTAAATCAACTTTGGACCAAGTTTCAGTTGCTCGAGCCACAAAATCCTAACTTAGACTCTTCCATCTTTCAGCACACTGTCTAAATTCAGGAAAAAGGGGCTCAGGCCGGGAAAAGGATTAAATCTTTAATTTTCTTGATCCACAACCATGCACGCAACACTCCATGATAGGGGGTGCACACATGTTGTGCAAGGCTTGCTGACATGATTGGTGCATGCAGTGAGTAGTATTGCTCTACCCGATTGGCTAAAGGATGTTCTGATGGGGATTTCCAACCAATGAAATATGCGGTGATGTCGTGATTCATCTCAAATAAATTTCAGGGTTTTTTTGTTAATTTCTCTAAAATGTGCAACCTTTTGCAGATAGAACAATCGGATCTGATTCTTAAATATAATATTTATTTCTATGTCAAATTCATATAATACCACTGAAGTACTGAACGGAATTGAAAGAATATTGAGGTCATCCCACAGCCAATAGTGAGTGCAGAGAGAAAAGCGACATAATAAAGATGGCATCGCTAATACCCAGAATTCCTTGGGCAGTTATATCACTTGCCTCAATGCAACGGCTGTATTGTCTGAAGGCAAGTCCGGTGTTGTCTCATGTATTTGTCTGCTTGTCTGTGCATGATTTGTGTTGCAACTGTAACCACTTGCCTTAGACCCTGTTAAAAAAGAAAAGGACAACCAAGCAAAGCTAATGTACTACGTAACTCACATAACTCAGATCATGACCCGCACCCATTCTCAGCAGCCATCATCATCAATTATTTCTGCTATTACTCATTTCGCCAACCTCAGAAGGATGACAGGCTGAGTCAACCCACCTGGTGTAAATTCAACGATTAAAACAGGGGCTTGAACTCAAGAGCCTGAGATCTTAAGTCAGCCACCTTAACCTTTAAGCGGACAGCAGGCTTATATTGCAGGTATCTATCTATTCCTCATTACCATACGTATAATTCTCACTTTTCAAATGACTAACTTGCGTACATATTTTTCATCTTAGATGTGCATTAAAATAAGTGGTAGGTTTAAGTTTCAAAAGTAGACAATTTTAAATGTCATATCAACATCAGATATTTGACAAAAAGGTATGACAGTGCAGGAAATTTATTTTGTATGGTTAATACTTTCCTTGTGGATGCTCCTTCTTAACCAACAGTCGAGGGAGGCCATTGACTTTAAAATCTGAAAATATGTGGTGAAAGACATTCTCAGGAATAATGGAGGGATGAAAAAACAATCTCAGAGTGCAGGCGTCCCCCACGACTGACTGTATCATGCGATGAAAATGCTGCCAAAGGTGGAAGGAATTATTTTGAATGACATGAGATTAAAATGTTTTAAATATTTATACTTTAATGACAGAGTAGTTACTTGCTGCAGTGCTGACACATTGGATGATTCACACATAAGTGGAACAAAATACCCTGAGCAAATGATTGGGTCTTAAAAAGTCTGCCAGCTCGGTGCTGGCAGTCGTGCAGAATCAAAAGAGGTTAAAACCCGAACAATATCTGAACACGTTATGGATGTTCAGAGATGATGTGAATCCAGAAAAGTTTCTTACCCCAGTTATGAAAGGTGGATTGAGCATTTCAAAGTCGAATCCAACTGACAAAGTACGGCCAATATCTCTGCACCGTGCAAATTCGAAATCACGGCTTCAGCTGAGAACACGTACAGTCTTCTCAACCTTATGGAATCTGATGGATTAATTACAATAGACTATATTAAAGCAACGGGGCTGGCAGGATAGCTGAGATTTATATCCATTTGCCTTTGAGCTGTCTCACCTGTGTTTGAATGTTGACCAAGCTACAAACTGTTGGAATGCTGCTTCGCAAGCATGACCTTCCATCACAAAAATGCCCCCTTCCACACTGATGGACATTAAGACAGGTGTTTCATCTGCTCGTATTACTTGGTGGATATTAAAAAAAACAAAATCCCATTGTGTGTTTTCCAAAGAAGAGGCAAGTTATCACTGTCCCCGATTCCCCAATCTGGCCGAGCCAGCCGGTTCTTCAAAGACTTTAGCCAAAAGCTTTCCCTGTGCATCCAACCGCACAAGAATGATGGAATAATTGGGGTCATTAAAGAACAGTAGTAGATTTGATGTCAGCAACACATATATCCCAGACACTCAGATGGATTCCACAGTAATAATAATCCTTAATCACAGATTTATTGTATTAAAATAAATTAAAAAGCTGAAATCTAACTTATCTACTCATTAGGTAGAGAGAGATGAGTAAGAACAACCATCGAGCCAGGTAGACATGCGGACTAGTCGAGCAGAGATAAGTCAAACTTTCACATCACGTTTAAATCGCTTCGAGGATTTTATTCCTGCAAAGGTTCGCTGCTGTATCTTGAACAGCAATTTTGAACAATTTTCCAACGATTTTTTTTTTTTTTGCTGAAAAAACTCACAAGCTCATTATTCACAAAAAAGTTTGCTACTTTTCTTAAAACGGGCTGGATTTCTCAATAACAATGGCATTTGACGAACATGATTTCAAGGTGATTACATAAGTATCCAAAATATAAAAGGAAATTGAAAAAAAGTCCAATTTTTATATCCGCCACCAAATGTGGACGGAGGTAATGTTTTCACCCCTGTCTCTCTGTCTGTCTGTGAGCAGGTTATCTCAAAAAGTTATGCACGGATTTGGATGAAATTTGGTGGACATGTTGGGTGTGTGAAGGCCTGGTGTTGGCTTAACGGTTAAAGTGGCTGGTTTAAGATCCTCGAGTCTTGAGTTCAAGCCCCTGTCAGGCTGTTGAAGTTACACCAGGTCGGGTTGACTCAACCTGTCATCCTTTCGAAGTCAGCAAAATGAGTACCAGCTTACTGGGGTAATAACCATTCAGGGTAGTAACCATTCGGGGTAACCTGCGGGGGTATGGTTTGGTGTGTGGTAAGGACGAATTGGTTCGATTTTTGGTGAAGATCCAGATACGAGGTTTAAAAAAATAAATGTTTTCAGTGATTCTTCACCATTGAGAGATGGGGCCAAAAACAATATACAGTATACCACGGTATTTCAAAACGTGGAGGAGTTATGACAAAACGAGGTGGATAAGTTGGTTAGGTGACGAGAACAAGCCGATTCGATTTTGTTTCAGGTCTGGATGCAGATCCAGCCTTTCATTGGGATACAAAACCTGAACTTCAGCCTGGCAGAGTTATCCGTTGTACCGAGTGCCATTCTAGCTATTGTTGTGTCAGATATGGATGTCAAAATTTGCATACTGCAAAACTAAATCCACTAAAACAGTCTTTATATGGGATCAGCATAAATATTTTTACGAAGAGATTTTATATGCTGGCATCAATGATGCAACCAGTTTAAAGACACAGCATCGCACGACATTGAAAGTGAGGTTCAGAGGCACTCCTCGTTGAGCTTTCCTGAATTAGCTTTTGGTTTATAACTCGAAAAACTGGCTGGAAGGATAGCTTCAAGGTATGCACACTCAACTCTGAGCTGTCTAGCCTGGGCTCGAATCTCAACCCGGAGATGTTTGATCCAATGGGAAAAAGAGGAAAGATATAAAGAAAGAAAGATAGTAACCTGCACGTAGGAAGGTGGGTATGGGTGAAGGTTAAATGGGGTTGGAAATTATGGGTTACAGTCATAGAATATGACGTGACATGACATGACAGGAGATGATGGTGGACCACCATCTTGATGCCCTGGAAGGAACATTTAGATTGTACCAATTTGAAGAGGTGTTTCTACAGGCAAGCAAGAAAGAAAGGAAATGGGGGTGAGCAGTAAGCCTGGATTTTTAATGCTTAAAAGGAAGAGAGTTGCTGGAAGAAAATGTCCATCTTGGAAGGGGCTGGGGAAAGGGTGGATAGCTGAAAGAATAAAGGAAGCAAGATGAGAAGAAAGGCTGGAGAAAACAGAAGCCAACAACCTGTCTGTAGTAAGATCACATGCCCTGCCAAGGGTGTCGATTGGTACTCCAAGATACAGAAACCAAAATAATTGAAAATATTCTGTGGTCTGGGGCTCAGCATAACAAGTGACATTTTGGTGAGAGTTGTTTGTTGAGCATTTACTCTGTAAGGGGAAGACATGAAGCTGGTTGGCAAGACCTTGGTAGATTGGATTGAGGAGAGGCAAAGAGAGAGACTGAGATGGAGGAACAAACAGTCAAGTTTTTTCTGTGCTGGAAACAGTCCAGGGACACGTGTTGTCGACACCTTCGTGGCTCCTCAGTCCAATCACTGCTTGCATGCTGTTGACGTATTCAGGGCACTGCTGCGGTGCCTTCCGCACGCTGCATCAGCCATTGCAACACTGGGGGATCTTTCGCCTACAGCAACTTACCACTCATAGCAGATATATGAGGCTGGCTTGAAATGCATTCTGAAATAGCCCCAGATGTGTGACAACATATTCTCCCACAGTGTAACACATGAGAACGACAAAGACTGTTTATCCATCTATCCTATCTATCCATATGGAAAATTGCCATAAATCCCTTGCACATGGGTTTTCACACGTAAAATTGGCCGGAGAAAATACAAATGTATCTGTAATTATACTTTTACACTGAAAAATAAATGCTTTTTTGAAACTGCACTGCTGAAGGCAAAAGAGCCATTGTAGGCGGTGACTCGATAAGCGCAGCTGACACCACTGGCCATTGGTGGAAATTGGCACAGGACATTCCCCAACAATGATTCCCTTTCAACAAGGATGATCCACTGTGAGTGGAGGTGGCTGAGAGCAGTGGGTAGTGCCTTGTGTGTGAGGGCTGACGGTGCAAGTACGATTGGTGTAAATCAACATGGACATCACCACTTGGATGATCTGCTTTGCACAAGGATGATCACCAATGAGGGGTTGTGGGTGACAGTGTAGATATAGAGCCGTGAGATGCACATTTAAGAGTTGGCCAAACTTGAGCCGTTTGATGAGAACCACAGTCCAGAGTGACGGAGCAAGAAGCAAGGAACAAGGATGGCAAAGCAGGGCGCCATCTGAGAGATTGGGTGTGGCTGTTTTAGCTGTGTCTGGAGCATTGCTTTTATGAATAATAACCCAATGATATTGTGCTGTGTCTGATACGTGCCAGTGGCACCTTGCCTTGTGCACAGCAGTGATAAAAGTGTTGACGATTGTGTTTTAGAGCTAAGCTGGGCAGAAGAGCTGAGAGCAGATCTGGACAGTAGAGCTGAGAGCTGAGCTTGGCAGTAGAGCTGAGAGCAGATCTGGACAGTAGAGCTGAGAGCAGATCTGGACATAGAGTTGAGAGCTGAGCTTGGCAGTAGAGCTGAGAGCAGATCTGGACAGTAGAGCTGAGAGCTGAGAGCTGGGCAGTAGAGCTGAGAGCTGAGCTGGACAGTAGAACTGAGAGCTGAGCTGGACAATAGAGCTGAGAGCTGAGCTGGACAGTAAATCTGAGCTTGGCAGTAGAGCTAAGAGCTGAGCTGGACAGTTAAGCTGAGCTTGGGAGTAGAGCTGAGAGCTGAGCTGGGCAGTAGAGTTGAGAGCTGAGCTGGACAGTAGAGCTGAGAGTTGCTGGACAATAGGCTGAGAGCTGAGCGGACAGTAAAGCTGAGCTGGGCAGTATAGCTGAGAGCTGAGCTGGGCAGTAGAGCTGAGAACTGAGCTGGACAATAGAGCTAAGAGCTGAGCTGGACAGTAAAGCTGAGAGCTGAGCTGGCAATAGAGCTGAGAGCTGAACTGGACAGTAAAGCTGAGAGCTGAGCTTGGCAGTAGAGCTGAGAGCAGATCTGGACAGTAGAGCTGAGAGTTGAGCTGGACAGTCGAGCTGAGCTGGGCAGTAGAGCTGAGAGCTGAGCTGGGCAGTAGAGCTGAGAGCTGAGCTGGACAATAGAGCTGAGCTGGGCAGTAGAGCTGAGAGCTGAGTTGGACAATAGAGCTGAGAGCTGAGCTGGGCAGTAAAGCAGACCTGATGAAAGTGCTGTCAAAAGAAAGCAGTAATTGTTTTGATCAGGGCTCCTACAAAAGGAGTAAATGACGACTGCTGCCATGAAGAACCGACTAAGTCGAGGAGCTGACCAAATGCAGACTGTGACTATCCTTTGTAAATACACACTGTAATATGTGCTGTACATTAGAGTATAAAGATGTGAGGGGGAGGACGTTTAATTGGGACTTGAGACATGGTAAGATGGAGTATAATGAGTCTTTGGCTCGTTTTGGAGGCCATTTTTTATATATAGTATGCCCACAAGAGGTCTTGGCTGATGGTGAGGCCCTGCAGTTTGGGGGATTGAATTTCTTTTGATTGATCAAAGAATTGTATAAAGATGGATTTCCTATAACATCCTTTCTGTGAGACAAAGTGAGAATTCTAACCATCCTAAATGTTTAATCGTTTATTTTATTAATTTTTGCTTTATTATAATTCACGTCGGTATTGTTTTATACATCTGTTTAAGAGGAATCACTGCGAAGCTGGAATATATAATATAATAACTTACTTTGTGTGGTTTTGATTGAATGTGTACGCAACAGACAGCAGAAGTTCCACTTGCTTTTTGTTATCATTGTTAATTTCCACCAAAACCAAATTCGGGGGACGTAGCATCAGTTGCGGCTCCTTGGTACATACTGTCCAGTACTAGGGTTGGGTAAATAGTGAAGTTTTTTTCGGTTAAGTGTCTTCGCATAGCATTTTCTATGGCTATTTTCGATGCTGAATCTGAAAACGTTGGAATTTTTTTTTACCTCCGATGACTTTTAACCCCCGGAACTTTAATTTATTCAAAATGGCGACAAAAAATGATATTTTTTTATGAATTTCTGACCAACTGAAAGAAAATAAGGCTTGTAATATATCAATTTATAGGTTTTTCCGATCAGGAAATACGAAAATGACACTTATGAACGATTTGATGATTTTTAAAACACAATTTTTGAAAACCGCACAATATTTTGCTAGAATTGAACTGTTTTTGTCATTCTCAGATCAACATAAGACCGAGATCACACCGGTGCCGCCAACAAAAGTTCATCAATGTTATCCTGCACGGACTCATCGGTTTGTTAGCATTCTTTATGAGTTGTGCACTCGGTCAAACTGAATTTTTGAGTGCGGAATTTCCTGCTCCATCCTTCACACGTCGTTGCGGCGTACGTCTGGGCTACAGTTAAGCGTAAATATGTCACTTCCGCGAGAAGTTCTTTCTCCGATAGTGTACTCAGTAAATATAGACTGTCTGGGCTCAAAGGTCCTTTGTGCTTTTGCAAGTTTGTGTAGTATTCAATAGCCGAGTATTTTTCTTTTTCTTCAAGTCTTCCTTTTTCCTAAATTACTTCATTTCGGTCCTATGCCACATCCAATCAATTTGAAGATGTGATTAGCGTATTCCTTGACCTGAAAAACATATGAAATTATATATTACAAGCCTTATTAGTCACATTAGAGAAGGAAAACATGAAAAAGGTCAATTTTTGGCCGCCATTTTTAATAAATTAAGGTTCCGGGGGTCAAAGTTCATCGGAGGTTAAAAAAAAATTCGACCGGATTCGGATTCCGCATGGAAAACGGCCGTAGAAAAGGCTATGCACAAAATTTCAATCATATTTACCCAACCCTACCAGTACTTGGAGACCGTTTGATGGAATTTTTTTCCTTTTTAAAAAAATCTTTTTTTTTAAATGAATATGTTTTTTCTCTTCCAGTGAAATGTGAAACAGTGTTTTATGAGGTAGCGCTCACTATAAGTGGTATAATAGTATTGTGACGTCAATATTTGTTGTATTTGTGAGGTTGTGCCTTTCTAGTTGAGAGATATCTTGCCTTTTCCCCACGTCATTGTCAAACCCAGCACTGGCTCCCGATCAGCAGCACAGCGGAGAGTAGCTCACGGCGCAGCACCTAGTATGAGCCTGAACATTAAGTATGCTACTAAATATAAATCCCAGTGCATTTTATACTGACGTTAATAACTCTTTTAAAACTAGGGTGAGTTGGACATAAAAGAGAGGTTGTAGTCCATAGATCAAAGGGAAAGAAATTTGTCAGTGGTCCTTCCACTTGAAGCCATCAATCCGAGTGTCAAAACACCATGAGAGATTTATACACTACCACTGGATCAGAAGAGACTGAGACCGTATCAACATAAATGCCTTCAGATCTATGGATACAAATTATTTTAAACCTCACCTGGAGTATCAATGATAGACCGAAATACAGACACCACAATGATCACGATTAAACATCTGAGGCTTGAGGCGTGATCCTAAAAATGCACTCGATATCCCAATTTGACTGTGTATTGAGCTCAAATAAGGATTTAACAATGATTATGGCAAGCTTAAAGGGAAACACTGGTTAAGTTTCAAAAGCTTCCTTTACTACATTACGATCGTTATAGATTTTTCTTTTCCGCTTTACATCCTAATCTGCATGAGCATCCTATAAAGCAGCAAATCCAATGTCGGTGAACTTTCCTGCTGCTTTAAAAAAAACTTTATCTGCTTCTTTATTTCTTTGTTTTCCTGGTGTTGCCATTAACTTCGTTATTATACACACAAGAACAGTCCACTCAGGCTATCATGCGTGCGCCATATCTACACCCTTGAAACTCATTATAAACAAGGTAACACAGTGGTAGTTGAGGGGTTGGGGAGAGGTATAAGGAGAAAGGGAGGAGAGGGTAAAAATGGGAAGGGGGAAAAGGGAATGATGTGGGGAGGTGAAGGAATAAATATTAATTTGTCCATTAATCAAGTATTACAATTGCCTGAAAGTTTATAGTTCATCATAAATTGAGACTTTGAAAGGTAGGTAGGTGATATAATTCCCTGATTCGAATTAAAAGAAAGTCCTTCTTAAATTGGGTTGGGGCACTGTAGGTTTCCTTGAGGTGAATCGAAGATTGTGCATGTATCCCTCACAACCACAGGTGCCAACAGCTATGTTGATTGCTGGCAACTGCAGTATCCAGGAACACAAAATGATGATTATCTTGCTAATCTGGCAGGCCCAAAAATTGCACAAAGAATTTGAGGCCCCCAGGAGCAGACAGCAGGGAGAACAGGAGGATAATGAGTGTTGAGCTCGTTTGCAGGATGCCACTGGACTCACCGGCCTCTTGTATACCACCACCAGTTGGCTTGTGCTCTCAAACCTCATTCTCCAGCATTTATGTGG
>CM068963.1:54346671-54361055 GCA_035128595.1 Eptatretus atami
ACACCCCCGTTGATGCTCATTCATTCCATGTTGCTCTGTCTCCGAATCCTTTCTTTACTAATGGTGCTTTAGTCTCCAAAGCAAAACCAGAAACTTCCAACCATTGGCATATCTGTCATCATGAGTCACCTCCATCTCTAAAACACTCCATAATGCCTCAAAGAGGGGTCAAAACTTTCAAATGCCCTGCTCGTGCCAGGATTCATTATGCTGGTTCAGTGCCAGAAATTCTTCTATCAAATAATCAATTCAGCTCACAGGACAATCCGTCCACAAATTATTTCCACTGCATCCAATACTTCAACACACTCAAATGGTTGACCAGACAAAAGACAGACAACCAAAAACACTGAGGTAGACATAATACATCAACAATATCAGATTGTAATCGAGACAGCACAGCAAAGCTGCTATCATAGTATGATTTGTGTGTTAAACCGGTAACAACACTGTGTTAATTGTGACCCTAATCATATGTTAATCCCAGGGCATTATTTTCACAAGAATAAGGGAATTGTATGTTGATACTATTTAATCACCTACGCTTAGGTTTCCAAAATGTTACAGGGGAAGGGGATGGCGGGTTCTGATGAGAAGAAGACATGCCCCCCCCCCCCCCCGGATGTCCCAGCGATCCACTTCACTTTAATTCTTTTGAAAAGAAATGATTTGTTGAGGGATCTGCATCATAACTAATTGTGGATCAGACATGGGGAAATGTACTGTCCTGTATTTGGAAAATATATGCAAGGAGGGGGTTAGCTGTTGGATTTGGGTCAAAGCATAGAGGGGACGTAAAGTGGGAAAGAGAGTTTTCACCTTCGTGGATATATTTGTCACAATGTCTAATGTGAAGATGTGTAGTTCAAAAACTTTAAAAAAAAAACACGATTTTTCAAATGCTCATTGAGCTTTAAATATCCATATTCCAAACAAGGACATAACTGAAGGCAGATTTTTGGGGGTAGGCCTCATCATTTTAAAGTAGGTCAAACAAGCTTTCAAAGACTTGAAAAATCCAATAATACTTAAAATATATGTTCTGGCCTGACCCTGATCCATGACAATTTTTAAAATTTTATTTCAAATGAATTCAGAATGGGATTAAAATACAGGGGAAAAAAAAATAAATAAAAAAATACAGGTGGAGGCCATTCAGCCCATCATGCCTGCGCGAACACCACACTAATTTATCTCAATATAAAGTCAATTAAAATCAAATGGAAGACCAAATAAGTACAGTCCTGCATTAGAGTAATCAGAAGGAACTCAAACAAGCAAAAGGCAAAGATAAAGTCATAAAAAGGAAACTGGATAGGATTCGCATTTCAGCTGCTGCCTCTCTACCCTAAAACCAATCCAGGCACAGCCAAGTGAGCCTCATTAAAATAAAATAAAAAAAGAACCCAGATCAAAAAATTTAATAAATCTGGCTGCCAGACCATGTGTCCAATCAAGTTGAAATTTAAAACATGTATTCCACATCACTACGAGATCATAATTTTGAAGTTTCACATCAATTGATTAAGTGCTTCCAGAAAAAAAGCATTACTTAATATTGTTCTTAATTCCAATATGCCTGCCAAACCATGTGACCTATCGATTATTCCTTAACAAGCTTGTACACCCATGCCTTGGGAACATTTGTGTGAAGTTTTCCCTTGATCTGTCCAGCGGTTCTGGAGAAGATGATTTTTTTATAGGTTTTAGGGTATATCCAATATGGCTGCCAAATCATATGACCTATGACGTCATATGTGTGAACCTTTTGTTCCTCGTGCATAGTTAGTCATATGTGTAAAGTTTCACCTCGATCTGTTCAGCCATTTCAGAGAAGAAGATTTTTGAAGGTTTTTAAAAAACAAACAATATGGCTGCCGAATCAAGTGACTGATGACGTCATGAAAAAAATTTTTAGGACCATTTTATCCCCAGCTGACTCAAAAATTTTCATACTGATCACATGTAACATTCTACATATGCAATTATGACGTCATAAAAAAATCTCACTCATTCCCCATGAGAAGTACTTGCCATGTGCCAAGTTTCAATTTTTTCCTTGGTGCAGTTTCAGAGATACAAGAGGTCCAATTTTTTTTTTGGTTTTTCCAACATGGCTGCCACACCATGTGACCTATGACGTCAGAATATTAATTAAAACATTCTACATGAGTGAAAATTTAGTTTTCATGAGCTCCAATGGTGAAAATTTATCCTCAATGCACCAAGCGGTTGCGGAGAAAAACACTAAAGTCCTGTACGGACAAACAAACAGACCCAAAAGCAATGCCCTCTCCTTCAACAAGGGTAATGAGGAAGAAGTCACGTCATTCAGAAAGTAAACAAGCCTTTTGAAAAATGGTTAAGATGTGCCACAACATTGCCTGAAACATTGCACAACTTCCCAGTGTATATCTAATGCTCCACCAGCTATGCCCACCCTTCGCCATAGCTAAACGTAACTCCCCATGATGGCAAACCTCTCCAGATTTCCTCATATTCACATCAGACAACATTGTTCAACTTGAATACCAAAGGCTGTTTAATACTCTCAAAGTGAACAAAGGCAAACAGTACAACGTCTCGACCAGAGAACACCAGAAATGACAATTCAAACTCACATCTCATTAATCCAAGAACCGAAGCCCAGAAATAAGCAATTTAAAGGGGGGTGGTGGGTGGCAAGGGGATGCTATTACTGAGCAAACTTGAAGGTGATGTCACAGACTCGTAATGACGTGTACAGCACAGATGCCCGAGCAAGGCGATATATCGATGTGATAACCTGCCATTATGGTTGATTTATTTACGTGAATACATCATGGTGAACCCACTCATTATGCACACTAGTGACACCTCTTCCCCCAAACTTGTACCCATTCCCACCCTTTATCGTCTGCCCCCACTGGTACTGTATTTACACGTACTTGTACGGGTCCAGCTCACATCTCAAGAATTACATTTTGTCACGGCCATGTGGCAATGCACATGAACCGCGTGCCTCCCAGCTGATAACCGAGGCGGTGATAAACAGCACGCGGAAAGCACTCTGGATGAAAACGTGCTCGCACGAGATAACTGAACTCACTACGGCTCAAACAAAAAAAAAGTTTTTCCTTTTTTTGCACAGCGAACCGATTACGGAACATCGGAAATGATGAAGAGATGCAACCGGTGGTGAGTTATCAGAGCTTACACTTTGATGTTTCATTTCAGAGGAAAGGCTGCGGGGCTGCATCCCTTCTCTGCGTTCAACATCAATGCACTTTTACCTGTTTAAATTCTGGCCACGCCGACGAGAAATTGATGCACTTACCGGAATCTCATTATGAAGCAACAACACAAAAGTTTGGCAGATTGGATTGGTTTTTTAAAACTCTTATCTTATATTCGTGCAAGTTGCTCAATGATATCTAAAGCATAATATTTCTTGTTCCAGATATCTTTGCTCCAGGTGAAAGTTCATATATATCAACCGTCAAAACAACAATTATAAACCTTTTTTGTGCTTTTTCGTTTAATGGTCAATTAATTGTTATTTTGACAATTTCTGTACATCACATTTCTTCTTTGTGAGAAGAACTTAGAAGAAACTAATCTTTTCTCTTGTGTCTGATGGCCACAGGCAGCGTCCAGGAGCAGAGACCCGGCGTGCGTCCAAGGTGTGAAACCCTGCGTCCACTAAAGGTATCTTGTGTTTGTAAGGTAGAAATATGCACCTCGTTGCAAAAACTGTGTAATATAAATAACTGACACATCATCCATATATCAAGATATAAAGTAAAAACAGAACCTACAAAGAGAGCTGTAATTACTATTATCACATAAATAAAATTTGCCTCATTTTCTTGAATTAATTGTTGTTTTTTCTTGAATTAAAGTATTATCTTGAATTAATTAAAGGTACCACTAAAGGTATCTTGTGTTTTGTAAGGTAGAAATATGCACCTCGTTGCAAAAACTGAGTAATATAAATACCTGACACATCATCCATATGTCAAGATATAAAGTAAAAACAGAACCTACAAAGAGAGCTGTAATTACTATTTTATCACAATAAATAAAATTTGCCTCATTTTCTTGAATTAATTGTTATTTTGACAATTTCTGTACATCACATTTCTTCTTTGTGAGAAGAACTAAGAAGAAACTAATCTTTTCTCTTGTGTCTGATGGCCACAGCAGCGTCCAGGAGCAGAGACCCGGCGTGCGTCCAAGGTGTGAAACCCTGGTCCACTAAAGGTATCTTGTGTTTTGTAAGTAGAAATATGCACCTCGTTGCAAAAATCTGTGTAATATAAATAATGACACATCATCCATATATCAAGATATAAAGTAAAAACAGAACCTAAAAGAGAGCTGTAATTACTATTTTATCACATAAATAAAATTTGCCTCATTTTCTTGAATTAATTGTTATTTTTTCTTGAATTAAAGGTATTATCTTGAATTAATTAAAGGTACCACTAAAGGTATCTTGTGTTTTGTAAGGTAGAAATATGCACCTCGTTGCAAAAACTGAGTAATATAAATACCTGACAACATCATCCATATATCAAGATATAAAGTAAAACAGAACCTACAAAGAGAGCTGTAATTACTATTTTATCACATAAATAAAATTTGCCTCATTTTCTTAGCTAGCGCTTAATTGGCCGAGTAATAGAGCCAAATGAAAATGCTCATTGCGTTTGAGGCAATCGACTGGACATCTAGCAACACCACCATGTAGTAAAATTGTAATATTATTTAATTTGAATTCAATTTAAACACTTAAATCTGAAATAGAGAATAATTGAATGTGTGTGTAATGATGTCTGAAGTGTGTGAACATGTACTCAACTTTAAATGCACATGTCACCACACACACACACACACACACACACACACACGCACACACACACACACAATGCCTGTGTTGGAAGGTCTGTGAATACCGTGTTCATGTCCTGGTCTCCTGACAAGAGAAAAGACATGATGGTATGTGAGGAGGTTGAATGTATAACTAGGGTGATGAGTATTTTTCCAGAAATGGCAGGGTATATTTATGAGGAGAGATTATAGAAGAAAAACAGTGCTTTTTTCATCAGAGATGAGAAGGTTACATAGGGATATGATAGTATTTTCAATGTTAGGAAATGGGATACACAAAATAGACACACAAATGTTTGAGAGGGTTCATCAATAGGATGACATAATGCATATATTAGTAATAACAAGGGTGCAACTCCTCATGGAGGACGCAGCCCCAACTGCACCTCAGAAATTGGACGTGTACATTTCACAATTAAATTCCTGAAAACAAATGTCGGGCATCAACATAGTAAAGTAGTGGTACGGTTTTGGAAGACCCTGGGGAGTCATATCCAGCACATCAAGGAACCCTGGAGTTGAGATATATCCGTGGTATTTGTTTGGTTACATTACCTCTCTCCTCGTTTCAGTGGACAGGAAAAATGCGTTGTGTTCGTGTAGCAAGATTTGAAGTCCCCCCCCTGCCCCTCCCTTTGTAACTCTTCTTTTTCTCAATACCTTCTCTTCTCATCTCCATGTCCTTATCTCTCTTAATCTCTCCGCACCTCTGCGGCACATCCATGCACGCCCCAGCGCACTCAAACATCACACTCAACATTGCTCACAATATTCAAAACCACCGCACAAATCAAAACCAGAGGAACATTCCCAGATAGCGTGGGATAAGATCAACCACATGACGGAGCAGCCAAACCAAGGACTGCACACGGGCAGGGTTGCCAGTCGACGGCGTCGCTGAGCCGGGAGCTCGACCAATGGGGGCTGCATGGCAACAGGCACGCACCGTTGGGAAGGCAGCTCCCGTGAGCACCAAGCTTCACTAGGTGCCGGTCAGTCCTTCATCCACGCCTCTCTCAAAGCCTTTATAAACCCAAGCGTCCATGGACCAAGGCTGGTTTTTGCGTCCAGGGAACATTAAAGAGTCCAGCTGAATCTGCAGGGAGTGAGGAGTTGCGAGAGCAAGCCGCGGTGGAACCGAACAGACTGGGAGGGTGGAGCGAGAGCTGACAAGCCGTAGTTTTTCCCTCGACGCGCCGGCGACACACTGACTCACCACTATCTTTCTCTATCCCTATTTCTAATCGTTTACTTGGAAAGCACAAGAGCAAAAAACAATTTCATCCTTAACCCATTCGGGGCTGGGTTGCTGACTCGCATTGGTGATTTCCTCTGATGCATGACGAAGCATTCACATGCACCTCTCCCCACATTGCGCATCACATCATCACCCCTCTTCTTTCTCTCCCTCCTCGCTTTCATGTTGGGACCCACGTAAGCCCACAGGCTTACATTGGGTGAGTGAGGGGTCACCAACAAGCCCACCTTCTTTATCTCGCTCTGGCTATCCCTCTTGCTTGTCTAGTTTCCCCGGAGTGACTGGAGGTGCCAATGTCTATAGATTCATGTTAAGTCGACTGACTAAGGGGCTTGTATATTTAAGGGTAAGGTGTTTCTTTGTGACACTGTTCTGCTCTGTAAGCATTTATTTTGCCCTGTATATACGTGCCTTTGCTAAATCTTACTTAAACTTTTCAAACTGCCCAATCGTCCTTTTCTCCATTGGTTAGACACTTCTGTGTAAATTGACGAATGGGAGTTCTGCCTCGCTGTTTCGCTACAGTTATTAACTAGCCAACATCCCACTTATGGTATCGCTCGACCATTCTTGATTTACAGTAGTGGGGTGTCGAGAGCATGGTTCCCTATCTGGGGGGACTAATTTGCCGGGAAGGTAACATGTGAATTGGACATGAGGATCCCACCTAAATTAATTATGTCAGACGTCGTCTGTAGTTCCGTTATGCCACAGAGTTATCTGCAGCTCGTCAGCTTCAGGGTCAATGGTTGAAAAGTGGGTCCGAGAAACCCCTCGTGACCCAGCTGCCAAACCCGTAACAGTATACTTAGATAGATATAGACTTCAATGTGGTATTTACTTGATGATGATGGTAAAGTGTATATAAATAAATAATCCAAGGTTGTGTGTTGGTATAGATAGGTATAGCTAGATAGATAGATAGATAGCTTGGTTGAGTTGGAAGGTAGGTATTGAATGGCATTTTGCTGGACTGCTAAAGTGTGGCATTGTGCTTATACATAGCAGAACTAAAGCCCCAAATCTCTGGAAGAGAATTAAATTCGAGGATTGCACTGCAGCCAATCCCGGGAATAGAATTAAATTATTACTTTTAGAGATCAGTTCACTCCAGACACGTGTTTTGGACTTGTTATAGCCCTCATCAGCGTGGATCAGAAGCTCCTCCCCAGAGTGAACGGGTTAAGCTCCTCTCCTTCCAATAAACTTCCCTGGAGGAGAAGGCTGTTGAGCCCATCAAGTCCTATGCAATGATTGCCAACCTATTGTTGTTTGTCCATGCTCTATCCTTTTAGAATGCTGAGCATAAAGCAAGGAAACAGCAAGTACCATATTTAAAGTCCTTGATATGACTCATCTGCGGTTAGAATCGCAAACCTCCCAGACTCAGAGCGAATGCTCCAACCATTAAGCCACCGAGTCTGATTCAAGTGAATCAAACAGTGAAGGACATCATCGACATCATGTTTTTGAGAAACAGCCATAGGATCAGGAAACATCACTAAACATCACCTCCTCCAAACTCCTGCGCCAAATTAAAATTCGTTCAAAATTTGGGATGCAAAAATATTGAAAGAGAAGTGGGACAAAGGAAATGTATCGATCACTTTCTTGTAT
Source organism: Eptatretus atami (assembly GCA_035128595.1). Classification (NCBI taxonomy): domain Eukaryota; kingdom Metazoa; phylum Chordata; class Myxini; order Myxiniformes; family Myxinidae; genus Eptatretus; species Eptatretus atami. The sequence continues at coordinate 54,354,419 of CM068963.1, forward strand.
GAAGTGCTTTTCATTGTGCAGTTAAATCTCGAAGTATTTTTTCCCACAAGGAAATGAGGGTAAAACTCAAAAGTCATCCTGTAAAAGGTTTGTTGGGTATAAATACCTTCTTTAGACCCAGAGTAAAACTTTCTATGTGGACAGCCCTGCAAAATAAGCTACTGAATTGTTTTTATTTACTGTAAAAAGTGATGATGTCACACAATTTCAAATTTTCATGAACATGAATCGGAAAACAAACCTGTAGTTTTGCAGTACTTTGGCTCTGAATTAGTGTCGGTTTCACATGCGCATAGAGGAGTGAGATAACTGTTGAATCCGTCTGCCTGTCTGGCAGTCAGACAAAATTTAAAATAATTCCAAACAGGAAACTTACTATTTTTAGTGATGTCATAAAGGATACAAACAACAGGCACGAAGAACTCATGTAATCTGTTAAATTAGGTGCTGGATGAGACATCAATTGTAGTAAACTTCCAGAATTTAATTTTTTTTCCGTGTCCTTTTAAAATCTTTATTTTATTTTAATTGAATTGTGTACTTAACACTGTTCAACTCAAATCGCCTTTTTTTTTTAGTTACTTTAAAACCCTTCCATTTACTTGTACTTGGACAAAATATTTCAGCATTTTACATCATCTTGACCAATCACACATGCTTGTAGACCCCACTCACGTCCTGGTTTCTCAAGACAGCAAGGGGAATGTACTCTATGAACTGTATTTTTTTTTTTTAGATTTTGAAGCATATATATAACATATATAATATACACAAACAAGTATACAAATTCACACATACACACACCACCATATAGGTATTAACATAAGTGTTTGGTGTTCTAGATTGTTGAGGATGAGGCCAGGCAGCCATGATAGCGAGTGTTGACAAGAAGCGATATCGCTTGAACGTGATCGGTCAAACAAAGGACAAAAAGAGACAACATTCGATTACAACATTAAGGCATTTTATTTCAGAAAGAGGATAATAAACAAATGTTCAATCAACAACCAAAGAGAAACTTCTGCTCGCCATGAATTCCAGACCTTTAGGTAATTTCAAAATGATACTTTGCTGCCAAAACGGGGGTTATTGAAAGGCCACCCAATTGGCACATAATGAACAGAAACCTACCTTAATGAGATAAGAAGAGCTATACACTGGCTCAAAGGAAAAGACTTTGACCAGCTAGGGTGCAGCACCTTTTCTGATGAGTCAAGTGTGCCTACAAGATCCACTTCGCCAATATTTGAGGTCAAATATAATTGCGGCATTTTCATCAAAGATTGGCACAGAGGATGAAAAAACTGACAGGGAAGGTTTCAACATAAATCAGCCAAGACTCTATCATTGACCTTCCACAATTCAAGAGAAATGTTATCTCTCTCTCTCTCTCTCTCTCTCTCTCTCTCTCTCTCTCTCTCTCTCTCTCTCTCTCTCTCTCTCTCTCACCCTCTCTCTCTCTCTGTCTCTGTCCTTGTGTAGTCTTCACCTTTAGTGGCCTTGGTCCTTGTGAAGGGTGAGTTCCATTAAAAAAAAAATTTAAAGGCAAACACGTTGAAGAGAGAGAGAGAACATATTGCTATGGCTGGTTGGCCAAGGTCATGGCATGATAACAAATTATATTTGCTACCACATACCATGCACGAACGCTTTCAAAGCAAACCAGAATTCACATTGGTAAACAGCATCAGGGAGCTATGAAGTTGCATTCACTCGCCTTGTTAAGCAATGAGAAACCCCTCTCTTCCAAGAGTTGTGTCGTTTCCTGATAGTCACTGAGAATCCACTACAGAAGTGTTATTCAGGTGCTTACAGATGGAATTGGTGATACCAATCATGTACTTTGAAAACAAAGCTTCAGCTTCATTTTGAAACCTGAGGTTTGGCTATTAGCCAGACTAGTGGATATGGCTTTCAGACACACTACTCTGGCTAATACTTTCTTTCTGAGACTTGGGTTCTGGGAGTACCCTCATTCTCATTTATGGGTTCTACTCTGTACTTGGGTGGAGACTTTGAAGAAGCAACCAAAACTGTACTGATCAAACAGGGTTTCATAACCTCTGTTGCTGACTTGGAGTCCATTCAAAAGGAGGCTGACACTTGGTGTACAGTATGTTGAAGGAAGGCTTCAGATTAGCTGTGATCCATGCCAATTACACAGACATCATTGTCATGGCTATGCACTATAGCAGAACTGTGATAGAGAGAACAGGAGCTGATACCTACCTGGAACTGCATGATATTGCAGTTTCAATCGGGCCTTCTCGCTGCCAATCGTTATCCTTCATTCCAAGCCTATGTGAACGGGACACAATCGGTTACCCATTTAATATATGGGGGAAGAACATTGGTTGGCTGCCACCAATAATATCAACATATCTGCGCCAGAGTAATTTGTGGAGGACGAACAGTCTTTTCAGATTACTGCAGAAGTTACAAGTGAGGCAAGAGAACTCCTTACAGAAATGTACCAAAACAAGCATGATCAGTTCACAGGAGCTGATCTAAGTAAATTGAGGGCTTACAAGTTTCTCAACAACAAATCAACCTTACCGAAGGTGCTAGCACAAACAGAGTGTGCATTCGTTCAAAATCTATGACGAACAGCCCTGGCAACAATGATGGACAAAAATGCAAGTGTCTGCAAACCCAGCATCCCACAAGTGGTGGAATATGGAAGGGCTCTTGAGAATGGCAAGTCAGTTCCCATATTTTCAGAGGAACCAGCTTGGCCAGAGGAGTTGAAAAAAACCAATGTCATGTCATTGCATCAAAGGATACAACAGAAACTGTTCCTGTGCTTGGGCAAATGTCATCTGTTATGTTGCATGTCATTACCAAGGATCTGGAGAGTACTGTACCCATGCAAAGTACTGTGCAGCTCATTCGTTACCTACGCATTCGTCATAAGTGAAGAAGCAGTGATGTTTTTTGTTTTTCTTAGTTTTGTGTGACGTCAACATTTTTAAAGCAAATGTAATCTTTCCAGTAGCTTGTTGTCATGGTTGTCCACTAACAGCTTCTGTTAATAGGTACACATTGAAGGCATTCATGGCCAACAATCTGTTACAGCACGACCTTTGAGTTTTTCATGAAAACGGGATCTTGGCCGGCCCATGGGTATTGCAAAGAAGACATAAGAGGAAAGAGGTAAGGAAAGTAGCAATTAAGGACAAAAAAGTTAAAAGATAACATTTTGAGAGATTTTTCAATTGCCATTGATGAGGCCACGCAAATTTAAATATCCGTTGTTTTTCATTTGTTCTTTGAATCTTCTTTGCTATGATGGTTGTACTTGATGTTGCTTGATGTTGATGTTTCTCCGAAAACTTGATGTTGATGCAACTTGATGTTGCTCCTAAAAAAAAAGTTGCTCAAGGCACAGGTCATATAAATGCAGTTCTATCACTTGCGCGTCGACACAGGTGATCGAGTTTGAGCTGTGATGACTATAAGGATGCTTGTTAAAAGTTCATGGCCAGAAAAAAAACCAGAGAGTTGGTGTCAAAGCCACCCAATGCTCGCCTGTTTATACATTTATCGTTTTTAAAAGACTAGTCTAATAATATTTTTTTTATAAAGCATTGCAGTGAAGTCTGATCCAAATAATTTTAAAGCAATATATGTATTTGTATATTGTAATCAGTAAAAAATAGTGTGCTAGATGAAAACATTAGAAAGGAAATAACTTGCACCAAAAACTTTAACATTTTCACGCTGGCGCTCACGCTCATGCCGGGGGTATCACTATAGCTCTCTGTTCTTCGAACAGGCGAGCTAATAACAAAATTAATGAAATCGTTGACAATTTCGAACATCAATATTTTTTTGTACAAAATTAACACAATTCCAGAACAAATGAGTAACTCGTGAATATGCAGATTCCAATAGGTTGCTAACCCTAAATTATTTGGCCTGAAGACAAATCGTTTGCAAAACTGAGATGTATTTACAGTACTTGTGCAAGAGCAACTCTCCAAAAGCCTCATACTTGTTTATAGCACGCCCAGAGAAATGCAGCATTGAAACATGGGGAGAAGCATCTCTCACGGGACCTTTGAAAGGAGAGATTGTCAGTTTTGTTGAGATCAAAGCGTACTTGGTCACATTGCCTCGCATCAGGTCACCGTTTGTGCTGAGAACGCCGGTTGTGATAAGGTCACTTTAAAAGACTTCAAACTCCATTGCCTTTCATTCTGCCAATGCTCGATTTTGATGTAATTTGTAAAGTGTGCTTTTGTAGCACATTCAGAAGATTTTTATTTTTTTTTGCTGCCACAAGCAAAAACAATGCATTAAAAGTCAAGACCTAGCCATCCCTTCGTGAAGCAGATGGTGGGAAAATTAGCGACTGGGGATCAGATTTTGAAATTGTATCAACACCTTCGTCTCCGGTAGCACGAGGCAGAACTGGAATAGTGACAACTTTTTATAGCCCTCGTAAAGTATCCTTCCACCTTCCTTTGTTTCAGGCGACTTGTTACAGAAAGCACAACCTACAGGGCACATAGCGGATAAGACGCATGAGGAATCGGAGCCTATTTCATACTCAGCGTCTCACAATGCCAGCTCTGCCAAGAGCAGGCTCTGATGCTAGGCCAGATAATGAGCGCCCCCAAGAAAATTGCCTTCGTGCAGACAAAAAGGCGATTCCAGCCGCGATCCTTCCCCGCAAAGATTTTCTTTGAACTGACAGAAGGACACTTAAGGATATCAGGATACCACTTGGTTCATGCATACATTATACAATATCCATGTATTTGGTAATTTATGAAAATGCTTCTTCAGTTCACCAGGGCTTTGATGCAATAAATCTTAAGTGTTGTTGGATTTGCCAGAATAAAAGAACAGAATATCTCATTTGGCAGCTTGATTATTTAAGCACACTACTTCCCCCACTGGCATTTGAAACAAACTTAGTTCAAGACAAAATAAATGAGACTGCAGCAATGTTGCTATTCTTTCCATTACTTAAAAATGTCATGCCTTGTGTGCCAGAACTACATTTCCATCCATCTTTATCAGCACCTGAAAATAGGCGATGAATTTCACCTGCATCATTACTGCACATGGTGTTAGCATCATGGGGTCCTTTGCAATGCAAAACATCTTTACAAGAAAAACAAACAAGGTCTTTTGGATAGCAGGATGGCTTTTTGTGAAGGTACTTCACATGGTGTATGTGTCGTCGAATTGATAAACGGAATAACATTCCAAAAGGTGGACACCTCATCAGTCATCAACGCAATTAATTTCACTTTTTGGTAACTCAACAATGGATAAGAAGGCTCACATGAAAGGGACTAATTGATATCAGATCGGTGAATTCCTGCCGTTATTACCCTCGCCACCGAAGGTGGATGGAGGTTATATTTTCACTGCTGTTTGTCTGTCTGTCTGTCTGTGAGCAAGATGTCTCGAAAAGTTTGGGTGGATTCGGCCGAAACTTGGTGGACAGTTTGGGTGTGCAACAAAGATGAATTTATTCGATTTCGGAAAGAATCCGGATCCGGCGATTACAATTATTAAAGTAATTCTTTACCATCGAGAGATGGGGCCAAAAATGATATATAGCACAATATTTCACGAAGTTAATGGATGGATTTGGATGAAACTTGGTGGATGAGTTGGGTAGGTGACAAGAACAAGCCAATTAGATTTTGGTTCAGGTCCGAATCCAGATCCAGCCTATCAATGGGATACAAAACTTAAACTGTTCAGCCTCGGGGAGGAATGTGCTCCAGTTAACCTCCGCCATCGAAGATGGACGGAGGTTACTGTTTTCACCCTGTTTGTTTGTTTGTGAACAGTATTCAGAAAAACTCCTGGACGGATTTCGACGAAACTTGGTGGGGGATTAGGTATGGTCGAAGGATCATACCATTAGATTTTGGACTTGGTTCAAAGTCCAATATGGCCGCTATGGCGGCCATTTTGAAAAAATATTTGAATTTTTGTTTTTGCATTTCTACATGTTTTAAGTGATTTCCAACCAAAAAAAATAAATTTGTTAGAGAAAAAAAAAACTTTTTGCAACTTTTTTTCAAAAAATTTCGATTTATTTGAAAAAATATTTGAATTTTGTTTTTGCATTTCTACATGTTTTAAGTGATTTCCAACCCCCAAAAAAATTTGTTAGAGGAAAAAAAAATTTTTGCACCTTTTTTTTAAAAATATTACGATTTTTTTTTTTGGGCATTTCTACATGCGCGTCGATCTAGTTTAGTTTATTCAATCGTGGTTCAGTAGACTCTGATCCGTTTTGACCTACAATGAATAGGATATCAGGTTCACTAAGTGACCCAGCAATATTGGCGGCGGAGGTTTTGCACTCTACCGAGTGCTCCCCCTCTAGTTTTTACTGTGGTGTTCAGGCTATTGCCTAGGTGAGCTTTTGCCTTTGTCCAACACCATAAGTTGTGTTAATCTAAATAACAGTACACTGACACACAAGTACACTTCCAAACCAGTGTGCTGATGCCCTGCTTTTGGACCAGAAAAATATTTGTCCAGAATCGATTTTACCAGAGCCTGGAAGGCATGGATATGAAACAGCATATCACGAGGATTTCTTATCTTTCTGGGGACAGTGGCCTGCTGAAATTGCTGCCAGTGAAAATAAATAATCGATTAC
>CM068963.1:54365549-54377878 GCA_035128595.1 Eptatretus atami
ACCAAGGATAATGACGCCAAGCAATTCCGTAAGATGCATCATCTATTTGCCTTTAATAATTAATTTTGTGAAATGTAATGCCAGAATTCTTGCATCATAAATATCGTAATAACAAAAACATGATGAATGTACAATGCTCTTGAAAACACGGAACATTGGAATGCAGTTGATTGGGTCAAACTCGCACTAAAGCCACAAAAACCTTTTTTATTTCATGAGATAAAAGCATTCCAGAAACATGTACCCTGTTTTCTCCCCAAAATCGAATATTCACGAGGCCCATAAAAAGTGCATGATAACTCAAATAAAGGAAACAGCCATCCTTTTGATAATGTATGTGCCATCCTCCCACATCCCGATCCAATATCACTTTATAAAGCATGTGAGATTCACAAGGTAAGATAACATAAAATAATTCATTCAAATTAAACAACAATCCTGGATTACACAAGGGAGGGATTAGCAGAAGTATTTGTGCAGGGAAACATGTTCCTCATAATCTTTTTTACACCCATATTGACCCCAACTAACCCAGCCCTCTTGTTTGCAGGTAACAGTGTTTCTTCTCCCCCCCTCTCTCCATTTTTCCTATTCATTCATTCCCTTGCATATTGTGTTCAACTGTTGCTCCACTGCCTGTTAGTTAATTTACTCTTCAATGACCCTTAGTAATAGTCATGCAAATAAAAAAGAAACAAGAAAAAGAGCAATCGGAGAATGCAGACCCTCGCCAGGACTTTTATGTGGTGTTTGTGTAGTTTTGTGTGGTGTATAGTGTTTTGAGTTTGTGTACTTGTGTGTTACATAATTAACTAGAAGGGCACTCGGTGGAGCGCATACCTCCGCCACGTAATGCCTGATCCACAAGAACATATCAGGCCCAATACATTTTTGAAATATCATGCTCTACAGTGCTATATCGTTTTTGGCCCCATCTCTCAATGGTGAAGAATCACTTTAAAAATTAAATAATTCTCGTATCCAGATCCGGATTCGGATCTTCACCAAAATCGAATCAATTCTCGGTGCGACACACCCATCCTGTCCACCAAGTTTCGTCCAAATCCGTCCACAACTTTTTGAGATATCGTGCTATATATCATTTTTAGCCCTCTCTCAATGGTGAAGAATCACTTGAAAAAATTCTAGGAGTCAGATCCGGATCCAGATCTTCACCAAAATCTAATCAGTTCATCCTTGTCACACACCGAACCTGGTCACAAAATTTCATTTGTATCCGTCCACAAATTTTTGAGATAACTTGTACACAAACAAACATACAAATGAAAAATCAGTCATGGAGTGACAACTTGGCAAAACAGCACAAAGTGGAATGGCATTCAGTAGAGCACATACCTCTGTCAGGTGGATCAGTTTTCGTTTTGTATCCCACTGATGGGCTGGATCCGAACCAAAATCCAATCCGCTTGTTCTTGTCACCTATCCAACTCATCCACATTGTTTTGTCATAACTCGTCCACAACTTTTTGAGATACAGTGATATATTTCATTTTTGGCCCTATCTGTCTATTTTAGAAATTAGGCCTGTGTTGACCTTAAATTTCATTGGTAGTTGAATTTAGTGACCGGACATGAAAATGCTCTTCAAATGTCAAGTCAATCGGATGAAAATTTAGGATTTTAGAAAGTTTGACCAAAATTAGCCTTTTGGCCTATTTTGACCTTTTGGCGGATGTTTGCCTCAAAATTAATAGGTGGTTGAATTTGGTGACCTGATTTGCAAATGCTCTTCAAATGTCAAGTTAATTAGATTAAAATTGAGGATTTTAGAAAATTGGACTATGTTGACCTTTTGGTCTACGTTTACCTCAAAATTAATAAGTGGTTGAATTCAGTGATCTGATATGTAAATCCTTTTCAAATTTCAACTAAATTGTATGAGAATTGAGGATTTTAGAAAATTTGGCCCAAATTGGCCTATTGGCCTTTGTCGTCCTTTTGGCCCATGTTTACCTAAAATTAGTACGTAGTTGAATTCATTGACGTCATGTGCAAATGCTCTTCAAATTTCAAGTGAAATAGATTAAAATTGAAGATTTTAGAAATTTGGCCTATGTTGACCTTTTGGTCTGTGTTGACCGTTTCACCTTTGGTAACCACAAAATAATAAGTGGTTGAATTCAGTGACCTGATATGTAAATCCTTTTCAAATTTCAACGCAATCGGATGAGAATTGAGGATTTTAGAAAATTTGGCCTATTGGCCTTTGTCGACCTTTTGGCCTATGTTTACCTAAAAATTAGTACGTGGTTGAATTCATTGACCTCATGTGCAAATGCTTTTCAAATTTAAAGTTAATTAGATTAAAATTGAGGATTTCAGAAATTTGGTCTATGTTGACCTTTTGGCCTATGTTTACCTAAAAATTATTTTTCAACCTGATCGGCTGTGGTCTGGCAGCCAGAATCATTTAATTTCTTGAACTTTGGGTTCTTTTTTATTTAATTTTGAATCAGGCTCACTTGGCTGTGCCTGGATGGAGTTTGAGGGTAGAGGAGTTGTAGCCGAAATGCGAATCCTCTCCAGGTTCCTCCTGATGACTTCATCTTTTCTTTTTGCTTGTTCGGGTTCCTTCTGATTACTCCGATGCAGGACTGTACCCATTTGGTCTTCCATTTCATTTGAATTGAATTAATTTTAATCCCATTCTGAATTCAGCGTAATAATAATAAACGTCATCGTGTCCGGGTCAGGTGTCCGATCAAAGCGGGGTTGCATCAAAGCGGGACGTCTTGGTACCCGGTCATCACTGCCAGCAGATATAAAGTGGCAGTTCGAGTTATGTCTCTCGAATTGGCCTCTCGAATTACGTAACACACCGGTACACAAAATACACCACACAAACACCAAACAAAACAAGTCCTGACGATGGTCTGCAATCTCTCATTGCTCTTTTTCTTGTTTTATTACGAGTTTCTTTACTCTTTTAAGAAATATATACATATAGATGTTCTACGTCTGATTTACAAATGTTGTTGTAGATAGTTTATAGACGATCTAACATTCTCAATAGTATTTACTTTATAGAAATATGTGTGGGTTGTTGCTCTCACCGACTTCCTGATAATATTAGAGCAAAAACCACACCCACATAGGTCTGATTGGCCCTTGGGCAAATGTGTTTCGCAGCCCCACCCTCATTAGGCTGATTGGCATTTGGAGTCCCTCCCACCCCTCTGATCCCTTCCTATTCCTTTGCAAAAGAATGCAGTTTTGCGTACTTTTTTGTGGAATCCTTTCAAGCCATTAAAATTACGATAGCAAAGGATGCTGCACAAACTAAAACTCTGTCGCTTGGAAGCAGTCATTGCCATTCAGAGAGGCAGCTCAGAAATGCACTATCTGAAGATGATGATCATTATTATCATTACGATAATGAAGAAGGAGATTTTCTGGTTTTGACCGATGTCGGCTTTTTCCCTGTGCTTGCAAAGCGAAAAGTGATCGGTAACGTACGTACAAATGACGTACGTCGTAAGGCATGTCTGCATGTTGTTAGTTGCGTACATTGAAAACCGTTCAGCGGAGGAAATTGAAACTCTACCACACGTTATATTACCATGTGATATCGCGATCACTCTTTTGAGGTCAACATAGGCCAAAGGTCAACTTCGACCAATTTTCTAAAATCCTCAATTTTCATCCGATTGACTTGAAATTTGAAGAGGATTTGCATATCAAGTCACTGAATTTAACCACCAACTATATTTTGAGGTCAACATAGGTCAAAAAAATTCATAGAGTATACCCTTAAAAAAATTGACATCCTTTAGACCCCTTAGACCAGTGGTTCTTAACCTTTTTATGTGCTCGTACCCCTTGAGCTTTCATAATATTTCCCCGTACCCCCTGTCTAAAAAATTCTTAGTTTTTTATTTATTTATGATTATGATTATTATTATTATTGGAATTTAAGTACTATACAGTATTGAATTTGACACCATATATCGTACCCCCTGCTTTGATGCTTCGTACCCCTGGTTAAGAACCACTGCCTTAGACCCTTAATAACGCTAAGACCCTTTAGACCCATAAGACTCTTCAATACCCTAAGACCCTTCAGACTATCTAAGACCCTAATATCTAAGACCCTATCTAAGACCCCTAATATCCTTTAAGACCCTGTAGACCTTCTAAGCCTCTTCGACCCCAAAAATTCTTTAGATCCTTAAAGATCCTTTAGACCCCCAAGACCCTCTAGAATACAGACCCTTTATGACCCTAAGGCCTCTCAGGTCCTTTAGACCCAAAGACCGTGAAGGATTCAAATACCCTGTAGACCCTATATGCCCCATTAGTTCCTGAAGCACATTTGGTCATTGAATATACTCCGTTAGACCTTCTGTCTGAGGCCCTTCTGCAGTAAAAGTGAGAGTCACTAGTCATAATCAAAAGGGCCTCCATTGGTAAACCACCTCAGTCCCAAGCTAAGAGGGTGCAAAATATAATTAATGATTTCCTCTTTTTTAAAGGTTTTGCTCATCTTGGTTGGTAGCACATGGCATGGAAAAAGTGTCACGTGACAAAGATAAAAGTACCACGTGGCAAAAAGAAAACCGTGTCCATGACAATTTCACCCCCATTGTAATCATTTGGGATATTTTTGTGATATTATTGCCAAACCTCAGGAATTTTTCAAGATATCAGACTGAAACTTGTCCAGCTTATTTGTACGCATGTGTAGTATCTGCGTATAAAATCCGGTCAAAATTAGTCAAAGGTCAAGGTCAATGCCATCAAAAACATGTAAAACACCGATGAGGCCACAATTAGAAAATGTATCAACCAAATTTGTTTTGCACAACATTTCCATCATGTAAAACACTTGATAGGTCAAATTTTCGAAATTACCAAATTGCTGTTTCCATGGCAACTATTGTTTATTTGAATCTCACAAGTATTTTGCTATGCACGATTTATATTTTTAAATCACTAACGATCGGGTAGTTCTTCTGAGGAGTCAATCATTGTCTGTAAGGTAAACCACATCATCACTTTATGGTGAATTCTCATTTGCACACACAAACACACACACACAACACACACACACACCAACACACACACACACACCACACACACACACCACACACACACACTATGGGCGTCGATTGGTGGGGGACGGGGGGACATTTCCCCCCCCACTTTTTATCAAGGGGGGACAACATATCGATTGCCCCCCCCCCACTTTTTTCATTGAACGTAAGTTACGTAACACAAAACGAGCTGCTCTAGTACAACCAGGCGAGATGTCCTCAAATACAAGAATAAATTTTTTAATCTCTATAATTCCAGCAATCTCGTGTGCATGTTTGTCTGTGGCATGTTGTCTGCGACCGCTGTTTCTCAACAACCACTGGTCCGATCTACTTGAAACTTGCCAGATATATTGCTGGGACCCGAGGATGTGCCTTTTCAAGGTTTGTATATTAATCGGACAAGTGGTTCCCAAGTTATGGTCTCCGTATTAACAAGCCGTTCGCGTCTGCTTTGGCTTTGGGAGTTGGACCAAACCATTTCACGTAAATAGAGGGGGGGGGGGGTTCCCAATACAGAGCCTCTCTGGATCTTTACTTTTTGCCAAAAACAACAAAAGAAAAAGAACCGTTAGTTTTATTGGTCTATTATAGTTCTATTAAAGATGATAGGTAACAATTCAACATTGAGAATCCGTGCTTCCCAAGCCATGGCTCCCACCGGCCAAGCGTCCATAGCGACGTCGCTTTTTGATCCTTCGATGTCGGCTCTTCCTATCATTGCGAAGCAGAATTCGCCAAGCGTTGGATTGTTCACCCATTAACAGGAACGTGACCTGGACATTTTGAGGAATGTTGGGACGTTTTCGGACTTTCGTACATTTTATGAGTGTTTAAAAAATCGCGGCTTCATGGCCCGGAGCGCCACCTCGGATAGTGTTAGGCCGCAACGGCTCGGTGCCCTTTAGCGACCAAAATAGTTTATTTCACCTTTCTAACTTATATCGCCGGATGCCTGATATTATTACCTGCACGATGATTGTGTGTTTAATTTTTGTGACTTTGCACGTCGAGTTATAAGCCAATAAAAGATTTCGCGGCTGTATGCTGATTGAGATGGTGGAGCTTGTGCAGGATGACGCGGTTTCACTCTACCGGCTCGCACGAACCAACGGAATGATATTTTGTAATTCTGTTTTCATATTCGCAGTCGATAACAGTGGCTAAATCCCAACGTTGAAAACCGGGTGAAAATCGAAGGAAAGTTGGTATTTGGCGACTAAATTAGCTTTGAATACTTGGGAAACATAAAATAAAATGTGCTGATTCACTCGCTTTGCGGCGGTTAATGTAAATAATTTTTTCATCGTACTTAGACTTGGGGGAGGTATAGAGCTACAAAATGAGAGGTATCATTCGGTCGTTAGGACTTATGAGGATTAAATTATAGATTTAAAAGGTAGCTGTTGAAAAATATGCAAAATTCACCTATTAAAGCGGTTCGGACAAGAAAAATTATTTTTGAATTCTGTTCTCGGATTATACAGTATCTTTAGGGTAGTAATAGATTACCTTGAAAATCCGATTAAAAAGGCTTAGGCTTAGTAGCTTAGCCACGGCTTGCAATTTTACGAGGAAAAATAACGTTCCGGAAGGAATTTCTCTCCGCCATCATCGAATAATTTTCCGTTTGCACGAGGACAAAGACGAAGGATAGACGACAGAATAAGGATAAAGGGTAGACCAAATAAAAATGCCCTGTTACGCAAAAATAACCTTAAATTCACATGTCAAAATTTATTCAACTGAAATGTAATTCCCTCTCGTTTCATAGAGGATATGGATATCAGAAAGTTTTTCGCGACAGCATCAAGTAGCACACCCGACACTCTCCTGGAGCAATCAAGTTCCCAGAAAGAGGTGGACGATTCAAAGGAGAAGATAGCAGAAAAGGGTGCATGTGCGAGTACTCGGCCTAATTCCCAGATCAGCCTTTTCAACTCATGATGTCAGTTGTATCCCAGTCCAAATACTGCCAAACCGAAAGTTGAAGTTTCAACAACAGTGGTTCAAAGATTTTCTGTGGCTTCATTTTGATCAGAGCATCGGCAGTGTACTCTGTACACACTGTACGGACGCTTCTCGTGAAAAACTTACCGAACTTTCCGCTGTGCAGAAGACGCATTTGTCTCAAAGGGCTTTCAGACTGGAAAAAGGCTACAGAAAAATTCAGACAACACGAATGATCAAACACACATAGGCTTGCCTCTGAAAAGCTGAAATGTCGCAGAAGTCAACCTGGTGTCCATGTGCAGCTGAGCAGCAAACTGCTAGAAGAGCAAAGATCTGCACGGTCAGCCTTCTGAAGATTATCACCTCACTGCAATATTTAGCCCGACAAGGTTTTGCAATTCATGGAAGGATGCCTCTGAAGGGAATTTCAAAATGCTCTTACAGTTGCGGGCCGAGGATGATGTAACCTCAAGACGTGGCTGTTAAGGAAGATGACGTTCACAAGTGGGGAAATTCAGAACGAAATTCTACAGTTGATGAGTCATGCCATCCTCAGAAATATCTGCAGTTACGTGAATGAAATGTCCACTCAGTTCGGACTCGTAACTGATGGAACGCATATATTCAGGGTAATGAGCAGGAGTCGGTGTGTGTGCGCTATGTGACGGATCCTTTGATGTTCAAGAAGATCTCATTGGCCTCTACCAAGTATCGTCAACAACAGGAGTATCACTTTGTAAGATGCTTCAGGATGTCCTAATTCGGTGTCAACTCCCTATTGAAACCTTGGAGCGCAGACTTACGATGGGGCAAGCAACATGTCTGGAAAGTACAAGGGCTGTCAAGCACAGCTACTCCAACCGCTGGCCAATTATGGTCACTGTGGAACTCATGTCACCAACTCATTACATCCAAAGCCCTACAAACTGCACCGTTCATAAGAGACGTCCTTGATTATGTCCAGGTACTCAGCAACATCTACAACAACTCTGGAAAATTCAAGCATCTGTACTTGAATATCCACGCTGACGATGCTGACACTCCTTGCCTACACGCCTGAGGCCAATTTGCCCGACGCGTTGGTTAACTCGTTCTCCTGCCGTGAAATCGATATTGGATAACTATGAAGCGGTACTGGATGCCCTTCAACAAGCAAGTGATGACTTTGGTACGAACACGGCATCGCGAGCCAACGGTATTCGAAGCTGCCTTTCATCAGGAAAGTGTGTTCTGGTCTGTTTGCATCATTGCCCATTCTCCATCCTTGAATACCTCAATAAGGCACTTCAGGGTTCACAAGTTACCGTCTCTGGTATGCTTACTGCTGCAAAGGTAACTGCACAGAATCTCCAATCTCTCCGTACCGACAGACGTTTAAGGAGGTTTTCGAAGCAGCACAACAGAAGCTCCAGCAGTGCAACTAGATCAGTGACCCTCCTCGTAAGCGCAAGCTTCCGAAGAGACTTGATGGAGGCATGCAGGAATACACTGCCAATTCTGCAGAGGAGGTATACAGAGTTGAATTTTTCAAAGTCATCGACAGCGCATCTGAGAACTTGAACGAGTACTTCACATCAACCGACCTCATGGCGTATGGGACTTGGGTGAAATGTCCTGTCTGGGTCATTCAAACACAAATAGTCCGCAAATATCCCGAACTGTCGATTCCCGAGAGCAAGACTTGGCTTCTTTCGTAACCAGTTCAGGTTCATCTGTTGAGGATTACCGTAAGATATTTGTAGACATGGTGCCGGAAGTCCGTCGAATGTTCTCACAGGTAGAACGTTTGCTTAGGCTTCTATTGGTTTCCCAGCAAGTTAATGCGAAGCTGAACGGTCATTCAGCGCACTCAGACGTATGAAGACTTGGTTACGTTCCACAATGACCCAACAACGCCTCAACCATCTCATGATCTGTCATGTTCACCGAGATCGTCTGACTGCACTTGACCCCAAGACATTGCTACAAAGTTTTTAACTGGATCGGCAGACAAGAGGGTTCATATTTTTGGCAAGTTTTAAGGTAAGTTGACCGTACTCGTGTAATATCAATTTGTATGTCAGTCTAGTTTTAGTTTATGTTTAGTGAATCAGTTCAAGGGTCTTGAGAAGGAGCTTGATCAACATTCTTTATATATATATATATATAATATATATATATATATATATATATATATATATATATGTATTCTTTGATGACACTTGAAACTTTGAAATGTGTATGATTAATGTTTAATTAATTAAGGGATTTGTGTGATCAGAAGGCAGCATGTCAACTAGCGTATAAAATCAAGAATTTGCAAGGGTAGACTTGCTGTGTCCACGCCGGCCGAAGTGGGCTCGTGGTCTGGACATGCAATGTCCTCCACTTTTCAAAAGCAATCGACGCCCATGACACACCACACACACACCACCAAAAAATTGCTCATTTGAGGCAAGACATCGATGAATCCGTCAGAGATGGGTACCCTGCCAGCTCTACATTATTACCGGAACAAATGGATGCTCTCCACATCACCAAGATTGTTGTGAATTTATAATTCATTGCTGAATGTTTCAAAGGCCTTCATCATTGCACATTTTTGGAGAAACCATATATAAAGTTAGCCAAAGCGCTTTTCACACAACATTGTGAAGCTGTGCCAAATGTTGAGTCCCCACTGTTCACAGCAGGAGATACATGCTAACAATGATGAGGGGAGATTAAACGACAGAAACAATATGCTGGTAAGCGAGGGATAAAACTGACAGAAATGATCTCCTACAGTGCAAGCAGTGTCACTCGGTGAACTACAACACGGTTCATTTTTTTTCCTTGAGAAGAGGGCATGAGTTCGAAATATTATTAGGTATGAATGAAAGTGTAAGCACCTTTTTCACAATCTTTATTTTCCTGTTTGTCCGGTAGATGTACAAAATGAACAACATCAATTCTTGTTTTTGAAATTTTTTTAATTTCCTGAACATGCTACAAAGCCGATGACAATGATACATACAGTATATTGCGTTGTTGCAGTGTTCATAGTAAAAAGAGAGATTGATCATGAACCATGCTCTACACCAGGGGTCTCCAACCTGCGGCCCGCGGGCCACATGCGGCCCCTTAGACGGATTCATGCGGCCCGCGGTGCCATATTTAGTTTACATTACAATGCGGCCCGCGATACTGCCAATTTGTCATGGTCAATGATCAAAGCGTTCTGTAATTTTTATTATGATTTTGATTCATATTAGACACATGTGTTTTTAACACGATTATTCATTTATCATATTCGTTGGCAAGAAAAATATATTCAGCACTAATTTTTGTTTAAATTTCCGCATATTAATTATATATATATTTTTTTCCGGAATTTAGCGTCCTTTTTTAGGGTGCGGCCCTCCGCCCCTCACCACTTTGGTTTTGTGGCCCTCCGCCCAAAAAGGTTGGAGACCCCTGCTCTACACAGAGCGTCGGTGCTGCTGAAGCAGTTTCTGTGGCTCGGGTTACAATCCCAGACAGGTCGCCATTCCGACACAAGTAGTTCAGGCAGGAATTTGGAATTTGTTCAAGGTGCCAGTGATAGCTCATCTACTCTTCACAAAGGACACCGTAGAATATTTAACAACCACTAACTAATGTCGGCAGATGGGACTCCCAGTTTAACGTCCAGCCGAGGGACAGCGCACACATGCTGATGAATCGCCCTGCCTGTGAAACACCTGGATGACAGTTTATAGCTGGGTCAGGATTCGAATGCAGGCAAGGTAGCTTCGAGGCAAGTGTCTGTACCTCTATGCCATCCTGCCAGTCCAGAAAAAGTGGCAGTAGTTATTATGACTCTGCGGTTATCTGAGCATTCTACCATAAATATCCATCCCGTTTGCACCCAGTGACCACAAGTCGCAATAATCTCTTTTGGTCGCAATAATCAAACGAGCTCACTGATATCTTTGACCGATGGCATCCTCAGACTTGCTTTTTCTTTCTATGTCCGTCTTGCTTTCTTCTTTCAGTGACCAATGCTACGATGTAGCCCTGACGAGTGAATTGTTGTACAGTTGCCATTTGAGATGTTAAAAAAAAAAAAAATCCCCAATAGTAATTTGATTAAGGTCAATGATATCAACATAGAAGAATGCCGACTGTTGACAAAGGATTGCCATATTCCCTATTGTTGATGAGGGTGAGGTATTATGGTTGGAGGGTAGAGATGCAATGTCATGAAGGACGACAGTTTCACATTCATTCTCACTTGGACATGGCACTATCAAAAAAGTATAGGTCACTACCAATGAACACAAACCAATGCAAAAGCCACCAAACTAGTAGTAGACCTGCATTTGACGAAAGCACTTACTTTTTTCTTTTGGAGGACTTACTGAGACAATTCATGTGCTGTTTAAGGGTTAGGGTTTAGGGTTATCGTTAGGTTAGGGTTAAGCTCACCCTAACAAGCTTTGGACTTCACTACTGCACCCCACAATCCTGAATACTCTTAAGATTTCCTTGCAGACAGCCCAAAAAGAACTAACAGGATGCCTGAAAAGACAACAAACATTTTGCTGACAATGAAAAAGTTGTTATTGCATACGACATCGGTAAATCTCGATTATCGTGAAAATGAAAAGGCAGGTTCACAAGAGTCAGCCTTCAACCTGTGTGATTATTTTTATTTTCTTATCCAACGAGCAAGCTCCATTAACCTCAGGACAAGGTTCCAATAAAACTGAATTTGTTCCCTTGTGTCTCTGGTTCAAGAGTAGGGCAGAACGCGCTGTTAATCTATACCTGGCCATGGCATTACATTTTCCACAGAAATTTCAACTTTCCAACAACGGTCGGTCTGTCTGAAGTACAAGACATTTCAGGTTGAGTTAAGACTGTGAAATAAATCACAAAAATGCACTTAAACTAATGTACTCAACATTCCCATGTACATTTTGGCAGAATGCAAATGAGGAAAATAAATATGTGCATTCAGCCGGCTACTTGGTAAGCTCTGTGCGGAGTGGCCTGAGAAAAGAGCTATGCAGAGGCAAGGTAACCATTTATCCCAGTACAATGTGATTCCTGGAGAGGACATTGGTTTTCATCGGATGCCGAGCGTGAAAGCGAATTTCAGGCTTGAATGCTCTGTTAGCATTCCCGCACCACCACCACCTTCCCATCTACCATTGGGCCAAAGCTGCTCACATCCATAAGCCAAAGCTCTATTGCTGTACTGGGCAATGCCTGCTGTCTACTGAACTCCCTTAACACTTGCTCGGGGAACTTCCTTTCTCTGCAAAAGAGATAAACACTGCCTGGACGCGTGACTGCTCAACGCAATGGTCAACATCT
>CM068963.1:54377888-54397144 GCA_035128595.1 Eptatretus atami
CTTCAATCTGCACTCTGCAGACCTCCAGGAGGCTCAAAAGAAGAAAAAAAAAACTTGTGTAAGATTTATAATCTATTAGTTTTGAAGTCCTTTGAAATGAAACGATTCAAAAAGTGGTGTAATCGTTCACTGAACATTCAAAAACCGAATTAAATAAATAGGTCAGGCTAGCATGATGGCCTTGAGGTAGGTGCACTCGCCTCTGAGCTGTCTAGCCTGGGTTCGAATCTCGACTCAGCTGTAAACTGTCATCCTCCTGTTTCATGTGCACAGTGAGGCATCACTGCTTGTGCCTTACCCCGGGCGGACGTTAAACTTGGCGTCCCATCTACCGCCATTAGTAGATGTTAAAGATCCCGTGGTGGTCTATCTGAAGAGTAGACGAGCTTTCACCGGCACCCTGAACAAATTCCAAGTTCCTGCCTTAACCTACAGAGGGCATTTCATCAGTGGCGCCACTGCGTCCCCCCGCAAATGATGCTACCCGCAGTCACGTGCTGCATACTGAGGAAGAAGAAGAAGAAGAAGAAAGAAATAGGTCAAGCAAAAGTCAAAACTAGGACAAAAATGGCAAAGAGTAAAACCACCATTGACTTTTATTGAGGTACAACAACTGAGGACTGAACATATAGTGTCAGCAAGCCACAGCAGTTGAGGATAAATACGGTGGAAGGTAAGGGTTTTCAACAAGTTTCGAAAACGTCAACAAGTTTTCATCCGATAGCCAATTAAGCCAGCTGAGGATTTTAAAAGCTTCATCGATGATAAAATTATCATTTTTGGCAAAAAAATATTTCTCAGAAAAATCTAATCAGCATGTCACATCCACCAGAGATGGAAGTTCAACTGCATGTTGAATTCATTAATTGGCAAGCAACAGCATGTTGAACTGCCACAGTATTTCATCTGAGCACATAGCAAGGCTAACTTTGGAATGCAATTCAAAAACTTCAGTCTTTGGTCAAAAGATAACAAAATCTGCTCCAATGTTATGTACTGCCCTGATTAAAGTGCTTGATAATTACAATGTAAAGTGGCCGAGTGGTGAGGACACTGGACTGTGATCCCAGAGAGATATTCTTTTTTTGTATGCAGAGTGAAGGTTCGTGGAAGAACGAGAACACAGAACGGATCAGGATGCAACAGAACAAAAAGGAACAGCAGAAAGAGAAGGGAGAGATTCCCAAGGTGGGTTTAAGGGAAAAAAACGGATTGGAGTTGGACAAACATGGGATGCAGATAAGGATGAGGGGTAAGGGAGAATGCTGGAATGGATAAGATGGATGCAGGATCAAACTTTCAGGAAGGAAAACCTGGAATTGTTGGGGGGGGTTGAGGTAGAGGTAACGGTTGGAGTAAAGATCATGGTTTTGGATAGGGGATGATCTGAGTGGAGGTGAATGGTGATCCTGGATTTTTGGAGTTTCACCAGAAGGGGGTTGCTGTTGACCACATACACCCTGGGGAAACCTTGGGGGCGAAAAGCGTGGAAAGGGCAGAGGGTGCAAGACCATAAAGGAGGTAGTGGAAACAGATGGGGAGACGCACCGACTTGACTGCGATGGCAAAGTGATAAGCCCATAGATTTTGTTTAAATCTCACTGAAGACAGTATTAAGGGTTTGGGGTGTTAACTCATTTAGGAGAATTGCCACATCGCCAATTGGATTGTCAGTAAACACCCATCTGGCCCATGAATGACCAGTGGGAGGTTTCTGCTGTTTGTTTGATCTGGCCTTTACTTGGTACCTGTCCAGACTTGAAATTAACTCTTAAATGCCTCAGGGCAACTTGTTATGGCCAAGGAAATATTGCCATTGCAAATTAATTGCTGCCCACAATTCAAACCTAAAATAAGAAGATATGGCATGTACTGTATCCATCCACTGGGACCATACTCTGTGCAGAGCATTGGTGCTGCCGAAGCAGTCTCCTTGGCTATTGGGCACAATCCTGGACAGGTCGCCACTCCGGCACAGGATACCGGCAAGCTGGTACTCACGTATTGTATGTAGGGTCGGAAATTATAAAGGGGAGCCGAAATAATGAATAACATTCACTTGGAATATATAAATATTATGATAGGATTGTGCAGAGGTGCCACACTTACCTTTTAGCTGACTATTCTGGGTTCAATACCCCACTGAGAAAAAAGAAACCTGTTGGATTGGTGCTTCACAGTGCAGGGTATCAGAAAGTGCAGGATTTCTAAAATGGGGGTGTTATGCTGGGTACCCAGTTACCGGTTCCCAACATTAGTTGGTATGGTTAAAGATCCTGCAGTGTCTTTTCGATTGGCAGTCGGCATGTTTTCACTGGCATCGTGGCAAATTTCCAAATTCCCTACCAAACCATTATCAGAAACGGCATCAGCGGTAGAGATAAGACATTAAATCCAATCCTGGAGTTAGACTTACTCAATACGAAATGTGCCGATTACCCAATTGGCTTCAGCTAGCATTGACCTAAGATGGATTGGCCACTCCTCTTATATGCTGTGCATCGCATGACCTTTGTCGCTTCGTGCATTAGGGATGTAGTCACCACCCCTCTCCTCCACCTCCCCCCCTCCCCATGATGATAAAATATAGTACATAGGGGGCAAACCCAGCCCAATTTGCATATGATAGAATATGAGAGTACCGTACATGAATAATTCATAGATGGAGTTCACAAGGAGCATGATAGTGAGAACTCATGCTGATTGAGCTTAACTCACCCCTTAATGGAAGTGGCCAAGCTGAAGAAAGCGTCCATCACTCTCATGTGTACCTAAATGGGCAAATTGGTGGAAAAACAGAATTTCGGGCACAAAAGGAACGTCACTGATGGAGATCGTTGACATTATAAATGAATCTGTACAAAAGTCCTGCAAATTAAGGATAGGTTCAAAATTTCATACGATCACAAAAGTAAGGTGAAGTCCTTGGTGTAACCAACTGTTTGGTGTATTGTGTATATATAACTTTTTGGCCAGTCTCTGCTGAAGTACCTTACTAAATTTTCTGTGTGCTCGCTCTCATACGAGCCTTAACAGTGTCCACACACACACACACACACACACACACAAAAAACTTTGCATTCATACAACACAACCATCACTGAGCTTTCACTCGGCAATCTTTTTACAGCTTCTATTGATGAAGCATGGGACATTCTTGTTTTTTTCTTCTCTTTCCTCCCTTTCGTTATCTATCTCTCTAAGGAGAAGTGAATTCTTGCAGAAAATTTTTTCTGTAAGGCTCACCTGGCTGTGCCTGGATGGGTTTGAGTGTAGTGGAGAAGCGGCTGAAACCCGAATCCTATCCAGGTTCCCCCTGACGACTCCATCTTTTGCTCTTTACTTCTTTGTGTTCCTTATTGGTCTTCCGTTTGATTTGTAACAGTCTTCAGCTTGAAAGTCTCAAAATATATCTGAATGTAACTGTGTCAATGATGATGCAACAAGAGTTAAACAATAAAACACCCGTTTGCACCACCATTCATGGGTGGTGAAGGCACTTAAACAATCGTATTCATTAACTGCAACACAGACAGTTTGCATGTGACTAAAGGGAATAATCCACACCCAACAAATAAATGTGATACCAACTCATCTTCCATCCTGAAAGGATAGCATTAATATACAATTACCGATACATAACACCATTTGTGAACTCACTTGATGTGTTTATCGTGAATCGAGTGTTTTATTATTGTTTCTATAAAGGAAGGCCCATTACATCACTTTCCCGAATAAATAAGGTTCCTCGGAAAGGTCGGACCACATTGGACAGGAACCCAATTTACACCCACCCACAATGCATTACGATATAACATTGTAGTACTACTGATGAATATAATTAAAGAAGGTTGGAGACTGTGAATAAAATGGTGGAAACAATGCGTGTTACCCTCGCCAGATGAGAGGGTATTGCATTTGAGTCCGTTTGTCTGTCTGTCTGTTTGTTACTTACGAAATCTAAAGATTTCGTAAGTATATTGATGACTTCCGTTTCTGTTTGTTTTTTTGTTTGTTTGTTAGTTTGTTTGTTTGTTTGTAGGCACGATAACTCGAGAACGGAAGAACTACCAATGTCAAATTACACCACGTGATTCAGGAGGGTGATGGCTAGTGCTGATTAGATTTTGGTCAAAATCGGTCAACGGTCAAGGTCACGGTGAGGTCAAACATTCGATTTTTGATGGTTTGGTACAGATAACTCGAGAACGGAAGAAGCTACCAATGTCAAATTACACCACCTGATTCAGGAGGGTGATGGCTAGCGCTGATTAGATTTTGGTCAAAATCGGTCAACGGTCAAGGTCACGGTGAGGTCAAACATCGATTTTTGATGGTTTGGTACAGATAACTCGAGAACGGAAGAAGCTACCAATGTCAAATTACATCACGTGATTCAGGAGGTGATGGCTAGTGCTGATTAGATTTTGGTCAAAATCGGTCAACGGTCAAGGTCACAGTGAGGTCAAACATTCGATTTTTGATGGTTTGGTACAGATAACTCGAGAACGGAAGAAGCTACCAATGTCAAATTACATCACGTGATTCAGGAGGGTGATGGCTAGTGCTGATTAGATTTGGTCAAAATCGGTCAAAGGTCAAGGTCACAGTGAGGTCAAATATTCGATTTTCATGGTTTGGTACAGAATCATCGTAGAAACTTCTGGTTTGCGTCGCTACCTTCTCTCAGAGACAGCTTTTATTAGACAAGGTCAGAGGTCAAGTTGACGATTTCGTAAGTACCAGTCTATGACTGCTTGTTTGTTTGTTTGTTTGCACAGAAGGTGAGTATGGTTTTGATCTGTAACCGCTTGTCGGTTTGACACAAAATTTTCACCATTGGAGCGACTACTCATGTAGAATGTTTGAATGATAATTATGCTATCATAGGTCACATGGTGTGGCAGCCATGTTGGAAAAAATGGGATAAAATTGGACCTCTGTATCTCCGAAACTGCACCAAGGAAAAAAAAGTCTCTGTGACACACACACACACACGCGCGCGCGCACACACGCAGGCACACACACAATTATATATTCAAACACGTCAATTTATGAAGAACAAGAAGGTATATACAGAATTGTGCTACTACATGGAAAACAGCATCCTGGTTGCCATGGCAACCACTTTAGATGACGAACGTATGTCGCGACACACCGTCTCCACAGTCTGTACCTATGTACCAAATATGAAACGTGAAAGTTGAAAACTTTGGGAGTTAGAGTGCGGACAGGAACGCACGGACAGACGGACAGACGGACGGACGGACGGACAGACAGACAGACAGACGGACGACCAGTATCACATATATCGGGCGTATAAAAATGAAACTTGGCACGTGGCAAGTACTCCGCATGGGGAATGTGTGATTTTTTTTTAATGATGTCATAGGTGCCTTCGTTATGACATCATAATTGCATGTGTAGAATGCTACATCCGATGAGTATGAAAAATTTGGAGGGTCATCTAGGGATAAATTGGTTGACAGAAAAAAAAAAAATGATGACGTCATCAATCAAGCGGTTCGGCTGCCATACGTTTTTATTTTTATTTTTTAAACCTTCAAAAATCTTCTCCGAAACGGCAAAACAGATCGATGTGAAACTTTACAGATATGACTGCCTATCCATAAGGAACAAAATGTTCCCTCCCGATGACGTCATGGGTTACACGGTTTGGCAGCCATGTTGGATTTACCCTGAAACCTATAAAAAAAATCTTCTTCACCAGAACAGATGAACAGATCGAGGGGAAACTTCACACATGTTCCACAAGCCTTGGGGGCTACCAGGGTGTTCACAAATAATGGATAGGTCACATGGTTTGGCGGCCATATTGGATTCAATTAATATTTATTCTTGAAAAATTATTTCTCTTGAACTGCTTCATCGATCAAAATGAAACTTCACAATTATGATGACGTAGTCGTAGGGAATATATGTTTTACATTTCAACCTGATCGGACACATGGTCTGCAAGCCAGAATTATTTCATATTTTGAATCTGGGTTCTGTTTTTTTTTGTTTTTAATAAGGCTCATTTGGCTGCACCTGAATGGGGTCGAGGATAGAGGAGTAGCAGCTGAAACCAGAATCCTATCCAGGTTCCTCTGGATGACTTTGTCTTTGCTTTGTGCTTGTTTGGTACACAAACACAAACACCACACAAAATGCACTGCACGAAACCAGTCCTGGCGAGGGTCTGCAATCTGATTGCTCTTTTTTGTTCCTGAATTAGAATGCAGAGATTGTGCTGATAACTTGGTTGGCTCCATAAAAATAGTTATCATCATCTGTTTTCTAATTCTCCAATTCTAATCAAGGCCTTTGACAGTCAACAAATGTTCAGATGATTGTTTCTGCCTGAAAACATTTGTTCCACCATTATCCAACCTCTGCATGCTCACAGTTTGGAAGGATTTCAAATCTATTTTTTTTAACTCATTATGAACTATGCAGTCATAATGGGCTATTTTTTTTTCTTTTTAATAACCTTTTTCATAAACCTCCATGCCCTACGCCATCTTTGCTTCCTTCACGCCCTGCCCCCCTTTGCTTCCCCAGCATCCCACCCCCTTTCTGCTTCCCCAGTATCCTGCCCCCTTTCTGCACCCTTCTTTTTTCAGCATCCTGCACCCTTACAGCAACCTTAGAATCCTGCTCTCTTTATGCTTTCCCAAACTCCCGCCCTTATCTGCTTCCCAGGGTCCTGCACCCATGCTCTGCCTCCACAGCGTCCTGTCCTCTCTCTCTGCTTCCACAGCTTCCTGCACCCTTTCTGTTTCCCCAGCATCCTGCCCAATCAATGCTTACCCCACGTCCCATTCCACATCCTCCCACATCCCCATCTCCATGCTCCCCACATCCTCCCCTCTTTCACACTCCCTGCCAATGGTGCCTCCTCCCTCACCCCGAACTCTATAGGTCTCCAACATCTGAGGCTTTCACTCCAAGCACGGACCGGTGAATTGTATTATACACTGCTTGATGTAATGAGCTAATTTTGACTGTGGATGGTAGTATTGCACTGAAAACTTCCTGGTGAGATTCGTGAAAATGCTGGAACATTCTGAGACGAAGGTTCCAGTATAGAGGAGAATTGCATTTGCTGGAAGGCACAGGATCATTCTGTGATACTATATAAACCCACGAGAGGAAAGTGTGGAGAGATGGGTGACGTGTGACGAGCTGTGTGTTTCAATCATACCCGTGCTCGATTTAACTCTGATGAGTGAATGGGGTGTTAATGTCCATAGTGGTTGTTAACCACTGGAGCCGATTGTAATCAGGTTGATTAAAACTCATTAAGATTGGGTATCGGGAAAGAATTCCATTGAGCTCTTCAATCATCCTGAACGGGCCCAGCGTACGAGAGAGAACAACGCGATGTGAGTCGATCATTGGACAGCCCCGGCGGACGCTGCAAGGACATCGAGTGAGAACGGCGTGGCAGGACTCGATCGTTCGACAGCCCCGGTAGACGAGGTGAACACATGTGAGTTGAAACGACAGAACAGGGACACTTGGGGGAAACAACTCAACGTGGGAGTCGTTGTTGGACATTGTGTGTAATGGTTAACTTCCTCATTTGACTTTGTATCTGTTTATTTGAAATACAAGTTTCAAAAATGTAACACTGTTGATGTGGTCACTGTAACATCACTCAGAAGTCACAGACACCAACTGACAAAGATCCATCTGATTAGTAGCCAATGACTTGTACGATTGTTCATTCTCGTGAACCGCAAACCTTGGGTTGCAGTCATTAGAGAACAAGCTGGGTTTGACATCACGAATGACATACATACACTAAAGAGAAGGAAACCCCAAGGTATCGACCCAACAGGGTCCATCTATCCTTTGTTTCAGGATTCACCAATTTTGTGGTTTGTGTCTTCTCTGTAAATAATCCTGTTATCCCTTAACAGCATGTTTTGCGTGGTGATCCGCCTTTTGAAAACCTCACATGGTTTTGGGTAAATCACCAGATTTATGTCAGGTCAGGCCAGATTAGATCTGTGACTTGCTACAGGTACCATGTAAACCTGCACTAACCTGTTTCGTGGTCGGTTTGTCGGCGACTAAACCATCTCCCCCACCAGATTTCCTCGTGAGAAGGGTATATGGATATAGACACCCAACAGGATTAAAAACAAAACCTGTCAAAGGGCGGAGGAGCTCCTTGTGAGCCAACGGCCATCCATATTTAGTGCCCAACTGTCTCTGCAGACGTCCTCCTGCAGTTGGGTTCCTGTTTTTTAGGAGGTTGGTGGCAGGATTTGCACTCCGATCACTGTAAAACCCGTCACTCTGAAAAACGCAAAGAAATCTGAAAACCCACTCCATGGGAGTACCTCCTGTGCAGCTGCCCTTCTCATGGCAGTTCACCGGATGACAGGATTGGGGCAAAGCCTTCAGTATCCCCATTCTTTGATGACAGAGGAAAAGCCCCATTGGATTTTCAATTGTGTTTGTTTTTACCTCCGCCACCGAAGGTGAAGGAGGTTATGCTTTCACCCCTTTCTCTTTGTTTGTTTGTATGCAGGATATCTCAAAAAGTTGTGGATGGATTTGGATGAAATTTTGTGGACAGGTTGGGTGTGTGACAAGGACAAACTGGTTTGTGACAAGGACAAACTGACAAGGACAAATTGACAAAGGGGGGCAGGGCGAAGATCTGGATCTGGATCCGACAACTAGAATTTCTAAAGTGATTCTTCACCATTGAGAGATTGGGCTAAACTAATATATAGCACGATATCTCAAAAAGTTGTGAACGGATTCGGATGAAACTAGGTGGACACGTTGGGTGTGTGGCAAGGAAGAATTGCTTCGATTTTGGTGAGGATCCTAATCCGAATCTGGATACAGGATTTATTTAATTTTTTAAGTGATTCTTCACCATTGGGAGATAGGGTCAAAAACGATGTATCGCTTGATATTTCAAAAATTATTGGGCCTGATATGTTCTCGTGCATTGCGTGGCAGAGGTATGCGCTCTACAGAGTGCCCTTCTAGTTGTTCCTGAGTCGGTACTGACAGTTATGAACAGTTGGCTGCTGGTGACAATGAGAAAAAGGAAGAGCCTGAGGCTCAAGGCCATAATCAGCTGCAGAGAGGGGCAAAAACGCACAACAGCCATGGGGTCATTCCCCATAGCCACAATTGCATACCAGAGGCCACTAAATTGTTGGGAGAGACAAGGAGGGACTTGGTTCAAAGGCTGCATAATTTAGACCAGCTGGTGTTAACATCACCGGCCTCAGGAGAAATTGCTCGTCTGAGAAATTGGAATGTGCCAGGCAGCAGGGGTACTGGCCTGGCAGGATTTGTACATGGGGTCTGGCCACGGGTGTGGTACAGCCCGTGCCCCATGGGGAGCATGGTGGTGATGCTGCCCGAGCAATAGTCTAAGGCCAGTGGGGGTGCTGGACCCTGCAGGGGCTTAAGACCTCTGGGTCTGTGATGGTGTGATGCAACGACCAGTAGAAAGAGGTTTTGTGGGGCTGCACCTTGGTGGTGGCATCCCCAAGGGCCAGGGAGGAGCTGAGGAGGTGACCACCCAGGCATGCGGTTCAGCAGCCTCTCCCCAAGGCTCCAAGACAGCCCAGCATGTGGCGATCCGCCATGCTGGGCCCTTTGATGGATGCGGTTCCTTCTTGCGAGGACCGGGATTCAAGTTCCGGCCCCGGACAACCCACCGAAGCATCTATGGAATGTTATGCTGCTAAATTGAAAGCATTATAGGGAAAGGCCCAGAGAGGCCTGCATAACCATTTGCAGCTATTCCACCATTATTATGGACCCTCAGTTTGGGAAGAGGGCCCTGTGCAATAATTGACATTATGGAAAAAGGGAAGAATGGCTGCAACAAGTGCTGATGGCATTGAACAACCTTCCCAGTGATAAATTGTACGGATTTAATTTACCTTTTCCCATTGTCGTGACTCACCATGCTTTGCTTTGGGGGTATGCAGGTGGGTCGGGGAATTGGTATCGGTGACGGGCAAGGGTGGCTAAGAGGGCCAGCACGTGGACTGAGTGAAAGGGTTTAAAATATCTTCTTATGTAAATAAAAGGTTACCATTGATTGTGATTGTTGTTGTTTATATTTTTATTGGTGCTTGGTGTGGGCAAGCCATGGCTTTGTAGGGACACTGTCGCGTGTACGGCAGGTGGAAGAAAATTTAAGGCTGCTGGGGAGAGAGTATTGCGTATGAGGTTTGTGGGTGGGGACATTGTGCATGCCCACATGTGGATCAGGCTCTCAAGGAGAATGAGGAATATGGAGCTTTGCCATGCCTTGCCCCAGTAGCTTGGCATGCAACTGGGAGTGAGGTCCACCGTGAGCAGGGTCAGGATCGGTATGCATGAGGCATGAATACCCTTGGTGAACATGGAAGTCTGCAGAAGGCCAATATGTGACCCCCTCTATGTTGTGGTGCGAGGTGGGAAGTTGGGGGTGAGGGGCAATTGGATGGGGAGTGCAAGATTTCCCTCAAGATTGGACTCTGTTCTTGCGCTGTGGGCACCACACACTTCCACTCCTCCACCACCACATTGTAGGACCTCCCAGCCGCTGAGTTGAGGCTGCACCGTGTAGAAAAAAGGGAAACCATGGTCGAACAGGAATGGAGATGATATTGTAATTTTTGTAATGTGATGTGTATTTGTGAATACTCCACTCGGTCATGTGCGACTCCATATATGTGCTATGGAAGGCACATAGCCCATGAAATTGGTTATAGGGTATATTTTAAATTTGATTATGACTCAGCTGACCATCTGGAGCAGGTGACATCCACTGAGGGCCGTGGTCAACAAATGGGGTTTATGTTTTGACCTATTTGTTTTTTGTGTGCCATCTTCTTTCCCCACATCAGAAAACGCCTGCTGAATACATTCAGAGGGTGGGGAACAAAATTTCCCCCAAAATGCCGACATTTATAAAGTATGCTAACATGCTAAGTGTATGTTAAGTAAGCCAAGTGTAGGTAGGTAAGGTATGCAAAAACAACATGCTTAGTTTAAGTAGGTAAGGCAGATGCAGTTTCACCTACCACAGCCACTCCTGACTTAATGAGTAAGATATAATTAGAGTTTGAATATTTAAGAGAAGAAGGCTTGGATATTGGTCCTGTTGAATGACCTTGGGGGTTGGTGGTGGTGGGGTGGAGTGCTACATTTAAGGAGGTACATATTAGATAGATGATAACCATCATGGACCGTGTGCTTTGAATATTCTTCTGCAACAGATATTTGTTAGAGTGAAGTTGTCTTGTGATTACGTCTGCCGTGAGAGGAGACCTAATCAAACCACCCAGCATGACACTTGCCAAGAAACTGCTTCGGCAGAACCAACGCTCTGTAACCCTGTGTATGTTGCATCAGTCAGTCAATTCACATTGATTAGAATCTTCAAAAACTTGAGATCACAACTCAAAGTAAACCATGCATGACTACATAAGCAGTTAATATGAAGTGTTGTAGTAACTAATCCATCACATTTACCAATCAAATCGAATTGCTGACTCATTGTCAGGTGTTCCTCATCATCAACATCAGGTGTTGCCACTTTTCCCAGACTACTTTTTGTTCTTCAGAATACAAATCTATCAGGATTAATGGTGGGCTTAAAACAAAAATGGCTAAAATTTCAGTGGAAGTTCACCATAGAATTGTGTTTCTGAATGAAGAAGGAAAAACATTAAGTGAAATTGTTCGCATCAATGCATTTTCAAGGTGCAGTATCCGAGGCAGGGGAAGACCCAAAAAGATCTATAACACAGATGAGCAGTACTTGAAGATAATATCCGAAGCAATATAAAGAAGACAAGAGTTGAAATGACAACGGAATTAGCAGAAGGCTCAGGTGTTATCCATCCATCAACGGTACGAAGATCACTTTTGAAATCAGGATTTATTGGATGTGTTGCAGGAAGAAAACCTCTGTTAAGAAAAGTGGTAAAAGGCTAAAATATGCAAAATAAAACAGAAATTGGACTATGGATGAATGATCGAAAGTGCTTTGGACAGACGAGTCAAAGTTTCAGTTCTTTGGATCCAATCGAAGACAGGATGAAAGAAGAAAAACTGAAACTTATAAAGAGCCTTGCTTGAAGCCAACAATTAAGCATGGAGGAGGTTCAATTCAAGTTTGGGAATGTATAGCCCAAAGTGGTGTTTGAAAATTGTGAAAAATTGATGGTATATTAACTGCAGAAAGGTACAAACCAATTTTAATCCAACATGCCATCCCCATTGACTCAATACTTATTGGTCCAAACTTCATCTTACAGCAAGATAATGATCCAAAACCCTCAGATGGAACAACTAAAAACTTATTTTCAAAGAAAAGAGGAAGCTGGTGTCCTTCAATGTATGAAATTGCCCCCTCAAAGCCCAGATCTCAATATCATTGAAGCTATATCGGACTATTTGGACAAAGAAAAAGTAAAAAAAGAATTCCAGCAACTTCGATGATCTTACAAAGGTCCTGGAATATGTATGGAACAGCATCCCACAAGAGTTTAAATAATTATTTGAAACTGTCCCGAGAAAAATTTCAATGGTTTTGAATAAAATGCGTGGACCGACTCATGATTAGTTCATATTTGTGTATATTGTGCATAAATTTGGTTTTTTGAATAAGATATATTTTTTCCATGAAGGTGTATTTGCATTGAACACGAAGTTTTAAGTTTGCATATGCATCAGAGTAGAAAAATGCAAAATGGCTGAAACTTGCACATCAGTAAGTTGTTGTTGTTCGTCTTTCGGCTGCTCCCGTTAGGGGTCGCCACAGCGGATCATCCGTTATGATCCGCATACTGATTGGGCATAGGTTTTACGCCGGATGCCCTTCCTGACGCAACCCTGGTCGCTCTCACGACACAGGGATAAGGATTGGGTTTCGCCATGATTCCGGGCTGCCCTACACCTCTCATAGCGCGGCCCTGCGCAGAGCTCCCGTCCTCAAGCGATCCTCCAACCCAAGCCTCCGAGTCGCCGGATTACAGGCGCAGCCACTACGCCCGGTCTTGCACAGCAGTAAGTATATGTGTGAATATACTTTATATCTATATACATATACATATATCTATATATATATATATAAAGTTGAAAGTGTGTCTATGTGTCTGTGTGTTTCTCTGTGACCTATGCACGCGAAAAGTACTGGACTGATCCTCACCAAACTTCACATGCTGACAGAACATGTACCCGGGAGTGTCCCGATGTAAAAGAATTGTACTTCCGACTTCCGGTTTCCGAATTATGACGTCATCACCTGATTTCGTAACGTTAATTTTTCAAGTTCAGCTGATTGACATGGGGCCAACGCCATATACAATATATCTAACATATGATTTTAAGTTTTTGTTTGTCTGTTGTTTGTTTGTCTGCACGCGCTAATCTCCTGAAAGGTGAAAGATAGGAGCTAACCACTGAAACAAAAAATGTCGGGATGGGCCCCAGGAAGGTTATAGGCTATGTGGCAAGGCCCCTTGGACGGGGGGAGGGGGTGTGTTTCCCCCTCACCAACCCCCTTAGCCTATGACTGCCATGGCCCAATAGGGAACTGACACTGTGCTCGTGCAGACATATGTATAGAAGATTAAATTCATTCAAAAAGAACCCGGGCAGCGCCGGGTGCATTCACCTAGTATATATATTAATATATATATATATATATATATATATATATATATATATATATTATATATATACGAGGTGTGTTCAAAAAGTATCCAACCTAAATTTTCCGTGCGTAAACAAATGAAGCTAGGGAGGCGTGGTTTGGTGCACGTATGTAGGCGATCCTAATCCGTATGTGTGAATATTTTCTCCGCCTGCAGAAGCTGTCAGTCGCCGACAGACGCCGATGAGTGAGGAAGTGTAAGTGAGCGCCGTCGGATTTTCGTTTTTGACAAAATGGCGGAAAAACTTGAACAACGCTACTGCATCAAATTTTGTGTAAAGCTTGGCGATTCCCAAGTGGAAACGATCCGCAAATTCAACAGGCCTTCGGGAACGAAGCAATGGGCACCACACAGAAAAAGAGTGTACAACCGCTTCAAAGATGGTCGCACATCAGTGGAAAGTGAAGCACGTTCTGGTAGGCCCTCAACATCCCGAAATGAGATCGTCATTGACCAAGTGAGGACCCTGCTGATGCAGATCGTCGAATCACGATCAGAGAACTTGCAGACGAGGCGGGCGTCAGCATTGGATCCGTTCATTCCATTGTGACTGAGATTTGGCTCAAGAGAATCTCAGTGAAGTTCGTGCCAAAGCTGCTAAAGCATCGAGCATAAGCAAATCCGTTTGGAGATCGCACAGGACATGCTGGAGACCATGAACAGCGATCCCAACTTTTCAACACAGTGATCACTGGCGATGAGACCTGGGTTATGGTACGACCCAGAAACCAAGTTCCAGTCATCACAATTGAACATCCAACATCCCGAGGCCAAAAAAAGCAGGAAGGTCGCAGCAATGTCAAAGTCATGCTGACCGTCTTCTTTGACTCCAGTGGCGTGGTTCATCACGAGTACGCACCACACGGCACAACCATCACCAAGAGTATTACCAAGAGGTACTGCGTCGCCTTCGTGATGCTGTGCGACGCAAACGGCCGGACCTGTGGGCAGCGGTCAATTGGCAGCTCCATCACGATAACGCACCCACCATTCTTCACATTTGATACAGAGTTTCCTGGCCAAACACAACACACCTGTGCTTTGTCAGGCTCCCTACTCTCCCGACATGGCTCCATGTGACTTCTGGCTTTTCCCCAAGCTGAAAATGCCCTTGAAAGGGACCAGATTTCAGTCCAGAGAAGACATCATGCGGAATGCGACGGACCAGCTGTGCGCCATCCCAAATGAGGTGTTCCAGCGCTGCTTCTGACAGTGGCAGAACCGTTGGAGAAGTGTGTGGCAGCCCAAGGGGACTACTTTGAAGGAGATTAGTGCAAGTTTGTTGTATCTGGATACGAGTATTTTTTATGAACAAAGGTCGGATACTTTTTGAACACACCTCGTATATATATATATATATATATATATATATATATATATACAGATGTTTGGTACTACAGAACTTTAATATGTATACAAATAAACTATCTATATATATATATATATATATATATATATATATATTATTTGTATCCATATATATATATATATATTATTTGTATCATATATATATTATATATATTATTTATCATATATATATATATATAATATGTATATATATATGTATATATACCAAAGTTTCAGTTCTTTGGATGTAAAAAAAAAAATATATTATATATTGTATGTATCCTCTGGCTAAACAGTTGCATAGGTTGCACCTATTAGGCATGAGCTTGGCAGAGTTACAGCCCCTACATCTCTGTAGGAATGTACTGCAGCCAATGCCGGGAAGAAAAATTTAATTCTCAGTTTTATAGAACAGTCCACCTGGATCCCTCTCCTCAACTCCCTGGGTCTTCACTCCAACTCAACTCCAACAGCTTGGATGAGCAACAGCCTGGGCTACCAGTGTCTGCTGTCACAGAGGCTAATGTGGCCAGGATTAACGGACTTGTATGTGAGGAAAGGTCTGTATCAAGAGATGTCATAGCTGCCATATTAGATGTGTCTCATATAACAGTACCTACTATAATCCATAAAAGTTTGGGTTTCCTGAAGGTGGGTGCAAAAAATGTTCACTGATGAACATCAGCAGATATGTCTGCGAATACACCTGAGTCTTCTCCAGCAATACGAAGCAGAAGGCGATGCATTTTTGCCACATATCATCACCACAGAAAATAAAGACATTTGTTCAGCATTACAAACCCCAGAACAAATGGGCATCCAAGCAAGGGAACACATCCATCATCACCAACACGAAAATATTTCACCTCATGTCCAAGTGTCAGGAAATTGATGACAATATTCTTGGACTGGACGAGTGTTCTTGTCTCCCACTTCAATGTTTACTGTGAGACAGTAAAATAAATGCAACATACTCACACTTCTGCAAACAAAATTGACACCAGCACGGGGAACTCACCACCGGTTTCATTCTGCAACATGACGACACATGAACACACACAGCAAGAGTTACCTTGCAGTGCATTGAGGAGCTTTGTTTTGAACTGTTACCCACCCACCTTACAATCCAGATCTCGGACCACTGGATTTTTTTTATCTCCTTGGCCTGACGAAGGAAGCTTACCGAGGTCAGAACTTCATTGTTGACTATGAGGTCTAAGTGGTGGTGCACGGATGTATCAGGAACCAACCAACATAATTTTATCAGGGCATTGCTAACTTTGTAAAGTAGACAGAAGTGTTTGAATGTGCAATGGGGCTAGACTGAAAAATAAAAGTCTTTTCCACCGGTGGAATGTCCATCCACCCATCCATTAGGACCATACCCTGTGCAGACATGCCTGGTGTTTGCTTAATGATTAGGGTGGCAGGCCTAGGATCCTAGGGTCCTGAGTTCAAATCCCGCTCAGCTGTTGAATTCATACCAGGTGGGGTTAACTCGGCCTGTCATCCTTCCAAGGTCGGCAAAATGAGTGCCATCATGCTGGTATACTGTGTCGGAGTGGTGACCCTTCCAGGATTGTGCCCAATAGCCAAGGAGACTGCTTAAGCATCACCAACGCTCTGCACAGAGTATGGTCCCAATCTCCTCTCATCCTCCTGCCGAGAGCATTGGTGCTGCCTAAGCAGTCTCCTTGGCAATTGGGGCACAATCCTGGAAGGGTCACCACTCCGACACAGGGTGGAATGTATTTGGTTAGTAATTCACAAATGCACTTCACTTAGTGACTTGGCTTCGTATTGAATGGTTGGGGGCACCTTGCCCCACCTTAGTCTACAATCAAATCGATAATATTTGGAATAGCTCTGGTAGCTTGATTAGGAGCGTGGAAGAAGCTTACCGGTGATAAGAAATCTGTGATAGCAATGAGAGAAGCCAGAGGAGAAACAGCATAAGTCACAGGTGCTGAATCCAACAACAATGAAATGCATAGGATCTGGAATTCCAGGCATTATCCTGAAATCATAACTTCTACAAATAATATCTTAACCATGGATAGATCAAGTATTGTCAGAGGTACAACAGATCTGTTGCAGAAGAAATTGGCGGAAAGTTAGATAGCGTAAAATATGATCAAATTACTACGGCTGTGCGGCAGCAACATATCCTCCAAAATACCATCACATGCACTTTGTGAATAACCTCTCTTTTGTCAAGGAACAAACCCTGACAATCAGTTGTTTGATTGTGCCATTTCTACTCATATTGATGGGAAATATTTAAATGTGTTTTTTTACTCTTGTTTGACTCTTTCAGAAATATGAAGAATTCCTTCAGCTTTGACACAACACTTTAAAGTAGACAGAAATCCAAACAACCAGACATCTCACACCACACGTCCAATGTATTCTATTTATACCAATTAACTGACTTGTCATTGCCATGGGAATCATCATCTGAGCTGTATTCATCATTGAGTTCTTGACCCTAAAGCCCACAACCTTTCTGAATTGTAGGTTCATAGAGGTCACTCAATCAGGCAGTACCGAACAACTTTGTCTTTTTTATACCTATTGGTCAGATATTTGTCTTCATATTTAGAAGTTGTCTTGAATTACCAGGCTTGCTTATCTTAAATTATTTGCAGGATGATTGCAGTGGATTCATGACGAACTAAAAAGATATCCGTTATCAGACAAAAACAAAGCCTGGTGTTGGCTTAACGCTTAAGGTGGCTTGCTTAAGATCCTAGGGTCTTGAGTTTGAGCCCCTGTTGTCCGTTCAATTAACACCAGGTTGGGTTTCCTCAGCCTGTTATCCTTACGTGGTAGGTGAAATGAGTATCAGTGTACTGGGAATAGAGGGCACTGCATCATCAGCACAGCTGCGCCCCCAGAAAATGATGCAACCAGGTAGCCACAGGTTGCACACGACAGCTTGCCAGACCAAACAATAAAACTCTTGGTGCCACTCACCCCGTGCAAAAACATTGAACAGTTGTGAGTTGAAACTTCTATTTCAACGGATTTCTAAATAATTTGATACAAAGTAATAACAAGAAAGCTTATGATTGTTTGTCTTGAAAGTTTCTTTTTGGAATTATTTTCACCCGCCAGCAAGTGCACACACCCTGCAATAAATACATAAAATTATGATTACAATGTAGTACTATACTTTTGGTTAAGGTATAGATTGTGGAAGAACAACTTCAGTTTTAATATAACACTCTTTTCAAGTCTTTTTTTTTTTCCAGATAAATCTTATTTTCTCACTGCAAATTTCAAGGATAGATATAATCTCCCAGTTGTATATTCATCTGCATCGATACGATGCATCTAACGGTTTCCACGATGACAAATATGTACACGACTTAGTCAAATCAAACACAAAGGACACATAAAACCAGCTCTGAGATTTACATTTGTAGCTAAAATGTGTCAATGAAGACTCACATGTGATTGTTAATAAGGGATGTACTCTAAGGCTTACCATCGACATCATCAGTTGCACAAATCAGAGCTAACGGAAGGCTGGACATAACAAATTACTACCGGTGTGCCAAAATGTCCGGAGAAACCTCCAATTAATTAGGGAATTGATGTTTGGCTGCAACTGCATGAGATCAGTGTGGACATTAT
Organism: Eptatretus atami; assembly: GCA_035128595.1. Taxonomy (NCBI): domain Eukaryota; kingdom Metazoa; phylum Chordata; class Myxini; order Myxiniformes; family Myxinidae; genus Eptatretus; species Eptatretus atami. The sequence continues at coordinate 54,396,575 of CM068963.1, forward strand.
TACTCGGCTTTGCTTGAAAGAAGAACTTACCAAACTAATTGTTGATGGGTTGGAGTGGTAGCTTTTCTTCGAGTCAGCTCAAAGGAAGCACATGACATGTGCAGAGGATCTTTTTCCATCAACATGTCCTCAAGCATCCCTTTAAATGTTCTGTTCCTCTTTTTCTGCCAACACTAATGAACTTTGGCAAACAGGATAGCGAATCATATTGGTTTCAAATTTGTTCTTAGCTCTATGCCAGCCTTTCAATATCAGGGGAAACATCATAAGCTGGCTGTCCCAAAATGTTGATGATGTTAAAAAAACAAAAAAGTTATATTTCTTTCCAAAAAAAGGCCATTTTGGGCCGATATTATTACCCTTCCCAAATTTATAATTCCTGCCTCCCAATTTACTGTCTCAAAGAACAGTCTCATTATTGTCAGGTCAGGCCAGATCAGATCTGTGACTTGCTGCAGGTACCATGTAAACCTGGACTAACCTGTTTCATAGTCGGCTTGTCGGCGACTAAACCATCTCCCCCACCAGGATGCCTGGTGAGGAGGGTGTATGGATATGGACACCCAGCAG
>CM068963.1:54408920-54432798 GCA_035128595.1 Eptatretus atami
GCTGCATAAAGCAACCATGAAAGGCTACCCAAGGTAAGCCCTTTGCTGTTTCAAACAGGGAGTCTGAGATGCACTTGTACCACTGGTGTCCCGACAACAGAGTCCCTGGTGCATTGACAAAACAGCCACAAGTCAAGCCGAGTCCTGGCTTTATACATACCACGTCTGGTTTGGCTTCAAGGGAGCACACTTCATGCGAGTATCTTTTCCATTGGTACGTGTCCAATGTGGGTGGGTGCAGTGATGAGACTGTGGAAAGATTCCATGTCATTATGTCTGATGACCACGGGTGCCCGTGCCCCTCCACTTGCAGCGCAGGTGCAGCGAGAGAGGACCCCAGCTCCCTCCCTCACACGCAAATGTTCCTTTGTACTGCGCATGGGTTTGAGAAGCATTGTCCTGCATGATAAATGTAAGGGTGCAGGGAAGGAAGAATGGGGGAAAGTAATTCAGTTCTGGTCTAGAGAATTAATTGTCTAACGGTGAAGGACTCGATCGCCCTCATGGGTTTTGATGGAGGTTGGTGGTGACTTGATGATTCAGGAGACCCTCCCACATCTCTCACCTCTGTGAGACAGATGAACAGATGGTTGATTGTAAAGGAATAACGGAGTGAGTGGATTGAATGTACAGATGGACTGAAGGACAAGAACAAATTGACTGCGGGGTTGAAGGAAAGATTGATGAGGTGAAGGAGGGGTTTTTGAATTGAGGTTTGGTGAAGCGGATTGTTGGTGGATTGAGGAGGTTAAAAGCGGAAAATGGAGAGACATCACACCGGGAATAAACAAGGTAATCTCACAATGCATCCCCCCCCCCCAAGCCCTTGGACACAATGCAAGCAAGGATCAAACATCACACAAATGAAGAAATAACTTGTACTGGAGAAGTCCCATGTGTGTTTTTCTCTTTTTTGTATGCATTTCTCAATTTTTGTGTTTTTTGAATGCTTTTCCCCAGGGTACATTTCCAAAACTGTAAAACTACCTATGTATATATATATTATACATATATAAATAAATATATATATATACAATATTAAATAAATATATATATAAGCAAATACAACCCGTCGCTTCGCTGACGGGGGGGGGGGGGGTATTAAAGAGGGGGGTTGACAGCGATGGGAGGGGAGAGAGAGGGAGACAGGGGCGAGGGGAAGCTAGGAAGGGGGAAGAGTGAGGAAGGATAGGGGGAGTGGTAGAGCTATGCCTCACCAAACGTTGCTATACCGCAGGAGGAGGTATGCAAGGAGTGTGTGTGTGTGTGTGTGTGTGTGTGTGTGTGTGTGTGTGTGTGTACATATATAGATATATAAACATACATATATATATATATTATATGATATATATATATATATTAGTGGGGTATGCTTACAAATTGAAAAGAATAATGAACCGTGCTTCCCATTGTTTTCGGTTGCTCACCTGCATTTGATTTTTGGTTCACGAACGCCAGCCAGAGTGACCACTATATTCGTTATGTCTGTGTGTCTGTCTGTCCAGAGCATAACTCCGTGGACTTTGATCCGATCTTTATGAAACTTGGTTATGTGTTCGATATCAATGTCTCGGTGTGTTTTCCTGGATGAGGGCGTGCTACGCCATTGTGGGCAGAGCCACGTCCAAAAATAGCCATTTTAGGGGTAGTCGGATTAAAAATCTATCTTCTCCTGGGGAATTGACTGAATGGAATGGTTCTTCGGTATTTGAATAGCAAAATGAATTATCTAAAACTTCTCGTTGTCCGATTTTTCATTTTCGTCCCAAGGTCAAGGTCACAAGGTCACGAACTTAGAAAATTTCGAATTGACATAAAAATCATACGACCGCCCAAACTTTGAGAGCTTGGATGACAATATTTTTTATGCATAATCTTGAGGTCATTCCCACCTAAAGTTCTGAAACCATTTTGCTCTATCTCGAACACCTTGCCCGTGGCGCCCCTTCAAGTTTGTTTTTACGCTGATTTCATCAAAGTATGGATAATCCGAGGAGTGCGAAATGCCATATAGCCTATATGACGTTGTATTGTTCCTGGAATGTTCCAGAGAAAGTTTTGCACCAAAGGTCATAATCCTTGACCTTTGACCTTTAAAGCCACAAAGGTCAAATTTTCAAAGTTGTGGGAATCGAACCGGGTTTTCGACCTTCTTCGACGAACTAACTCCAATACGCTATAGCACGTATCCTGTTTCCTTATTTTAATGTCCACAACATTGTTTTGTGACCTTTAAAGTTATGCAAAGGTCAAATTTTGAAAGTTGTTGAACGAAACCGGGTTTTAGACATTTTGCAGCTAATAACCGTCACCTTCGTAAGCCACATCATGTTGATCATTTTTATAACTTGGTCAAAAATTATCACATTGTCTCATCCTTGACTTTTGAAGCAATCTACATCGTCAAATACCGCTCGTGAACCATCGTCGCCTCCCGGCTTGTACATTTATTTATTTTAATTTCCTTTTTTTCATTTATTTATATTTTCATTCACGGATGCTTTCCGACGGTTCTGTGATTTGTCCCGGTGTATTGGCATCGATGTCTGTCGGCACGCAAAATTACCTTGCTTCCCCATTGTCTCAGGTCACTCACCTGCATTTATTTATTTTAATTTATTTTCATTTATTTATGTTTTCATTTATGAACGTTTTCCAACAGTTCTGTGTCTTTTGCTTGTGTATCAGCTTTGATGTCCATTGGCACACAAAATTACCATGCTTTCTCATGGTCTCGGGTTGCTCACCTGCATTTTTTTCATTTATGTATTTTCATTCATTTGTATTTTCATTTGCAGACACTCCGATGGTTCAGTGATTTTTTTCCCGATGTATCAGCTTTGATGTCCATCGGTGCACAAAATTTTAGCTTTCTACGTCACCCGGAAGGTACCGATCTTTAATATCAGTCAGTGAGTCAGTGAATCATTGGTTCGAAGGAGTAATTATGTATTAGATATACAATATACATACATGATTTCAGTAAAAATGTTGGAATAGGATTGAGTGAGCGACTAGATTTTATATTTGTGACCATGGCAGGTAAAGCCGTGGGAGTAACCTCAACAAGGATGCTTCGGGATGTGCCAGTGTAAAGTGCTGGAACAGTGAGGGGGTTAAGCTATTTTAGTGGACCTGGTTTGCTGTCTGATTCTGGAAATTTTTGTTCTAAATAAATCTAAAAAACGGTTCTTCCCCATTTTCCCCCATTCCCATTCATTCCCAGAAACTTTCCCATTCTGGTCAGTCCCGTTATTCCCTCCAGGGCTTCAAGACAGCTGTTTAGTACCACCTCAGATTATCTCCCATCCAAAGCCGTGATCTTTACTACACCCGTTACCCCTACCTCAACCCACCAACAATTCCAGGTTTTCCTTCCTAAGAGTTTGATCTTGCATCCAGCGTATCCATCCCCAGCATTCTCCCTTTTTTCTGTTTTTTAAATTTTTTTTTTTGCAGTAGTGGGTACAAAGTAATGGCAGTAGTGGCAAAAAACAAACAAACTCCTTTTTTGCCTGAAACACTCCCGGAAACTTACTGATGAACCTCTGGAAGTTTGACGAAGATCCGTTCAGCCATTTCTGAGAAAAATGGCAACACAGACAGACAAACATATCTCTCTTATAGTATAGATAAGCAAAAGTACCCATCCACAGCGATGGGAAAATCGAGCAAAAGTACCCGTCCCAAGTGACGGTAAAAATTTAAGTTAATCTATCAATGAAATTATTTAATGGATTTCAAAAATGTTAATTGGGTTGTACTCTGTTCCACTCAGAGCCAAAGCTCATAGCACCCACTGCGAAATGGTGATGCAACATCGGGTGGTGCAGGTTGGATTTATCTAAAAAGAGTACAGAATATCCTGATTGCTAAATAAAATTTTCATGTCTATTCTCCCATAATTTCAAAAGTGAATGTTGAACTTTGCCTGTGTGTAAACCTCTGCGAATGCAGCGTGTGAAGCGGCCGCTATAAACCGGAGACAGACAAACGCACAGACAGACACCGTTGTTCGCATTATATACAAGACAGCAAATGTTTTTATTGTGATGATCATGAATTGACGAGGATTATGTTGAGAGAATTGGGAATGTTGGAGTTCCTGATACTATATGTCTGATAAGAAGCCTGGACATTAAACAAGAAGCTACAGGAAGAACAGAGTACGGAGAGACAGAATGGTTTGATCATGGAAAAAAAGTTAGACAGGGGTGCATTCTCTCACTTCAACTTGGTCAATCTATGTAGTGAGTATATAATGAGGAAATCAAACTTGGATGAGAACAGAGATTTAACGAAGATGTATGAACAATCCAAGGTGTGCTGAATGCTGATGATACCACTCTGTTGGCAGAAAGTAAAGAGGAATTAATGAAACTGCTGCAGACAGTGAAAAAGGAAAGTTAAAAAGCGGGTCTTTATTTAAACCTAAAAAAAAGACTAAAATTTTGTCAACTGAGAAGATTGACATGCTGAGATTGAGACGATCACGTGGAAATGGTGGAAAGCTTAATCTTCCTGGTTCCTAGATTGAAGTGAGTGGGGAATGTGGAGGAGAAATTAATAGACGGTTCGCAATGAGGGAGAACAAAGCCTGGTGTTGGCTTATCGGTTAAGATGGCTGGCTTAAGATCTTCTCAACAAAGCTGCACTTCCAGAAAATGATGCAACCAGCAGCCATAGGCGGCATACGAAGCAATAACAACATTGGGGAGAACAGCAATGTCAGGATTGACAAAGATCTGGAATGACAAAGTTGTGACGAAACAAGCCAAGAAGGAGGCTGGTGAATATTTTGGTATTTCCAGTTGCAATGTGTGGATGTGACATGAGTCATGAACAGTGAGAAAGGAAGAAGATTGACATTTTTACCTCCGCCACCGAAGGTGAAGGAGGTTCTGTTTTCACCACTTTCTGTTGGGTCGCCGAAATAGGTGACCCTTATTGTCAGTAATTCTGTCTGTTTGTCTTGGATGTTTGTTTAGATGTTTGTTCGTCTGTCATCAGCATAATTGGTAGTAAACGTGGGCGGATTTTGACCAAACTCGAGTGGTAGGTACATCTTATGACCTAGTGCTTTGGAAATTGTGATGGTTGCTAGGGACGCTTTGGTTCCCTAGCAACAACCGAAAAACCTTCAAAATCGGTACCGTTCACGCGAAATCAATTCGAAAGCCATTATCCACGTAGGGTTATGAAATTTGGCACAAATGATTTACAGGTGATGCTCTATCAAATATATTCCGGTTTTTGTGATATATGGAATACTTTACCGCCAGAGCCCCCTACAATTAGGGTATGCGCGAAAATTGGCGAAAATTGAAGGCCCCCTAGCGACCAGGTGAGTGCATCGATACGAATGAAACTTTGCAGGTTCATGGTATTCAATGAGTACTACAACTTTGCCTCAGGACATATTGACCGATTTCGCTTAGGTCAGGGGTCAAAGGTCAATTAGTGCAAAAATCGATAACATGCGAGAGCTGGAGGTGCCTTCGCGCCAAATGCTACTCCTCCTAGGGTTATGGTCGGATGGTCATGAAAATTCACACTAATCGTCTGGAATACATTGTGCACAAACGATCGAGCCGGATTTTCGATTTAGATCTTTGTTCACCCACAGCACCCCCTCGAACTTTGGGGATTTTCCGATTTCAAACCGCATTTTCGGTACTTTTCATTCAATTGGATACCGAGTAGTTATCAGTAGATGGAACTGGATGACATTTGCTATGCATAATCTTAAGGTGATTCCCTATCCGCTATATGACATCCATTTTGCTCTGTATCTTATAGTTTCCATGCTCGGCGACCCATTGCCGCCTACCGGCTCGTCTGTCTGTTTGTTTATCTGTGTACAGGATATCTCAAAAAGTTGTGCACGGATTCGGACGAAACTTGGTAGACATGTTGTGTGTGTGTGTGTGTGTCGCAAGGACGAATTGCTTCGATTTTATTGATGATCCGAATCTGGATCCGGATACGAGAATTATTTAATTTTCAAAGTGATTCCTCACCATTGAGAGATGGAGCCAAAAACGATATAGTGCTGCACAGCATGATATTTCAAACATGTATTGGGCCTGATATGTTCTCGTGGATCAGGCATTACGTGGCGGAGGTATGCGCTCTACCGAGTGCCCTACTAGTTTTTAAATGTGGTGTTTGTGACGAATGTTATAATTTCCATGGACTGCAAGAAGAACAAAGAAATCAGTGCTTAAAAAAAATATTCGACCACCATGTATGTACACAGTACATTAGAAGCAGTGATGCTAAAACTGAAACTGTCATACTTTGGACACATCATGGGTGCTGAAAACGAATATCTGGAGAAAACCTTGCTGGGAATGTGTGAAATAATAAGAGTTAGAGGCAGACCTTGCATTTGCTGGACGAATGGAGTAAAGGCTGCAAATGTGCCAGAGCTTCAGGATGCAGTGCAAGGGATAGAAGTGTTTGGAGAAATATGATCCTGAATGTCACCAGAAGTCGGACACGACTTGACGAACTAGAGAACTCGATAGATATGTTGTGATGCATGCAAATGAGTGAATGCGTCTCCAAGACTACATGTAAGGCAATCGATCAATGTACACGTGTACGGTCTCTCGGATGGACGTTAAATCCTGCGTCCCATCTGCTAGCATTCGTTGGAAGACGGTAAAGATCCCACGACGTCGTTTGCACGGAATCGGCGAGTTATCGCCGGCACCCTGAACAAATCGCAAATCCCTACCTTCAATGTAATGTGAGGCCTGGACAGCCGGTTCGTGAAAGAATTGGACCAAAAGTGTTCCCCGGCCCGCTGCACAAGAAGATGGGATGCATTGGGACCATTAAATAGGTAGTGGTAGATATTATAATTACATCTAAGCCGGCTTATTAACATCCAACATCGTGAACATCACAACTGACGACAGAAATAAAGTGAAAATTAAATATTATTTACGACCAAGGAGTAACCAGATGTTTATTACCTCCACCACCGACGGTGAAGGAGGTTCTGTTTTCACCACTTTCTGTCTTTTTTTTTGTGGACATTTTTTTTGTGGACAAATTTTGTGGACAGGTTCGGTGTGTGACAAGGACGAACTGATTCGATTTTGGTGAAGATCCGAATCCGGATCTGAGACTAGGATTATTTAATTTTTTAAGTGATTCTTCACAATTGAGAGATTGGGCCAAAAACGATATATATAGCATGACATTTCAAAAATGTATTGGGCCCGTTATGTTCTCCTGGATCAGGCATTACATGGCAGAGGTATGCGCTCTACCGAGTGCCCTTCTAGTTTGTTTTTGCTTCCCTTCATTTGTTTGAATCTGGCCTGTTAGGGTGGCCAGATTCAAACAAATGAAGGTGTATCGGTTGGAGCTTCTGCTCCAATTCTGTGAGGTTGGTGGTATGAATCCCTGCCTAATCACACCAAAGACTCTAAAAATGGTACGAGCTGCTTCCTTGTTTTGCTGAGCATTTAAAAAAGGATCGAGAAGGGACAAACAACCATAAGTTAGTAATAATAGCACAGGGTTTGATGGGCTTAATGGCCTCCTCCTGCATCTAAGTTCATTATTAGGGAGCCCATTATTATTATTATTATTATTATTATTTTTTTTTTTTTTATTTTTTTTTTTCGCCATAAATCACAAGAGAACCTTGAGAACAAATCATTGACATTTGTGGTAGGACCATGATCTGCAATGGCACAAGATGTGTGTGGATCCAAGATGTGTGGGCTTGAGTCAGGGCTGCCTGAACGTAACCCACATAACTGTGGGCAGAGTGTGAACGAGGTTTGAACCTGGTTGGTTTGAACCTGGTTGGCCAGCAGACAGAGTTTGAAGGCCAGAAAAGGTTGATCAAGCCTCTTGGATGGAGTGCGACTTGTGAGCTGTTGAACCCCATACTGTGGTTCCTTTGGTAGCAGTTGATGGAACCTGCATACACTATGCTCTGCAGCTCTGAGCAAGTTTGGTTGTGGAGGTCGAACCTTTGCTTCTCTTCGATGCTTCAAAACTGTAAGACTGAACCTTTGTTTGCTCCTGTGGTCTCTTCATCTTGCCAAGAAACCTGATCCCATAATAAAATATGAAATCTTCACTCTCGTCGAGTCCAATACTTGTTCTCATTCCTCTTTTGTATTATCCATGTGTCTGTTTTGGCTTTGAGTTTAAAGATTCAATTCCCAGTGGAAATTACATGCATATAGTAATTGTTTACAGCCTTCTAATACAAAGGATCCCTTTCATTTGTTGGATTTAAAACTTGGTTAAATTGTTTGTACTCGGGTAGTTCAAGTTTGACATGGACTTTTCATTCTATAACAGGGGCTCCCAAAGTGCAGCCCGAAGACAAAATGAGGCCTGCAAATTCATTGTGCCCTCATCCACCATTTATATTCTTACCCCATGAGTGAAGCGACAAACGAGATTAAGCAATTGCTTCATTTTGTCTGTCTGTCTGTCTGTCTGTCTACAGACGTCAGTGGATTATCGAGGAACGACCTAATTTCAATTGAATTCTATATTTAGAATACTGGAAAGCATGAATCAGAACACGAATCGGAACACAACCCTGCAGTTTAGTAGTACTTTGGTTCTGAATTTGGCTACTTGTACGAAACCTCATTTTTTTTTGTTTGTCTGGCAGTCAAACAAAATTGAAAATAATTCCAATCAGGAAACAACGTTTTGGAGACGTCATAAAGGACACAAATAACTGGCAAGAATAACTAATGTATGTGTTAAATAAGGTGGGGTAAAAGATGCTGCATCAATGGCGGTAAACTTCTGAAAAATCCCCCCCCCCCCTACAGCCTTTAAAACCTTCTTTTTAAAAAAAATTTTGCAATTGAATTATATACTTAAACTCTGTAGAACACAAATCGCCTTATTGGCGCTTTCAAAAACCTTTCATTTAGCTATATGGTACTTGGAAAAATATTCATGCCCTGAAGGCAGAATAACTTTGATATTCAGCATTCACACCATCTCATGCCCTGAGAGCAGATTAACGATGTGAATCAGCTTTCATGCCATATCATGCCCTGAGGGCAGATTAACGATGTGAATCAGCTTTCATGCCATATCATGCCCTGAGGGCAGATTAACGATAAGAATCAGCATTCACGCCATCTCATGCCCTGAGGGCAGATTAACGATAAGAATCAGCTTTCATGCCATCTCATGCCCTGAAGCAGAGTAACTAGGAGAATCCGCTTTCATGCCATCTCATGCCCTGAGGGCAGAGCAACTTTGAAAATCAGCATTTGCACCATCTCATGCCCTGAGGGCAGAGCAACTATGAGAATCAGCATTCACACCATCTAATGCCCTGAGGGCAGTGTAACTTTGATATTCAGCATTCACGCCATCTCATGCCCTGAGGGCAGATTAACGATGACAATCAGCTTTCATGCCATCTCATGCCCTGAGGACAAAGCAACTTTGAAAATCAGCATTCACACCATCTCATGCCCTGAGGGCAGAGTAACTATGAGAATCGGATTTCATGCCATCTCATACCCTGAGGGCAGAGTAACTATGAGAATCGGATTTCATGCCATCTCATACCCTGAGGGCAGAGTAACTATGAGAATCGGATTTCATGCCCTCTCATGCCCTGAGAGCAGAGTAACTGTGAGAATCGGCATTCACACCATCTCATGCCCTGAGGGCAGAGTAACTGTGAGAATCCGCTTTCATGCCATCTCATGCCCTGAGGGCAGAGTAACTGTGAGAATCGGCATTCACACCATCATGTCCTGAGGGCAGAGTAACTATGAGAATCAGCATTCACACCATCTAATGCCCTGAGGGCAGAGCAATGATGACAATCAGCTTTCATGCCATCTCATGCCCTGAGGGCAAAGCAACTTTGAAAATCAGCATTCACACCATCTCATGTCCTGAGGGCAGAGTAACTATGAGAATCGGATTTCATGCCATCTCATGCCCTGAGGGCAGAGTAACGATGACAATCAGCATTCACACCATCTCATGCCCTGAGGGCAGAGTAACTATGAGAATCGGATTTCATGCCATCTCATGCCCTGAGGGCAGAGTAACTGTGAGAATCGGCATTCACACCATCATGCCCTGAGGGCAGAGTAAGTATGAGAATCAGGTTTCACGCCATCTCATGCTCTCAGGGTGTATAAACTGTTCGATTCAGCATTCAGACAAATATGGCTGTGCAAAAGCACTGTTTGTTTAGAGCAACACACAAAGCAAGAGTTTAAAAGACCCTTCCCATGTCCTTTTTCTCAAAACTGTGTGGGGTAAGGTGTTCGATGAACCCTAGGTTTTTTTTTCTGATATTCCCTTGGAAATAAAGACTTGAGACATAGGATGGAAGGGATATTAAACAACAGCAGCAACAACAACAATAATAATTTGGGCCTTTGCTGGCCCATTTTCAGCTTCCGAGATATCTGGGAAGAGCAATTGTATAGAACTATAGTAGGGAATGCCTCCAGCACTGTGCAACAGTCGTTTCCAAAATGTTTTTGTAAAAAGCCACGGAGCCTCCACAAAAAAATGTCATATTGCTGATGAGAAAGGAAATTTCAAGAAGTGTGATGATGTGAACAATACTCGGTGGTGTAATAGAGCATCTGCTTTGAGTCTGAGAGGTTGGTGGTTCAAACCCGACTGATTCATACCAAATACTTAAAACATGCTTTGTGCTGTTTCCTTGTTTGATGCTCAGTTGGGCAAAAGCAAAACAACCACATAGGTTGGCAATCATAGTGCAGGCTTTGATAGGCATAATGGCTTCCTCCTGTGTTGAAGTTCCTTGAAGTATATGTCTTTTTGATGATTACTTTGTTAGTTTGTTGTCTGATGGAAACAGGATGAAAAGGTGTTGCGTATGGTTTGTAAACAGTCAAACAATAGCTGCGATGAAACATTTCAATGTGAAGCATCATTACAAAACAAAGCTGAGCTCCGACAATGCACTTTTTGACGATCAACCAAAACTGGAAAGGTTATGTGGAGGACATGCATCTCAGCAGTGTCTTCTCAAGAAAGTTGTCCAAACAAATGAGGATACTCTGTGGGTGAGCCATGCAACACCCGCCAAAATTCCCCAAAAAAGAAAGAAGTGTGAGATAGTTTGTGACGTTCGGTTTATTAAAGACTGCATTATGATGGCATGGTAGATATAGTGTGATCAGGCAAACTCTGCATTCAGTGAAGTCACCTTGTGTAATGGGACACTCGGTTGGCCTGTTAGCGTTCCCTTCTGAACCCTAGCTGACGATTTTGAGGTTTGAATGCCAAACACCGCATGTGTCTGTCCATTGTCTAATATGTCCTTGCAATTCATGTAATAGTACACTGATAACTTTGTCTTACATGTGCTTATACATAAATGTGATTTGTGTATTAGCTTCTCCACGAGCCTTAGATCATGTAGGGAAAGAAAAACTTAGTGCTGAGTTGAAAATATTGGCAACCATTCTCAGAAACGATTTCAAGAGAAAGTAGTAGGGAAGCTTGTGGCATTTTCCATACCATTGGACAACAGCACGGACATCAGTAATACTTCTCAGGTTCTCATTATCCTCCAGGGAGTCATAGAACATAGAAGAGGAACCAATTGCTCTCGTGAACCTCGAAGACTGACCTAGAGGAAGTTATGTGCTGTGCATTTGACGAAAGCAGCAAGAAAGTGGTCATCTCTATTTGGTGTCAGAATTGATGTGGTAGCGCTTGCTACAGGAGGAAACACAGGCATTGTGGCACTCTTAAACAAGAAAGTTGTTTGAAATGGAGGTGTGGACATCATTCGTAACCACTGCTTTATTCATCAGGAGGCTCTGTTTTTTCTCATGTCCTCAGGATTTTGGAAACGTCATAATAAAGTGTGTAAACTTCAATTAAGGAGGCCGGAATCACCACCAATGAATCTGCCTTAGGTCAGGATGAAGTCTTTCTGTCAATTTTTTTGAACTTCTGGCAAGCCTGGAGTAATAAAAAGGAGACTTTTGCTCACTTTTACTCTGGCGGGATGCAGGTAAGATACGACTGAAATTGCTATGTCAGGAATACTCGTATGGATTGAGCAAAACACTTGGGGGTAGGTATCAAAAGGCTGGAAGAACTGTTGCATCTTGAGAGCTGCCTGACCACACATACCTCGATCGAACTGCAGGCTTACGAATAAAAGAAGAACACCCTTGAAGCATGTCGTCATGTGAAGGCACGAGGGGCGTATGTGCGCTCTCGCTTGCAGTTTCCGAGGATGAATATGTCATGAATTATCTCGAAGGGGTGGAAAAGCACAAAGGTCAATTCAGAACTATATCCAGTGTTTTAGCAGAAGATGGTTCCCTGCTCAATGTCTCAGAGAGTGTTCTAAAACAAATTAGAGCCTTTTACACTCAGCTATATTGGGGTAAGAGCACAGACGCAGGTGCATGTGGCGCCTTGTGGAGCAGTCTTCTTGTAGCCTCTGTCGAAGAATGAGAACAACTGGAGACTCGATTAACCCCAGAAGAATTGATAACTGCCCAACACTGCCGATCAAGAGATAAATCCCCTGGAGTGGACGGCTTATCATGTGAATTTAATGGGAGAGTATGGGACTTGGTTGGACTTGACTTCCTAAGCGTCACTCAGGAAGCATGGAATACTTGCCTAATGCCGCTTTCTTGGTGTTGAGCAATTTTGGCTTTGATTCCAAAGGAGGATGACTTGAGAAACATGAAAAACTACCACCCAGTGTCTCTGCTATGTGTGGACTATAAGATCATGGCAAAAATGTTGTCACTTAGTGACAGACCAGTACTGACAAAATTAGTCATCCCTGACTAGTCAAATGCCATCCCTGGTAGAACAATACATAACAACATATCACTGGTCAGAGACTTAATGCAGGATGTGGACATGACTCAGACTCGTCGGATTGCTTTCCTTGGATCACGAGAAAGACTTCGACCAGGTGAAACATGATTACCTCTTTGAGACCCTGCTGAGGGTTGGGGAGGAGATATGTAGGCATGATCAAGACGTTGTACATGTCAGCAGAATGCCGAGTGAAAGTCAATGGTTACTTTCTCATTCCCTTTCTATTCGAGAGAGGAATAAGACAAGGATGCCCCCTGTCTGGCCAACTCTACTCCCTATATATTGAACCCTTTCTCTGTTTGATGAGATAAAGGCTAACTGGCATTGTGGTGCCACACAACAGGGTCTCCCGCACACTTTCTACGTATACAGATGACGCCCTCGTGTTTGCCAGTAGTACAAGTGATTTGTAAGCCATTCATGATTGTCAGCAGGTCTATTCAGTGGCATCATCTGCGACAATAAATTGGAGAAAAAGCTCTGGGCTTCTGATTTGACCAATGCAGATCACGGAATTCCCAACACCTTTTCAGAAATTGATGGGGAGTCGCAATGAGATGAAGTATTTGGGGGTGCATTTGTCCACTTCTCGTCGGTGCTCACCACTTGTTAACGGGACAAGAGAGAAGCGATGTTGAGAGACTGAAGTGGGCAACTAAAAGTCCTGTCTCTGAGGGGTGAGGGTGAATCAGAATCAAAACTACCACTTATTTTAACGACCGCAATTATTCCTACCTTCTTGTGGAGTCGGCCAAGAAAAATTTATGGCCCAAGTCTTTCACGAACCCTCTAGCCAGGCTTGACGTTCAACCGAAAGTGATAATGTGCTGAAATTTTCTTCGGGTGTCGGTGATAACTCAACTACTCTTCATAAAAGACACCGTGGGATCTTTAATGTCTATGGTGCACTGGAGTAGAGATTGAGTTCAAGCCAAAAACGGTCTAAGGCATACCAGTTCCCTCCCACTGTGAAACCCATCAGGTATCTCTGTAAATAAAGCTGATCTACATCTCGAATGCCCACGATATCAGCTGGTAAGAGCTTCAAGATATGACTTTCTAGCCGTGGGATCGAGCATGCTACGTCCCGTTTGGGGATCCTGGTGAGGTGTACAGCTCAACACAGCAGTTTGGGAGAAGGCAGAGAGCTCACCCTTCCATGAACAATAAAAATCAAGGCAGAAAGGCACGCAGTGTTTGGCCAGGGGGCAGAAATTTATTCATTTTAATTAAGGCTTGCGCCCTGGGTTATTCGGTTCATTTCGACACTCCGTGAAATAAATTCTACAGCAACTGCTTGATGAATGACGCTCGTTTTCCGTCCCATTGGCAGCTTTTCTCGGGAAGATGCGAGAGGAGAGGCTTGAATTAGGAGAATACGCTCGAACCTTCTCGTTTAACCTCGCAGCGGAACCCCAACAACTGGAGTGGTGGTCCCCTATCTGCGGTGCTTTAGGTACGGGTCGAGTCAGCGTGGCCTTGTGGTCCGATCACAGAGTGGGGTGTCTCGAGTACAAATTGAATCACCTTCCTCAATTTAGAGATCACCTCGTTTATAAAAGGTCGTAATTGTTGGTTGGCGGATAACGTGACCAGACACCTTGAAAAATACGGATCACCTCTCGTTTTCCCTTCCTTGGCGCACCCTCTACCTCCTCTCTCTCTCTCATTCCTCTCCCCCATCCACCCAATTCCTTCCCACCCAAGTGGCCCTCCCCTCCCACTGCTGCTTTGCTTGCGGCAGCGCGCAAAGGACACGCGCACGGAATGGTAACGCGCCCAGCGGGCAGTCCGAGCCGAAACCTCCTGCAAATTGTGACGGCGGCAGACCTAGACCGGGCCTTGTTTCTCCGCTTGGCCGTTTGAACGTCACAAACACGTCACATGGTTGGTTCATTCTACGTGATGCAGCCCCGTAGACCCAATGCAAAATCCTCAAATTGCCATCTCGACGGGTAAACGCAGTTTGATGTAGGGAGCACGATCATCAGGGCAAAATCCTCAAATTGCCATCTCTCGGGGTAAACGCAGTTTGATGTAGGGAGCACGGTCATCAGGCTAAGAAATCATCGGTGTCGAGGAAATGTTTTTTGGGAAGGTTCCCTGGAAAATACACCCTGCACAACACGAAACCAAGGACGTTGGTGCGGAGTACATGGAGAAAGTGCAACCTCAATATGACATCAAATAACGTCGCGATAATATATCTCTGGCTTGGCTTCGTGCAGCAGAGCCGAGCTTCCACGTGTCAGATCCAAACCTGCCTGCCCTCAATTAACCTCAGTGCCTTCAAAAAAAAAGAAAGAAACTTTGCTGTCTTCATGTATAATGACTTTTTCTTCAAAGGCACCTGCTGTAGACCCGGTCACGTAAAACCAGTGACCGGATCTCGTACGGACGTGCCTTTTACGGAGCTGGTGACCAGGTGTATGAAAGCAAGTCAGTTTGTTCGTTACACTTTCCAACCCTCCTCCCCCACCCCTTCCACACAACTGGGCTAATATCACCTAAATTTGCTGTACTACATTATTTTCACGCACGGAAGGTCAACCGTCACAATGACTTCTTATATTAATCCGATTGATGGAAATCCCACCACCCACTACCACCCCCCCAAAAAAAAATTACAAATAAATAAAAAAGCAGGGGCCATGTATCCTGATGGGACAGTAAGTAGTAAGGGAAGGGTCTTTCTGTCATAGAGTTGCTACCTCCACCACCGAAGGTGAAGGAGGTTGTTTTCACCCCTTTCTGTCTGTTTGTCTGTTTGTCTGTGTACAGGATATCTCAAAAAGTTGTGGACAGGTTCGGTGTGTGACAAGGATGAACTGATGAGATTTTGGTGAAGATCCGGATTAGACTCCTAGAATATTTTATGTGATTCTTCACCATTGAGAGATTTGGAAAAACCGATATATAGCATGATATCTCAAAAAGTTGTGGACGGATTCGGACGAGACTTGGTTGACAGGTTGGGTGTATCGCAAGGAAGAATTGATTCGACTTTGGTGAAGATCCGAATCCGGATCTGGATACGAGAATTATTTAATTATTTAAGTGATTCTTCACTATTGAGAGAGAGGGCCAAAAACTATATACTACTGTAGAGCATGATATTTCAAAAATGTATTGGACCTGATATGTTCTCGTGGATCAGGCATTACGTGGCGGAGGTATGCGCTCTCCCGAGTGCCCTTCTCGTTAATTCATGGAATGGTCACTTGAGAAAGGTAGTGCAGGCAGAAAGAGTAGATTGATTTAAATTGGAATTAGATAGATACCTAGATGCATTGGAGATGTAGGGGTACCAGGATATTGGCAGGACTTGGTACTTTCTTGATGAGGTACTTTCTGACCTCTAGCTTGTGTGTGCAAGAGTGATGGTTTACATAATATGTAGTGATTGTGATGTCTGTGGGAGGGTCTCATTCCTCGGGAAGCCGGAGTGGTAGAAGGGCAAGGGGAAAATAATTTATTTGAGGGCAAACAAACAAAATATATAAATCCATAAATAAGAACACCATAACCTTCCTTTACTGATTTAGGGGAGAAATAAAATATCGAGATAAACAGCAAGTTGAAGAGGAAATCGAGGCCTCAAATCAAAATATAAAGTGGCGTCGGAATTACATGTAGATAATGATGCTCACAATCAAAACGGAAGTGCTCTAGTCAGCTGTTGCACACCAAAAGGTCCCAAAAGGTGATAGGCCCACGTGCGGTAAGATTATTTTAATTCATCGTGATACCCATAATTAATGAATCATATCGATTAGTAATAGTGTACTGCACAGCACTATCACTATTGTAGAGCATTGTACGTAGCTCGATGCCAACAGTAGGCTGGTCAGGTTGGATAATTCGCTGCAAGAATATGTGCGGTGTCTTATCACAGTGAAAATAGGTGACTTTCAAAATGATGTAATCCATCCCAGAAAGCTTTGTGTACGTGCGCAGAAACCCCAAGCACCGGGGTTCATTGGGGCAGCGAAATATATATCGTGCATGCCAGATGAGGATTGTTACCCCAAATGGCTCACAAAGCTTCTGAAAGAAGCTTAAAATACTTGGAAACATACCTATGAGAAAGGGGTGTGCCTCTTCACAACAAAAGAGTTGAAGAGCTTTCTGAACTCTCCCAAAAAGCAGGTAGTTTTCAGCTCCTCGTATTACAAACTCCCGAGGATGTGGAAGGCCTGAAGGTTCGTACATGAGCGCGGTGTACCCAACCCTCGACCATCACTATCAGTAAGTGGAGTAGGAACCTTGTGGGATTACCTCCTGTGAAAATGGTATGTTTGGTGATTTAATTAATGGACGTCTGCTATTGGAAAGACGTTGCCGTCATCACCAACATTGAGGTAGACTTCCCAGAGGGAGACACCGTACCTGATTTGGTTACTTCCTAACACCGATTGGAAGGTCATATCTGTGGCTTGTCAATGTGCAGAGTAAGTTTAAAATGGTGATATTTAATATTCATCATGGTTGGGAGGTGAAGGGTGGGCGTTTGTATTGCTGTATTGGAGAGTCAGGATTGGCTGTATTGGCTGTCAGGACCATCATAATTTTTTTTTTGGTGTGTGTGTGTGTGTGGTGGTGGTGGTGGTGGGTGTTATAATCCACTGCTGCACTCAATAATTGTATTGTAGCAGCGCCGTTTATTTCAGTTGCCTGGTACAAATCCGGCGGGTCACTTCAAGGCAACCATAACAGCCAGCTGGTTCAATGGCCTGGGGCCGGATTTTGGTTCTTTTCTTTTCACCTGTACTATTGGGAACGTAGAACCAGCCAGGTGCTACTTTAATTGGTATCACATTCCTCATATCTAATAAATGACTGAGTGAAGTCGGAGACATGTGCATGGTTGGATATGCGGTGTTAATTGCCACAGATAATTAACCCTCAATGGGTTTTCCTAATCACCAATAAAATAAACAGAAACAATTGAATTCACCCCGATACGAAAATTTAAAGTATATTTAATTATTATGATGGCACACGGGGGGGAATACACAAAGCCAACAATAACAAGTATAATATAATGAACCCTTACCCACTACCGAACTACGCACCCACACAGCCAACGAACGATCGGGAGATTCCTTACTTATCTAACTTAAAGGCCTTCATTCATATCACAGGAGATTGAAAACAGATCGAGGGAGATGAGAGAGAAATACTCCGGCTGTGCTAGGCAGGAACAGTATGAAGATGCAGGGTTGCAGCCCAGGTGCGTCCTTCAGCAGCTGTCCACCTTGGAGGAGGGAGGAGGAGGGGAGGAGGAGGAGGAGGAGGAGGGAGAGGAGGAGGAGAGATATGTGTCTGGCCTGGTGGGGTGTGGCTTTCATGCGGCAGCTCTGTAGACTTGACACATCCTTTCACAGTGTTTCTCGGGCATCTCTTCTGCTTCCGCATGGTGCCGGGAGTGGGCGACCCGACCACGACTCTCATCCCAATATTCTGGTGGCTGTGGGCTGGTCAAGAGTTGGGGACAGCTTTTCCCACTTAAACTGCATGCTGATGGCCTACCTAGACACTAAAAATAATATTTAAGACAGTTAGAAAGGCGAGGACATAAAATGAAGGCTCGCATGGGTTTAAACACATACAGTAGGGAAGGTGGACATTGTCTCTGTAGACATATCAGCGATGTATATTTAAATTACTTTATGCTTATTCTAAGACATTTACGAAGGAGCTAACTAGCTATACTGAGCAATGTTAACCCATAGGAGACATTTCACAACAGTTTTAATAGAAAGGTAGGAACTCAACATCTCTCATCCATGGATATTTCTCATATCCCATATTTTTGTGTCTGATTTTGCATTCAAGAACATAACAGTTATGGTTAACCAATTAAGAAATTGCCACTCTTTCATCTAAATGCTGAAAATTATATTTAATGACTATTTAGATTACAGATTCACGCTAGCATCGGAAGGTTAAAATTTCCCGGCGAGAGAACGAGTCACTGAAAATGCACACACAGAGCATGCGTAAAAGTCCTCGTTAGCATTAATACGTCATTTTGAAAGTTGCGTATTGACTAAATACAGTAAAATTTAAATCAGCGAATCCTTTTTGAGGGAATTTTGAGGTCTGCTCTGAAAGACGAAGACTTGCGAGGACAAACTTATTGGCATCAAGGATATGATGCATTTTAGAAACCTCTAGACAACCCGTGAACCGTTGGGTTCCCGTTGTGCAGCGGTTGATGAAAAAATTCATTTCAAGAAAAAAAAGATAGCTTCAGCGAATATACGCTGAGGTTGTTTGCATTGATCAAATCTCCGAAGAGTACTTGACGAATGGGAATTGATTTTTTTATAATTTTTTTCGTTGCCGATTTGAACGAAACTTGATACTGCACACCGCAGAAGAATGGTGAGTAAGGTGGCACTGAAATTTTTGCGCTATCGTGTACCTTTTGGCTGTATTTCGGGAACATACATACTGTATAATATATATATATATATATATATAATATATAACATACATACACAAGATGAGAGTTTTAGTAATATATAGATTACACTCTCTGTTAGTTCAGAAATTTAATCAGACTTTTTCAGGTATCCAGTGATAAGGGACTTTCTGACCCTATTGCTCCTGGCAAAAGGCAGAGGAGATAATTGCTTCCCTGACCCCCCCCCCCCACACACACACACACACACACACACACACACACACACACACACACGCACACTTCAGCATCTCTGTCCCTGATGTCTTTAGGAGGATCCACCTTCATCCCCTTCCCCCACCAAAAAAAACAATAAATAAAAAAAACTAGACATAATTGACGTCGTGACGTCGACCGATAAGCCTCTGCCCCATTATTACATCATTATAACACTTGTTACTCAAGTTTGATTTAAAATCCTTCAGTTGCCCTCAAGCATCACATTTTTATCTGACATGACCTCTGACCTTTGACCTCTTGTCCCATAATCTAATAAGTTTATCTTTACATCATTATACACACTTACAAGGAATTGCAAAGAAATTATGCGCAGGAGGAGGCCATTCGGCCCATCGTGCCTGCACCACACCAATACCAGATTTTTAATAATTCCGTTAATACCCCCCTTCCCTTCGTGTGCAGCCTTTTTGGCTGCTGGTTGCGTCATTGGTTCGGGGCGCGGATATGCCGCTGATGCAGTGCCCCTATTACCAGTACACTGGTACTCATTTTGCTGACCTCGGAAGGTTGACAGGCTGACACAACCCCCTGGTGTTAATTCAGTTGGAAAAACTGGGCTAGAACTTACACCAAGTTTGAATTGGATCCCTTCAGCCCTTCACCTGACATGACCTCTGACCTTTGACCTCGTGATGATGTCAAACTCTAATTAGTTCATATTTGCATCATAATACACAGCCTACTTATACCAAGTTTGGCCAAAATCCCATCACTGATTCACAAGTAGCGCGGTAACAGAATTTTTACTTAATGGGACCTCTCACCTTTGACCTTTTAACCCCATAATATAATCAGTATATCTGTACATCATTATACATAGTTGTACCAAGTTTGACTTGGATCCCTTTCGCCATTCTTAAGTTATCGCGGGGACGAAAACCTACTACGGACGGACGGACAACGCGAAAACATAATGCCTCCGGTGACTTCGTCAGCAGAGGCATAAAAACATTTATCCTAATAATAATATAAACACTTTTGTTTTAAATATTATTTTATTTCCATATATTGTATATATTATTTTACTCTCCCATCATTGAGATTGGGTCTGTGGCCTGAGATGGATATGTTTGGTTTGGTGTTGATGTAGCACAGGCATGATGATGGGTCGAATGGCCTCCTCCTGCATCAAAGCTCCTTGTAACATGAAATATTGGTGATTTCGGCTATCAATGTAGGACATCACATGACTCCCTCGACCGGGTGAGGGTGAGGGATATTAATGTAAATCAAAATATCCAAAGGTTCCACAGTCTATGTGGGACTACACTGAGTCGAACAAGTGGTCGCACGATTCTCCAAGACTTTAAACAAGGAAATGAGGATGCCATTTGACCCATCATTGCTGTGTTGAACTCCCGAGTTTTTCTTGATACAAGTTCTTGATTCTTGATGCAAAATGTAAATTTCTGCGCTCAGGTGTTTTTTTCTGAGAGTTTCTTCCCTTCACCCATTCTTCCTCCAAGTGTCCCTCTGTTGTGTCCCTTCTCCTATGCTGCTGTTGGTGTGTTTCATTCCTTTCCACTGTCTTCATGTATTTATTACTTTATCATACAGTAGGTAACAACAATCTTCTTGATGCTTCACTAAAGTATAAATAACTCGATCTTGATTGGGTGACCCAACTTATAGGGTGACATGCACATATATATATATATATATATATATATATATATATATATATATATATATATATATATATATATTCTAAAATCGAAAGCTCTTTGTAACCACTCACTTACTCAATCACTCATATAAATGTTCAGCACTTTCTAGATGGGCTAGAATCCCTAAAAAGCTGAAATTTTGCAAACTGATGAAAATATATAAAAGCCACAATTTCAAGAATTTTTTTTTTATAAAAAACTGGCCATAAATGTCTGTAAACAAAAATATCAGAATACAAAAGACGACCGGTGGTGTTGCTTCTGCAGACAGAGGGTCACGTGACCAAAGACAATGGCATGTCATGTGATCTTCCCAGCACGATTGCTCCGTAAGGAAGCGTGTGTTTTTAGATTTTATGGTGGAATGATTCAAGAATTGTTTGTGGGTTTTTGTCGTTTACGTACTGAATACAGTTAGGAAGTACAGTAGTTTCCATTTGTCGTTTATGGATACCTTTGTCGTTTTGTCCCAGGAAGTACAGTAGTATACCTTTGTCGTTTTGTCCCAGGAAGTACAGTAGTATACCTTTGTCGTTTATGGATGGTGTATCGTGTTTATCGAGTTATTTAGTTCCATCAAGTCGTGTCCACCTTCTGGTGACATTCATCATCAGATTTCTCCAAACATTCCCATCCTGCACTGCCTACCGAAGCTCTGGCAGAGACAACTTGGGCGCATCCTTTACGCCATCCATCCAGCACATACACATCTAACTCTTCCTCTACTTCCCTCAACCACACCCAGCACGGTTGCCTTCTCCAAACCTTCGTTTTGTGCACGCAAGATGTGTCCAAAGTATGACAGATTCTGTTTTAGCATCAGTACTTATAATGTATATGGTGGTCCAAATTCTTCAACCACTGATTTGATTGTTGTTTTTGCAGTCCATGGAGTTTTTAACATTCGTCTCCAAAACCACATTTCAAAACTGTCAATCTTGTTCCATTCTTTTTCACTGTCCATGACTCACATACATACATTGCAAGTGGGAATACCAGAGCATTCACCATCCTCCTCTTGGTTTGTATTGTCCCATCTTTCCATATCTTGACAATGCTATTATCCCCAATGTGAACCATCCATTAGTTTCTCCTCCACATTCTCCACTCACTTCAATCTTAGGATCAGGAAGATGAAACTTTCCACCATTTCCATGTGATGAGATCATGTCAATCTCAGCACGTCAATCTTCTCAGTTGACAACATTTTAGTCTTTTTTTTAAGGTTTAAATAAAGACCCGCTTTTTAACTTTCCTTCTTCACTGTCTGCAGCAGTTTCATCAATCCCTCTTTACTTTCTGCCAACAGAGTGGCATCGTCATCATTTCTTGGATTGTTGATACATCTTACTCCAATCCTGACTTCAGCCTCTATTATCATCCAAGTTTGATTTCCTCACCATACATTTCCGATACTATACATTCACCTCACCATACATTTCCTCACCTAACCTCACCTCCAACTCAAGATGTACTCACCATACAGATTGAACAAGTAAGAGGAGAAAATGCATCCCTGTTTAACTCCTTTTCTATTTCAAAACCATCCTATCTCTCCAATACTCTGTTTTTACTGAAGTTTCTTGTTTAGTGTACAAACACTTCTTATCAGACATATCAGGTGCTCCTACATCCCCATTTCTCTTCGCACAATCCACATCAATTCAAGATCAACACAATCGAAAGCTTTGCTGTAATCTACAAAACAAGGATAAACCTTCCTTTGGTATTCCCTTGCTTTTTTCCGATGATCCACTTCAGATTTGCGATTTGATCCCGAGTAACTCTTCCTCTTCTGAAACCTGCTTGCTGAACGGGCATTTCTTCTATTCTGTTTTGAATGATCTTTAGTAATATCTTGCTTGCATGTGAAATCAAGGCAATGGTTTGGTTATTTCAACATTCTCTTGAATCCCTTTTCTTTGGCAATGGTATGTAGACTGACTGCTTCCACCTTTTGGAGCAAACAATCCTGCACCAGATGTGCATACAATTAGCTGTTAAAATTTTGATTGCCTCCTCTCCAACTACCTCAAAGAGTTCTATTGTAATCTTGGTGGCGCCTGGTGCTTTTCAATTTTCCAATTCTTTCAAGGCTTTACATTTCTTGCATTCTATCACTATCGGTTGCTGTTACCTCCGTCGCAGAAGGTGAATTGAAGTTATGTTTTCACCACTGTCTGTCTGTCTGTCTGTCTGCTACATGTGAAAATCGAACATTTTTCAAGTATATTGGTCAGTCCATTTTGTTATCGTGTCTGTTTGTTACTTACGAAATGTAAAGATTTCGTAAGTATATTGATGACTTCCGTCCTCTGATTTGTGTGTTTTTTGTGTGTGTGTTTGTGTGTTTGTGTGTTTGTTTGTAGGCACGATAACTCGAGAACGGAAGAAGCTACCAATGTCAAATTACACCACATGATTCAGGGGGTGATGGCTAGCGCTGATTAGTTTTGTCAAAATCGGTCAAAGGTCAAGGTCACAGTGAGGTCAAACATTCGATTTTTGATGGTTTGGTAGAAACTTCTCTGTTTCTACCAAACTCGTAGTAGAAACTCGTAGTAGTTTCTGTCTCGTAGAAACTTCTGG
This sequence comes from Eptatretus atami, assembly GCA_035128595.1. Lineage (NCBI taxonomy): Eukaryota > Metazoa > Chordata > Myxini > Myxiniformes > Myxinidae > Eptatretus > Eptatretus atami. Next base: position 54,432,747 of record CM068963.1, read on the forward strand.
TTTGCGTCGCTACCTTCTCTAGAGACAGCTTTTATTAGACAAGGTCAGAGGT
>CM068963.1:54432808-54448501 GCA_035128595.1 Eptatretus atami
GATTTCGTAAGTACCAGTCTATGACTGCTTGTTTGTTTGTTTGTTTGTCAATCGCCTACAGGTCACAATTCCAAACCAATCGTCATGAAACTTTATCAAGTTGTAGAGCTCGTCTCAACTGAGAAGCCTCTTGATTTTGAGACCAAAGGTCATTTTGAGGTCACATTTCTAAAATCGTAATTTTTCATCCGATTGACTTCAAAGTTGAACAAGATTTGCTTGCATATTGCATCACTGAATTGGGAAACCAACTATTTGAGGTCAAAAGGTCAAATGTCAACTCAAGGTCAAACTTCTAAAATCGTCAATTTCAATCTGACGAATAATCAGTTTTCACCCGATTGACCTGAGCCTTGGTCAAGATTGTCAATTTTAATCACAATGAAATGGAAAATTTGATGTATCCATGGCAACCTTTGGAGAGGGGGGTGGATTTTGCAAGTATCTTGCTCTGCACGATGTATTTTTTACTTGCAAAATCGAAGATTTTTCAAGTATATTGGTCAGTCGATTTTGTTATTCTGTCTGTCTGTCTGTCTGTCTGTCGCCTACAGGACACAATTTTCAACCAATCTTCACGAAACTTCACCACGTGGTAGAGTTTGGCAAAAGGAAGAAACCTATTGTTTTTGAGGTCAAAAGGTCAAAAGGTCAACAACTTAGATGAGATTTCTAAAATCCTCAATTTTCATCCGATTGACTTGAAATTTAAAGAGGATTTATATTTCAGGTCAATGAATTCAACTAGCCAATTATTTTTGAGGTCAACATTGACCAAAAGGTAAACATAGGCCCATGATCAACAACGAAGGTGATATTTCTAAAATCCTCAATTTTCATCCGATTGGCTTGAAATTTGAAGAGGATTTATATTTCAGGTCACTGAATTCAACTAGCCAATTATTTTTGAGGTCAAATTTGTTTTGTAGATTTTGCAAGTGTGGTGATCTGCATGATGTCTTTTTCTTCTTTGTTTGTTTGTGAACAGGATATCTCAAAAAGGTGTGGATAGATTCAGACAAAATTTGGTGGAGAGCTTGGGTATGTGATAAGAACAAATTGATTAGATTTAGGTGAAAATCGGAATCCGTGAAATTTTTAAGTGATTCTTCACCATTGAGTGCTCGGTCTAAAATGATGTATAGCACGATATCTCAAAATGTTATGGATGGATTTGTACTACAAGAACAAGCCAATTAAATTTGAGTTCAGTTACAAATCCAGATGTGGCCTATCAGTGAGATATAAAATGTAAATTAATCAGCCTGGTGGAGGTATGTGCTCGATTTAGTACCCTCCTAGTTCATATTCTCTATTTTCGAAGGTTGCAATCATATCTCGTTGTATAGAGTTTCGGCACAGTCCTTCCATCTTTCTCTCATCTGTGTTTCTTCTGGCAGATCTTTTCCTGTTCTACTCTTAAGGATCCAATCTTCGACCTAAACTTTTCTGTGATCTCTCTGATCTTTTAAAAAAGATTTCTTGTTTTCCTGCCTGCTCTGTTGTCACTTTCTATCTCTATGCATACCTCTTTGAAATATTTATCTTTGTTTTTTCCTCGCTTGTCGTTGGAAGTCGGCATTTAGCCGCTTAAAGTCCTCTCTTGATGCGTCTTTGGTTTTCATCTCTCCCCTTCTGTCGGCAATATTTATTGTATCGTCTGACAGCCATTTAGTCTTCTTTCTGCTTGCTTTTGGAATGGTGTTTTTGGCCTCTTCTTTTACAATGTCTTCAACATTTTGCCACAATTCGTCTGGCATTCTGTCAACCAAGTCAATCAGCACATGGCCTCAACAGGGAAAAGCCAAAACTAAAAGATCCAGCATTTCACTTTTTTTTTTCTACAGTGTCGAGGCTCGTGGAGGAGCGAGAGCATAGAACGGATCAGGACGTAACAGAACAAAATCAACAGTAGACTTGCAGTGAAACTGAAAAACATTAAGGATAATGAGGCGAAAAGGAAAAGCCAAGCAAACATAACAAGAGATTGGGACTCTCAGAAGGTATCGTTGGAACCGTGTGGGGTATCACAGCAAAGGTGCTCGCAGCTGTTGGAGATGTTTGATGAAGTGGATTGTAAAAGTGCTTTCTATATTTGATGAAGTGGATTATGCTTGCCTGCTGCAAGTAGCTAAATAATTCAAGTGAATTAAGAATTAGTGATCAGAATGAGCTCTTAATTTAAACAATTTACAGCTGTAGTCATTTTAATGTCAATACAGTATGTCAAAAGTTACAAGATATAACTATTGTTTACATTTTTCTGGGTTGCTAGGCAACATGAAGAGGCGGAGTTCATGATTCAAAGTCAAACATAAACGTTGAGGGGTGGATCTGGAACTTGGAAAATAAACAGCAATTGTCATAATTCGTGTCGCTGCTGCCACGTTGCACTCATTAACAACTGAGCCAATTGGAGTTATCGAGTGAAGTTAGCATATCTTCCCACGTTTGATGCGTTGACTGAATTTAGATTCGTACCGATTTCCAGAATAGGCTGCAAGAGAGATAAAGATTCCATGTCTGATTTGGGTTTACTTCCCAAACCGATGATAAATGCAGTAAAGTACAGCATAACAGTCATTTTGCACACATTTAACAGATGAGGAAGAACATATGCCTTACTGGGTAAACAAAACACTGCTGCAAAGCATAAATTCAGTTTCCAGAATCTAAAATTCTTGACATTTAAGAGATGGAGTTTCCTTTGAGAGGAGTAGGCGAGCTATACCAGGCACCACGAAGTTCACGGACAAATTCCAAATTCGTGCCCTGACTTTTACTGAGAGAGGGATGGAAAACCGCCTAGCATGACCCTCGGCCAAGAAACTTCTTCGGCAGAACCAACGCTCTGTGGTACAGAGTATGGTACATCAGTCAGTCAGTTTACACTCAAACTGGTTTCTAGGCAACTCTAACACGCTCCTCTTCCCTGCTGGAGCGTCCGCGACGAGTCTGGGAGATCGGCGGTTCAAGTCCCAGCCGAGTCATACCAAAGACTTAAAAAATAGTACGTGCTGCTTCCTTACTTGATGTTGAGCGCTTAAAGGGATACATCACAAACAATTCCCAGAGGTTGGCATCCATGGGTAGGAGGAAATTCCTCCTTAGGAAATGCCTCATTGAGTGCGGTGAGAGAGGTCACGCCTTTGTTGTGGTGTCGTTGGGATTCAAAGTGTGCTGGAAAGTGACGGAACTTCCCCCAAGCTCAGTGGCTGTGTTTGTCTTGTTTAACAGTCCTGTGTTGTGTCTCGTGTATTCATCTGTATGCCCGTGTGCGTGTGCTTCATTGGGATAATTGATTGACGTCATCTCATCTGTATTTCTAGGATTTTTCAACGTATGGCCTCACACCTGCATTTATCTTGCCGGGCCAAAACGATGTTTTTGCTTTTGGGTTAAATTCCAGTGACGTGGATCGTGAATGCAGGTAAATATGTACAGACTAAAACATGTTCTGAATGTTTTTTTTAAACCAGGGTGCTTGATATTGACGTCTGACTCATGTACATGTATATATATACATGCAACACTCATTTGCCATTGTGCACCCTGAAAACGATAACTGACTCCTATCAGTCACTGTACATCATCAGTAAATGATACAACATCAGGCACTTCTGTGTGTTACAACATCAGGATACAACATCAGGCACTTCGTCAGTGCCTATCAGGCACTTATCCAATCATACTGCCATAAAACCAGGAAACACCAGCTCTCTCGGGGAGCAATCGTGCCAAGCAAGATCATGTGACGTACCATTATCTCAGGTCACGTGACTTGTCATGATCAGAGCGAGTCTGCACAAGCCAACTTATTTGTGGATATTTTCGTCGGTTTTGTTATTTTTTCATGAGATATTTGCTTTGAGTTGCATTAGTATGTGAAATTTCAAATTTCTAGCATGCCTTGAGAGCAATAAAGTTTTATATCACTCTTTCTAACCACTCACTCGCTGAGTGAGCGAGTGAGTGAGAAGCAGTGGTTAGAAAGAGCTTTATATATTAGATAATACAGGGTGTCCCAAAAAGACCAGGACAACTTTGGTTGTTAATATATTTATGATACTCTTTGATTTATATGAAACAAATGATGGACCCAAATTCAGGGCATTTGCCTTGGAAATGCTCAGTCGCATAGAGGATGATGAAGATTACCTGAAAAAGGTCATGTTTACAGATGAAGCTTGCTTTCATGTATCTGGGAAGGTCAACCAGCACAGTGTGAGGATCTGTGACTCTGAAAACCCCCACCTGGTCATTGAACACATACACGACAGTCCACAGGTCAATGTGTGGAGTGGCCTTCTCTCATGACTGCTTGGTGGATCCGTTTTTCTTTGTGGAGGATACAGTGACTGCAGCAACTTACATGAACATGTTGGAAGGATTAGTCTTCCCATAGATTTAAGACCTGCAACCCGACATCATTTTTCAACAGGACGGTGCCCCCCCCCTCATTGGGCCTTCATCATTTGAGCCGTCCTGAATGAAAAATTTTCCAGGTCAGTGGATTGACCGAGACAGATCAACAGCCTGGCCCCCACAATCACCAGACATAACCCCCCTTGATTTTTTTGCTGTGGGGGTTTGTCAAAAATGTTGTCTGCAATACCAAGATGGCAAACCTGCAGGATCTTCGTTCTCGGATCACAGCAACATGGCAAGAACTCGTGTACCACTTGAGGTCAGTTGCGCGACAACAGAGTGCACAATAAAGTGCATTGATAATTATGTGCACAAAACTTTATGAGTTTCTGTATCACATAAACCAAACGGTATTGTTGTATCATTTCTGGTTCTAATCGTATAAACAACCAAGTTGGCTAGGTCTTTTTGGAACACCCACACATATAGTGAATATATTTTTTCTTTTTTTTCTTTTCTTTTTTCCCAATTTTTTCTTTTTTTCCCCCACTTATATAAAAATTTTCATTTACGGATGTTTTCCGACGGTCTTGTGATTTTTCCGGGTGTACCGGCTTCGATGTCCATCGGCACACTTTCAAAATTCATTTCAAGAAAAAAAAAAAAGATAGTTCCAGCGAACTATACTGCTGAGGTTGTTTGCTTTTTCAAATACTCCCGAGAGTACCTGACTGAATCGTGAATTGATTTTTAATAATTTTTTCGTTGCCCGATTTGAACGAAACTTGATATTGCACACCACAGGAGAATGGTGAGTAAGGTGGCCCTAAAATTTTGCGCTATCGTGTACCGTTTTGGCTGTATTTCGGGAACATACATACATAATACATGATGAGAGTTTTAGTAATACAGGGTGTCCCTAAAAAAATTCATCATTTCGTAGTCTATAACATAGCTAATTCTCGCTCAAATGATCTCAAATTTAACAAAATGGTAAAAACTAACTCAGTTGAATGTGTAATTCTTATCTCAATGAGAACCTACCAGGAAGATGGATTGGGCGTGCAGTGATAATGACAATTGCTGTTGAAATGGCCACCACGTTCACTGACTTGACACTTGTGATTTTTTTCTATGGGGCTATGTGAAAGGACTGGTCTATATCCCCCCTCTTTTACAAGCTCGAGGAACTTAAGCAGAGAATCACTGAGGCGCTGGAGAATGTTACGCAAGACATGCTACAGCGTGTTTGGCAGGAGCTGACCACCGACTTGACGTGTGTCGTGTCACAGGCGGTGCGCATATTGAACATTTGTGAAGTTTTGAGAAAACGGTTATAAAATCTACATCCCTCTGAATCTCTTGTTCGAATTTTGATAAATAAATCTTTTTATTGTTCAACATGAAGCCTATTTACTTTCGTTTGCCTGGGACATGGAGTTACTTAGATATTCAAGTTTCAAATGATGTCATTTTTTTAGGGACACCCTGTATATAGAATATGGAAGGATAGTATATACGGTATATATATATATATATATATATATATATATATATATAATATATATATATATATATATATATATATATATATATATACATCGTTTTACCCCTCAGCCGAATTGGGCTGAAAAAGGGGTATTGACGTCACAGGGTTGTCTCGCGGGCGCCGGGCGTCCGTCGGCATCTGTCAACTTTTGGTTTCCGTCAATTTCGAGGAGAACGCTTGTGCGATTAAATCCATTTTTGCAGGGTTGTTGGGGTTGAGTAGAGGAAGGTTCCTTTCGAAAATGGGCGCGCTGTGATTTTCATGTGGCCTCCATGGCAGCCATCTTGAAATAGGTTTCCGTCGATTTCGGGAGAACGCCTTGTCGATTAAATCCATTTTTGCAGGGTATGTTGGGGTTGAGTAGAGGAAGGTTCCTTTCGAAAATGGGCGCGCTGCGATTTTCAATGTGGCCTCCATGGCAGCCATCTTGAAATAGGTTTCCGTCGATTTCGGGGAGAACGCCTTGTCGATTAAATCCATTTTTGCAGGGTGTGTTGGGGTGAGTAGAGGAAGGTTCCTTTCGAAATGGGCGCGCTGCGATTTTCAATGTGGCCTCCGTTGCAGCCATCTTGAAATAGGTTTCCGTCGATTTCGAGGAGAACGCCTTGTCCGATTAAATCCATTTTTGCAGGGTGTGTTGGGGTTGAGTAGAGGAAGGTTCCTTTCGAAAATGGGAGCGCTGCGATTTTCAATGTGGCCTCCATGGCAGCAATCTTGAAATTGGTTCCGTCGATTTCGAGGAGAACGCCTTGTCGATTAAATCATTTTTGCAGTGGTAGTTGGAGTTGAGTAGAGGAAGGTTCCTTTCGAAAATGGGCGCGCTGCGATTTTCAATGTGGCCTCCATGCAGCAATCTTGAAATTGGTTTCCGTCGATTTCGAGGAGAACGCCTTGTCCGATTAAATCCATTTTTGCAGGGTATGTTGGGTTGAGTAGAGGAAGGTTCCTTTCGAAAATGGGCGCGCTGCGATTTTCAATGTGGCCTCCGTGGCAGCCATCTTGAAATAGGTTTCCGTCGATTTCGAGGAGAACGCCTTGTCCGATTAAATCCATTTTTGCTGGGTGTGTTGGGTTGAGTAGAGGAAGGTTCCTTTCGAAAATGGGTGTGCTGCGATTTTCAATCTGGCCACCATCTTGAAATTGGTTTGCGTCAAGGGGCTGAGGGGTTACGCCCGCTTTGCGGCGCTATTTTTTTAATTTAAAATGCCATCAAGATGGGGGCAACAAGAGCAAGGGAAGAAAAGAAATAATGAAACGGAAGAGTGAGGAAAAGGGGGCGTGGCATGTCAAAAGGGCGGGGCAAAGCTCAGCAACAGTGGGTGGGCGTTCGCTTTGTGAAAACTTCTCTGGGGGGGTCAGCGCAGCATTTTCAAAAACAACCGGTAATTTCGCTTAATGACCCGTTCGGTGCGGTCACACCTTGCGAGAACAGACGTACACAGCACAACACAGAGCCATTACCCACGAGAGGAGAAATGCCGCGGATTTGGAGATGCTCCACCATGAAAAAAAACATTCCACTGACAAAGAGTAACAAATTTGGCAAAAAATTTAAATGATGTTCCTTTGTCGGGAAGCTGATTAAATCCTTTGCCTTTTGTAAGTTGGTTCGTTTGTACGTCGTGGGGGGTGAGGGGGAGTATCGTGGCCCAAGTTTCAAGGTTGTGTTCCCAGTCACGCAGACAGTTTCACAACAAGACAAACTGTTTCATCATCGCGGTCGGAGCCTGTCGCCCTGAGGCCGTGAGGCCGTGAGACCTCCCTCCCTGTTGTACATCGTGCTCGTAATTTTGACGGTGCGACTGGGCCTGCGGTCCGCCCGTGGAAACTTCCACCGGTGCCGTGGGAAACGAGGACAAAGCGCGCGGCCAAAACCTTGAGCCGAGCCGCCGGTTCGGAAGGGCGTTTATCATGTCCACCTTGTTTTGGGCGGTGTATTTCGATTATTTTGCCGAACGTCGTATAATATTAAAGGCTGTCGTCTAAATTACCGCAAATAATTTTCGACTCTAGAATGTGTCGTTGCGCTTCAATTCGTCCGTGTATATTAGAAATATGCAGCGCTGATCACACACAACGTTATCTAGAAAAAAAAAAAAAAAATAAATATAATCGTTGTGTGAAGGGGGAAAACAAAAAGTAGGCGTAACGCGCGAGGACACCCCCCCACCCCCACCACCACGTTTGATGACGTCACGCGCACGCGACGCGCAGCCTGCCGCGCCAGAACGCTTCACGTGAATCGCTGTGGCAGATTTCGACTGCAGGCTCGCGCGAGGGAGCTCCGCTGTGCCTCGCCTTGCCGTGCTTCGCCGTGCTGTGTCCCGATTTGCGGAGAGGGTGTGCATCCGCCCGGCGCCGTGTTACGAGGTGAAGGTGAGAGCCGGACGTTGCGGTTCTCTGAGATCCGTGCGAGCTCACACTATTCTCTCTCACACACACACACCACACACCACACACACTCTCTCTCATTGCTGTAACGTACGTGTACGTGCCCACCTGGGGTCCGGCACCATAATCGTGGCATCGTCGCGGCTCCCCCCGTTCCCGCTGCCTCCGAAGATCGACTGCTGTTTTGGTAAAAACTTTCGCGCCTGACGAGACGCCTGTGCTGCGGTAACCACCAACCAACACCCCCCAGTGCCGATTCCGAGCGCTCGGCGCGTTGTCGGCTCTTCGTCTCTTGCGATAGCGGAGGAAGCGGCTCGCCCGAACTTTCGCCGCGTTTCTACTTCACACGAGAGTGCGCCGGTCGGCTCGAGCTGCTCGCCATTTTACAGGCTTGCGACCGCAAGTCGCGATGAACTGAGGAGAGCACACCCGAGGGCCAGGGGGTCGACACAGGTGCGGCTCGAGTGACGAAAGCACATGATGAATGTTTAAAGCGGGAGATGGACGCCGGGCTCTGATGCTTCGTTATTAACTTCCCTCGAGTACTCGCGACTGTTTGCCGCTTGCACACTTCGGGCTGGAAACATGAGAGGTGTGTGTGTGTGTGTGTGTAGTATATATTTTGATGACACACCTTGTTCGTACACCTACCTGACGTCTGATTGAAATGCCCTGCAAGTGTTTTCCAAAGCAACCGCAGTATGTAGGTAATTATTTTCGGGAGCGATCGAGGCAGCGGTCTGTTGCCTATACGCCGCCCGGGTTCGATGCTTCTTTTTGATTGAAAAATAAATAAATAATTTTTTCCCCCGTCGGTTTGGGTCAATTTTTGAAGCAACTTTTTCTCTCCGATGAGTGTTTCGTGTTTCAGGGTGGAGCAGACGGACAGATTTTATTTCTTCTTTTTTGGTGGTACATCATGTTTTTCAAGGAGCGGTGGTGGTGGTCGTATGGCAGCTATCGTTTCTTGAAGCGCGACTGTGTCGCTGATGCAATGCCCCTCTACCAGTACACACACTGGAACTGGTACTCATTTCGCCAACCTCGGAAGGATGACGGGCTGAGTCAACCCCTCTGGTGTATTAATTCAGCGGCCGACGGGGTTTGAACTCAGGACCCTAGGATCCCAAGCCGCCCCCCTATCCGCTGAGCCAATACCAGGCTGTAAGGAGCAGTGATGAGCAGGATCGGGTATGGTCGTGAAGCGAGTGCCAAACATGGATGGATAACGGAATGAATGATGGATGAGTAGGAATCCTTGACTTTGAAAGAAAGACACAGAGAGAGATAGATGAGTGCGTCATTCTGTTCATCACAGAAGAATTCCAGAAAAAGCAGCAGTATGTTAATACAAAAACTTACTCGTGAATAAGTTTTGTCCTCGACAAATTTCTCGTGGGTTGCCTGACGACTCAACATGAATGCACCTGCGGTCAGCAATGAAGTCTGGTGACATCAGCAGGATCTCTGTAAAGACCAACTTATGGAGTAATGTTTGCCTCGATATCAGTGTGGATGGGACTGGTGACATCGATGTAGACGGTGAGATTTATTTTGGATGCAGGCTTCGTGCAGCACATTGGTTGTATGACTGGTGTTGTTGCATCGTCTAATTTAACCACGCTTTGTGTCTGGGATGCTCTCGCAAACGCATCAATTATTGATGTTAATCGTGGATCTATCCTCAAGAGGTTCTTTCTCTTTCACGCCTCACCCAGCATTCTGCCACCGTCTATCTTTCGTCCAGCTTGGGAATATCGAGCTGTCCGGGACCCAGAAACGACTCGTCCTTGATTATAAGGATTTGAGCATTCTCACTTTTCCCAACACCATATGGCTAGAACCACAGTGGGAATATTGGATGATGGAATCGAGTGCTGCACGCTAAATCACAGTGATGACTTTTTAATTGTGTCCCTTCATATCTTTTTTTTCCCACCCCACCCCACAAGTCGTCATTACGGTCATGCTGTCATCGTTGTGCCGCCGGCGCCGGCGGATTAGACACGATGCGCTCGAGGTGGTGCGACTCGCTCAGCATAGCACGTGCGGACTTCGGTACGGGCTTTAGCCAGGATGCGCAAGTGGGTCATAATAATCCGGGTTCTTCTAAGGCCGACGACCGTGCACCTGTCTGATCATGCTTTACGAATCGCTTTACCCCTCAACAAAGCATTCTGACTTTGGAGAAGTGTGTCTGTTGTAGCTTTTCACATTGTACTTGTAATTAGTACTTTCGTTTGAACCATATATCATCTGATTGACGGAAATCAAATGTCTGTGACCATTGAGGATTGCATTTGCACAGCACCCCTTAAAATGCAAATTTGCTTCCGAAGCAGCAGATTGTAATTTATTTCTTTTATTGCAAAATCTCGGCATCAATAACGCGTGTATGATAAATATAAGATGGGGTACGATTATGTCTGCAAGTATGCAGTTCATAATACTCACCTTATCAAACAGTACTTTCGTACTTGAAGGAATATTCCCATTGTCATTATTTACTTTCCCTTTTTTTATTTCTACTTTTGCTTCGTACATGCTCATTCATCGAAGTTTGAGCTTCTGATGTGATTGAAATTATTTTGCTTTGCAAACGTTTATTATTTTGCATGTTGACCCTGTGTTTGGCATTGACGTGCATGGAAGCGGAACTGACATCACATCAATTTGTTTGTATCACAATGCGTCGCAAATGTGCTTTTCAACGTAAAATAAAGGTCATGCATATGGAGTCGTCAAGTCGTATAGCATTTTGACCTTTTTAACGACGCGGCAAGGCTAACAGCTAGGGATCACCGATGCGGTTCGGTGATAAGTTTTCACCTGGATATCTTTTCCAAAGGTTTCCCCGAGCGCTCACGAGTTTAGGCTCTGCCTTTACCACGCGTCGACTGACTGATTCTGTTCCCAGAGTGATAAACTTCACCTTTGAAAGCCTCTGGGGTCCAGGTGCAGCTCGGCTTCCACATTCATTTGTGCGTCTTGGTGATTTCACAAGTTTTCTTTTGTTCTGTTTGTTGGATATGGCTTGCGTGAAGTATCTTCCGGTGAGCGCATTGTCCCTAACGTTGCGTAATGATGTATTTTTCATGGCAACAGGCAAGACGAGTCGTGCATCGGCACAATGTGGTTTGCAGCTCCGCACAATTATGCTGTTGTAATATAAGGGGCCACCAACAGATGGTACGTGCAAAAATATAATTGAATCCACCCACCCCTTCCCCCCTTCCAAAAAGGATGTCCTGTCTTTGTTTATAGCTTCTCTTTATATTTACTCCATGCTTTTCCTTCCTTCGACCATTGCCAGTATAAAGGTTCTCTCTTTCTCTCTTTCTCTCTTTCTTTCTCTCTTCTTTTGGTGTTAACACACTTGCATTCATGGTGTCCTTACCTTATTAATTGCTTTTTTCACAAGTTTCACAATTTCCTTGTTGGTTGGGTTTTGAGGGGGGGGGGGCGGGAGGAGGGTTATACTTGATAAAGGTTATTAAGGTGCACAGCCAGTGTTTATATAAACTTGTGAAAATGAATGTGATCTTTACATTGCCCCTTTTTCTTGAGTTGAGGTGGTCCATTGTAATGTCCTGTAGCTATATCCCCTTTTCCTCTTTCCCTCCACATACATTTCCCCGAAGGCAATACAACCAGTCAGAATGAGGGAGTCCACTGATAAATAAAGGATACTTGATGTAATTGTAAACTGATAATGTTTTCGAGTTGTTTGCAAATGTTCTCCGTCATTTGAGGGAAACATGTCGTCGTCAAATCCAAGGTGATCGTGGACCTATCCTCAAGAGGGTTATTTCTCTTCTACACCTCACCCAGTGTTCTGCCACCATCTCTTTTTCATCCAGCTTGGGAATATTGAGCTATCCGCGACCCAGACGACGACTTAAAGCCCCTAATTATAATAAGAGGGTTCTTTGTTTACGTGGCAGAACTATGGCCAGCTCTATATGCTTGAACTATGGCTAATAAAGTTGTTATTTTGTATATGTACCAGTTCTGATTAAAGTATAAAAGGAAGGAGCACCAAAAAACAGATGCTTATTCAGACTAAAGCTCAAAAAAGAAAGCCTGAAAGAGTTGGATCCAGTTTCCCGGTCCTGCTGTAGCTCACTTTAACTATGCCAGAAGACGGACTGATGTTGAACTAACAAGGGCTGCAGACGGCACCAACCACAACATTATAAGTAGCACATTGGAAACACTGATGCTTTTCATTGCCAGGTATTTTATTTAAATATATACAAGTACATTTCTCTGGGAAGAGGGTTGACAAAATGAAAAGCAAAACAAATAATTTCCATATGAAGTTTGTTTCCATTTAGTTTTATTTTTCACTTTGAGCGAGATACTCACATCTTTTATTTATTTATTTCCTTTTCTGAGAGAGGTGTGTGTGTGCGTGCGTGCGTTCGTTCGTTCATTGTGCTGAGGCATAAGCCAAGCTTTGCCCCTCTCCCCGCCGAGGGGGCACACGACGCTCACCCAGAGTGCCGTTATTTCTAGTTTTAACATTAATTTCATTAAAAATCGAAATTTAAATGTTTTTTTTATTTGGAACATTGATCTGCTGCATGTTACAATAATGTGGGATAACAATTTCTGGGTAATTGGCTCAGGGTATGGAATTGCATAACAACCAAACCAAAAAAAGAGCGTGTGGACGCACACACACACACACACACAACACACACACACACCACACACACACACACAACACACACACACACCAAACACACACACACACAACTCGAATATCTTTTGTTTGAGTTCCTCCATCACCAAATTAGCCACAACAGCAGATGAACCCATAGCTGTGATAAATATTTGTCGACAGTGTGCACCGTCATAGATGAAGTGAACAAACTGCTCAGTTATTGCTATTCATACGCATCTCCAGTAGGCGAGCAACATCCTCAGGTGTTGGTTGACTGTTCTGACAAGCCATTTTCCAATCGTTTGAATGTTTCAAATGATTGAGTGTGACGCTCACCATGAGATCCACTGGGATATTGGTGAAAAGTGAAACCACATCGAAAAATACCATCCATCGTCTCATCTTGGATTCTCACCTCTCTTATGCTTTCGACAAATTCACCACTATTCTTAACCATTTTATTGGTCTTTGCTACAAGTCTGCCAATGATGCGTGCTTGGAAGCCCGACAATCGGTAAGATGGAGCATTAATAAAGGACACAATTGGTCTCAGAGGGACATTCTCTTTGTGGATCTTGGGAATACCATAGAGTCTGGGTGCTGAACCGTTGCTCCATTGTTCATCAATATTCATCCACGAGTTAATATGGTCAAAACAGATATCCGTCCGGACATCTATCATGTCCAATTGCTTTTTCTTTTGACGGACTCGGGAAATTGTGTACCTTTGAACCTTTGACTGTCTGACAACATTTACAAACTGGACGAAAACAACCTCGATGGACATGTAGGAATGCGCAAAGTATGGCTGCTGTTCCCTGTGCTTCGGCAATTAGATCTCATCTTTTGAGTAAACCTCAGTGCACAGAGGAATATAATGTAAGCTGGTTGTGAATGCAGAGCAAGGAATGCAGTGGCTCACACCTCCGGATAATGGAGGCAACATTTATCAAATCAAACGATCCTATACTTAGTTGGCAAAAGGAATTTGTGCTGGCATTATAAATGTTTTGACCATGTTAACTCTGTGGACGAATATTGGTGAACATCCTCCTATCCTATTGGCTAGATTATCCCACCAATGAGCATTGACCTGATTACTCTGTCTATAAAAGGTGTATTTTGTTACTGCTTCATTCTGTTCGTGTTTTTGGCCCTGACGAGAGTGGTCCGAAAAGCTTTGGCATGTTTCTGTTTTTGTTGAAATGTTGAAGTTTTCTACCACAAAACATTTATCTATATATATGTATATATATACACTATATTATATGTATCAATACATATCATATTATTATATAGTTTGTATATGATTGGGGCAGTTGGGATTACACATTTTTAAAGAAGAAGAAGGCGCTTACAACCAAAAGTAAAAACTAGATCGACTGCTAATTTGAGCAAAAAAAGCGAGAGCAGACCCAGTCTCAGGCAACGTTTTACCGGCTTCACAGCTGGCTTCATCAAACACACTAGAGGTGCCTGATGAAGCCAGCTGCAAAGCCAGCGGAACGTTGCCTAGACCGAGTCTGCTCTCGCTTTTTTGCTCAAATTAGTGGAGTCGATCAAGTCTTTACTTTTGCTGGAAGCGCATCCTTCTTCTTAAAGTGTGTGTGTGTGTGTGTATGTATATGTGTGTGTATATATATATATATATATACAGGGTGAGTCAAAAGTAGCGCCCGATTTCTGTTTTTTCGGCTGTCAGATTCTTTCTGGAAGTCATGTTGTTAATAATTGTCTTGCAGATTATTAATTTTCGTAATTTATTTGTTTTGATTTTGTTTGGCAGGTTATTGCTGCGAGTTTGGAAAGTTACTGAATTTGCACCAAATTGAACCATGAACCTTTCAATGAATCAATGCTTGCGGCCGTGAAACATTACTACAAATGTAATGAACAACCAACGATGGTGGCACGCCGTTTGGCACAGGAATTCGATATTAACCCACCTCAGGGAAGAAACATACGATTGATTGTTGAGAAATTTGAAGTAACAGGGTCGGTAGCCACTGCAAAGAAGTCCGGTCGTCCGAAAACGGCAACGAATGTAGCTAAGGCTGAAGAAGCCATCAGAAGACTGGAACAAAGTCGGCAAAAGTCCTCGCCGTTTATCTGCAGAGTTGGAAGTGAGCCAATCAAGTGTTATCCGTATCCTTCACCAGAAAAAATGGAAACCTTACATTCCACGCTTACTGCATGCCTTCATGAGGGAGATGACGACCGCCGTCTTCAATTTTGCGAGAGTTCCTAGCTAAACTTCACGAAGAGGACAAATGCTAGACAACATCTGGTGGTCAGATGAGGCATGTTTTAAGCTTGATGGCACAATTAACAGACACAATTGTGTCTACTGAGCTGCGAATAACCCAAGAGTGACAGTTGAGAAGGAGGTCAATTTACCTGGAGTTACAGTTTGGGCAGCCATATCTCCATTAGGGATAATTGGACCCTTTTTTCTTGAGGGATCTGTCACTGCAGAAATTTACCTGGATATGCTGCAAGTCTTCTTTGGCCCAGGGTACAAGATCAGGACTGTTATTTCCAGCATGATGGAGCTCCACCTCATTATAGACGTATGTTCGTCAGTGGCTTGATGAAAACTTTCCCAGAAAGTGGATCGGCTGCCGCGGTCCGATCGAGAGGCCGGCGTGCTCCCCGGACCTTACACCTCCAGATTTCTTTCTTTGGGGGCTCATGAAAGACCTTGTTTATCGTGAAA
>CM068963.1:54452193-54470317 GCA_035128595.1 Eptatretus atami
GTAAGTGGGAAAACCTGCAAAATCGGCAGTGTATCAAATACTTGTTCTCCCCAATATATATATATATATACACACACACATGCTACTATAAAAGTGAGTTTGGTTTATTTGTTCATATATGCTTCAAAAACTAAAGAAAATGACTGAACCAAATCCAACCAACTTTTGCATGTTGCTTCAGGGTACCACAAGTATGGTTTCAGTTTGGGTAGCATATCTGGGGGAAGAGCTTCAGGGTGTGGGGAATACCCAAATTCTCTATCTAAGTGTGTGTCATGTAGCACCACCCAGTGGTATCCATTATTCTTGCATAAAGAAAGTTGAAACAACTTGAAAATATGCATTACAGTGATGTGGAAATTTGAGTGAAAATAATTAGCAATTTTCAAAATGTTTAATTTCACTCATTTTAAGAATTTAAGCGGAGGTTCAATGGGGAAACAACTTCAAAGTTTCACATCACGACAGGTTTCTGCCAAAGCTGCATTCTACCTCCTGCCTGCTTCACCATCGTATCAGTTATGTGATTGGAATGGCACTTGAGGGTTTGGCAGATTACGCGTCTGAATTGCAGTGAACAAACTGCTCATCACACCTGGCAATGCACATTTGCGAGTCCAGTGGCGTAAAGAGCCCAGGCAATGGACTATGAAGCAGTGTAGAAATGTGATATGGTGAAATGAATCATCCTTCACCATGTTCTCGACACAGACGAGTGCACATGTGGCACCAACCTAAATAACTCTACAACCTTGAGTGCTTGGTTCCAACAGTGAAGGGGTCTGGTGGTTCTGTAATGTTGTGGGATGCATTTTCCTGGCATCGTTTGGGTACAATAATTCCCTTAGAAGGCAAGGTCAATACCAATCGTTACTTAATGGTATTGAGTGATCATCTTCACCCCATGTTGCAGTATTTGTTTGTTGCTGGGAGGGGTGTCTTCCAGGATTACAATGCCCCCATCCACCGAACACTTGTGGTCGCCCAATGGTTTGATGACACTGATGTTATCGATATGTCATGGCCTTCACAGTCACCAGATCTGAACCCAATCGAGCATTTGTGGGATATTCTGGAATGACATCTGAGACAGCATTTTCCACCTCCATCAAACAGGTGTGAGTTGATTGACTTTCTCCTGGAAAATGGTGCCACCTCTCTCTTGCAGAATTCCAGATGCTGGTGGACTCTATCTGGCCCCAATGCTGTATTAAGTGATGGCCCAACACCCTATTTAGTAACTTTACATTGGTGTTTCCATTTTTCTGTCCATTACCTATACATTGACCAGAGTAGGTATGGAACAAAAGTAATGGGCACAAATTTTTCTGCTGCTTGAGGAAAATGCAGAAGTGATGATGACTTCACCTGTTGTATAATTTTGAAACAGCCATGCTATAATATAATATAAACAGCCATGCTATAACAGCCATGTCTAGAGGTCTCACCATTACTGCTACCCAGCTTCCACAGAGCTGCACCAAATCTTCGTGAGGGTTTACGTAAGCCCTGATGTTGCACTGTTTGGTTAATTTAAATTGAATTGAAATCTGCCGGGATGGGCTGCTGCTGGTGAGTCGCACCAAACTTGCAGCAGGTGTAGTTCTTGTTTGGAATTCCACAGATAACTGCAAGTTACAAAAGATGTTTCTTACAACCAACCCCTTGTCATTTGCTGTGAGGAACACATTTTGATCATTCTGTTTAGCTAAATTTGGCAAAAGGTTTGAGAGATTATATTAGCACCAACTGTGGTCCTACTTAAGTTGGGGGGGCCTATTGGTAGGAAGTAATCTTTGGGACAAATGTCTGATTGTGGGTACAAGTAGGTGAGTAAATGTTTTGCTTAAAATCATAGACAAAGGTGTTGCTGTTTTTGCTTTCTTTCTGGTTGAAGTACAAGTTCGTTGCTGACAAAAGTTCTGATGTTGCAAGTGTCAACATTTTCAAGTCTAATAATGACCTGTTGCTTGTGAGCAATGCATATACTTTGGCTAGCTTTATAAAACACACCCGAGGAAGTTCAACTTTTTTTTTTTTTAGCTGCATTATTATCAATGATAACTTTGCGGTTAAGCAAAGAAAATAAATGTGTTGTTACGGCCGCTGGTCTTCCACCATGAAACCAACTGGGGAAGAGACAAGAGGTATCCGCATCCGCCTGTTTGCATGCGAATCAGCGTCACGGACATGCGACCACGGCATTTCAGCCTGTCAGAAGTGGCTGAGCAAACAGATATAGGCAATTCACTTTTTATAGCACCTTAATTGTGCGAATCCCAAACAGCCAGACTTAACGGGTTTATTCCAATTCTCTGTGCTTTTTGGAGTTCCGTTTCTCATTGAACAAACAACTTCTCAATTACAAACAGAATTTGTTAAGAAAATGTTGTGAGGGAAGAGAAAAAACACACGATCTCACATGCCGTAAACCAACTGATAACAATGAATACTAAATAAAACAACACACCCCTGGAAGCATGTTGGCTTAAACTAATATGGAATTGTCTTGTTCACTCAGGGGTGATGGACTGATAGAGGAGAGGATGAGAGAGAAGGAAACCTGTAGCATGAGTGGGACCTGCTTGTGCACGGAATTGGTATCCATCGGGCCGGCATGTTGAGATCTGGGGCGGCTTATCCGGGAAGCTCCTTTCTGCACCATCGCCAGTGCACCACATGCCACAAACACTCCTTTATTCACGCATAGCAAACAGAGTGACAGCCAGTGGAGAGCATGTTAACGAGGAACCCCCACCCAGCAGCAACCACTCGGGAGAGGGTTCATGCAGGAGAGAGAATGAGGATGAACGTGTGATCCATTGCACTTTTATCACTCTACGCAAGGGTGGGGGGGGGGAGTGTGGCTCATTCTCATTGGCTGTGCAGCAGGGGATGCCCCACGTACCTCATACGGTGAACTCTCCCACCTATGCCACGTGGGCTGCTGACTGCTGCGAGTTGGTTTTCATTTAGACAGATGCGTATTGTGGAAATGTGGCAGAATGTAGAGGGGTTGGCGGGGCTTCGACAAAAACACTCTGGCAGGGGAGGAAAAGAGCTGAACACGTGATCGACACTCTCTTTAATTACAGTAGTTACATCATGCTTATCCAAACATGCACTATGAAATAACTATTCAAAACTATGCCCCACATCATTCTGAAGCCAATGCTTCGGGAGTTTTTATTGCCGCTTTCGATAGTTACATGAAACAAGATTTGTTGCCTCTCAGTTCTGTTAATTGGAGGGGAAATCTTGCAGTTACCTTTGATATCACTTTTATACTTGTTACTTTTAAGCTGCATGCATCTTTAATTTGGGACTGGCATGGTGGGGTGCTAATTTGAAATTGTATATGATATGAAATGGTGTGGTGTGGCTGGGCCTGATGGGATCGTGCAGAGATAGTGCACTTACCTCTGAGCTTTCTGATTGAGGTTTGATTCTCAGCCCAACTCTAAACTGTGTGACTAAGTGTGCTTGGCAGGCAGGGCATTGCATCACAAGATTTACCTTCCCTCAGATGTACATTGAGCTGGGGCCGGGTCTTCTAGCATTAGCTGGTGGACATTATGGATTCCAAGGTGTCTTTCAAAACAGAGTAGGTGAGTTATCACCAGCACCCTGATCAAATAGCAAATTCCCTCCAGCTTCGGTCAATCATTCGGCCTGACCAGGAGGTTCATGAAAGACTTGGTCAAAGAGTACATGTTTTATGAGCTGCCAGCCCCAACTTAATGGGAAATGGCAGAAGGAAGAGAGGGTGTGGTGTGTCTCGAAATTAAATGATCATGGGTGTCTGTTTTGATAGAGGTTACGTTACGTATTGTGGAAAAGCCTTAAAAGTCACCGGTGTCTCCATTAGAAAACTCGGCAATGTCAGTGACATAGTTCATGGCTTCTTCACCTGTGAATTAGACCAACTTGTGTTTGCTTGCTGTTCCACTTGAGGCTGACTGAGGATGGGCAATTTGCGACATCCAGGTTTCCATCAACTGCAGTTAAACCAAATTTTTATTTTTATTTTTGCCAGAATCCTCCTTCCCCCACCTTTTTCAAAACGGAATTGTGGTTGGTTTGTATTTCAGAGTTCATCTGGTGAGAAAAACACGCAGTGTGAGAAAGGCATTTTCCAAATTGAGAATCCAAAAATAAAGCATTTCAGATTCTCCTTCAAAGCCAAGCCACTTCAACACTCTGAAAGTGATTGTATCTTAAACTTTTATAATGATTGTGCACATAGTATGTACATATAAAAACGCTTGCCCACATCATTAAAAAGTCCACGAGATGCATTTTACATTTTTTTATTTTATTTCATGGTTATTTAAAATGTACATACAACGCTTGATTGTTAAATTTGTTTAACAATCAAGCACGAGCCACTGTCAGGGTGTCGGAGCGCGAGCCACTCGGTCAGGGTGTCGGAGCGCGAGCCACTCGGTCAGGGTGTCGGAGCGCGAGCCACTCGGTCAGGGTGTCGGAGCGCGAGCCACTCGGTCAGGGTGGCGAGCCGCGAGCCACTCGGTCAGGGTGTCGGAGCGCGAGCCACTCGGTCAGGGTGTCGGAGCACGAGCCACTCGGTCAGGGTGTCGGAGCGCGACCACTCGGTCAGGGTGTCGGAGCGGAGCCACTCGGTCAGGGTGTCGGAGCGCGTGCCACTGCGTCAGGGTGTCGGAGCGGCGAACCACTCGGTCGGGGTGTCGGAGCGCGAGCCGCTCGTCGGGGTGTCGGAGCGCGAACCACTCGTCAGGGTGTCGGAGCGCGAGCCACTCGGTCAGGGTGGCGGAGCGCGAGCCACTCGGTCAGGGTGTCGGAGCGCGAGCCACTGCGTCAAGGGTGTCGGAGCACGAGCCACTCGGTCAGGGTGTCGAGCGCGAACCACTCGGTCAGGGTGTCGGAGCGCGAGCCACTCGGTCAGGGTGTCGGAGCGCGTGCCACTCGGTCAGGGTGTCGGAGCGCGTGCCACTCGGTCAGGGTGTCGGAGCGCGTGCCACTCGGTCAGGGTGTCGGAGCGCGTGCCACTCGGTCAGGGTGTCGGAGCGCGTGCCACTCGGTCAGGTGTCGGAGCGCGTGCCACTCGGTCAGGGTGTCGAGCGCGTGCCACTCGGTCAGGGTGTCGGAGCGCGAGCCACTCGTCGAGGGTGTCGGAGCCTGAGCGCTCCGTCAGGGTGTGGAGCGCGAGCCGCTCGGTCGGGGTGTCGGAGCGCGAGCCGCTCGGTCGGGGTGTGCGGGCGCGAACCACTCGGTCGGGGTGTCGGAGCGCGAACCACTCAGTCGGGGTGTCGGAGCGCGAACCACTCGGCCGGGGTGTCGGAGCGCAAACACTCGGCCAGGGTGTCGGAGCGCGAACCACTCGGCCAGGGTGTCGGAGCGCGAACCACTCGGCCAGGGTGTCGGAGCGCGAACCACTCGGTCGGGTTACGTGGCGTGGCAAAGTGGCCGGTCGTGAGTGAACGATTTGCTCAGAATGACTTAGCGGGGCACTGCAACCGACTATAGGGTGCTCAACAATTGGCTTAAGCATTCGGCTTAAGCACTCAAACAAGCACTCCAATTAAATGGTTGATAAGAAACGGCTGGCCAGACTGTGGCTGCATTCCAGAAGGATCCCTTTAACTTTAAAGCTTGTCTTCACCGCGCTGGGCTGGATTATCATGAGGATGTCGGAGAAATCAAGCTGCGGTGCATCATTTGGGAATTAATTTCTCTGAACTTGATTTCGTAGATGCTGCAGTCATCTTTGCGGACTCTGGAGATTCTTGAGGGTCACTCGATGTGCTTAATGAGGAGTCCAAGCCGCTGGGATTACGGGTTTCTTGGGTCAAAGCTACAATTCAGGCTTTTAATGACATCTTGGATGCTGCTATCCTGTCTGTACCTGTTTGTGGTGAGGTTGTTGAGGACAAAACAGACACCCATGTTGAGGTCGCGGAGAGATTCACTTACCTTGGTAGTGATATTCATTTCTCCGCTGGCTGAGAGCCAGAGGTTAATGTACGTCTGGGTCGGGCCTGGGGAATCATGGATTCACTGGATTATGGGGTGTGGTGCTGTCGGTACCTGTGCAGGAGGAAGAAAGTCTGTGTATTCAGGTCCTTGGTGCTTCAAGTCTTGCTCTACGGATGTGAGACTTGGACACTTACCAGAGATCTGAGATGGAGATTTACTTCCTTTGGTACCAGGTCACTTTGGAGAGTCTTTGGCTATCGCTGGTCGGATTTTGTGTTCAACGAGCTGTTGCTGAGACTCAAATGAGATTTATTACCGGCATCGTCCGTGAGCGTCAGCTGCAGTTCTCTGGACATGTCTCGTTTTCCTGACGCTGATCCTGCTCAGCAGATTCTCTCAGCGAGGGAGCCTCATGAGTGGAGGAGGCCAACGGGCCGACAACGTGCCTCGTGGTTGCAGCAGGTTGATCAGCATCTCAAGGATAAGGGGATGGGCCAGGCATCTGCCTGGGGGATGGCCAGACAGAGGTCCCTGGAGTACCGGTGGAAAGTGGATGCAGTGAAGTGTTGCTCCGGCGCATGCTGCCATACCTGACCTGACCTTCCCGGTGCACGCAGCACTTCATGAAATCGAATGAAGTTGTTCAAATAATGGCTTTATCCGCAAAAGCGTTGCTGCTTAAAGTAGAACAACCCTGGAGACATCACAAAGTTCAATCACCCATTAAATAAACATTACAGACAATCCGCCATTTTGCCTGCTCGTCTGTGCACGTGTCACGTGGTACATGTCACGTGGTCCGTGCAAGCGTTATAACTTTGTTTTTTTAAACATCCGTTTTTTACCAGATTTGTTTTGCTTCCCTGTAGATTACCTCGCAAAACTTCCGAAAAAATATACACAGATCTCGCAGACGCTATGGATAGGCAGTCCCTCTGGGGGACAGGGCATGAGGTCTAGCAATGAATGCATTAAATCGTGTAGCTCAATGAACTTGGTTAATTTTGGTTCATTGCTAAATTTTTTTGTTCACTCAATATATTTCTCCAAACAGAAGAAAAAGATAAGTTTAATGCTTTGGAAATGTCACATTTTTTGTATATGTATGGAGGAGGGAACCTCGTCTTGCTTGATTAAAGTAAATAGGTATATCGGCTTCGTTTGTATATCATCAAAATAATATTTTGATGATATACTTTAATTAGTCTGTGAGATTAGCTTGTGGAAAATCGTATTTCATATAGTGCATGAAATCGCTGCAAGCTCCGAATTTGAAAACTACTGTACTTACAAAAGTGATATACCCAGCGATTTATTGCGATGATGAACAGACATTCGATAATATGAGTGAGAAAAGTGGGAAAAAAATTTTATCGTTAAGAAATCGTTGCGACCTGTTCCAAGTCGCAGCATGGTTGAGCAGGCCAAAAAACCATGGTGGCTTCATACCCCAGTGAGGTTACCCAGGAAATGCCTTAAGACCCCAGACAGCGAGGTGGCCGGGGATCAACTGATGAAGGATATAATTTAATATGGCCGTTAATTAGCTTCAAAAGGGGTGTTTTAATTAACCCAAACACCCAATTTTCACTCTTGCACTTCCTTGGTGTTTTCTTGGTCTGCATGCAAAGTTTCAGGCTGCTAGGTTTTATGGCTTTGGAGTTATGGAGGACACACACACACACACACACACACACACACACACACAGACACACACATATTGCCTTCCATTCGTATATATATATATATATATTAGCCAAACCCACGCTCTGCGCGAAGTTTCTAAAGTGAGGGTTCGTTAGGACGTTAATATATCCAGAGTTCACAATGTGATTTATCGAATTTCTTTATATACAATGTTTCTTGTTACATTTTTTGCGTCAAATTCACCTTCTGAGGTAGTCAGCATGTGCAGAAGAGGATTTTACATTGCAGACGCTGTTTTGCTTGGAGTGGCTTACGCCTCTCAGCGTGGACGGTCTGTCGAAGACAGACGTAATGACGTCAGCGAATGACCGATGATGTAATGACGTCATTACGCCTCTCAGCGGTGACGTCACAACGTAGCATGGCAAACGAATGTAAAAATTAGAAAATCGCCAAAAATTCCCAAACCTGTCCGTCTGGTGCGATCTCACAGCCTATGCTGTTCATTAGACCACAGACCACCCGCATGCCGAAAGTGGCGACAATCCGTTCGGCAGTTTCGGAGGAGAAACGTCAAATTACGTGCAGGCATTAACAGAAATAATATATAGGATATATGTATGTATATATATATATGTATATCTCATGTGGCATAAGCCAGGACACAGTTGTGATTTGGTGTTTATCTTTTAATATATTGACAACTTCTCCTTCGTTCATATGGCAGCACAAGGCTGCGGAGTGGCATCATTGGCTGAGCGTGTGGTGTGCCGCTGATGCAGTGCCCTCTGCTGGTTATGGTAGGAATTTGGAATTTGTTCACGGTGCTGGCGATAGCTCGCCTACTCTTCGTGAAGGACACCGTGGGATCTTTAACATCCACCAACTAATGCTGGCAGATGGGATGCTCAGTTTAACGTCCACCCCTGGGACTGAAGAACCACTGTGCTTGTGCAAGATTGGGATGATAGTTTATAGCTGGGTTGGGATTCAAACCCAGGCTTAACAACTTAGAAGTGATTGTGTGTCTATCTTGGCCATCCTATCATCCATATATATTGAGTTAAAACATTCAATAACCACACATTCTTGGTCACCATTATCATTGGCAATTGCGCTAAATGTGGACTGTCTAGAACTGATTGCAAGTAAACTCTAAAACACAAGCTGGTCACCAAACTATTTGACCCTCACCCCATCTAACTTACAAGTACATAAACTGACCTCCACTAAATTTTAATCAAATATTGAGAAAATAACATCAATATTGATGAAAAAATCTTTCATGACTCTTGTCAAAATTTATCTTGAAGAGTTGATATTTGGAAAAGTCTATACAGTTCTCCACTACTTAATTGCTTTTCCTTTGGTTTCAAAAGTGAGAGTTTACATTGTTACTTGAAATGTGCATCATGCTTCACTCTTCCTCACACCAGACCTCTTATTTACTCGATATTTTTCAAACTTAAAAATAACAAACACTCTGCTTATTGAAAGACATTCTTCCAGTCTTCCAGAAGGGCCATAACGTTACACACAGCTCGGGAATCCTTGGAGTGTGGCTCCAACATCAAGTTACGTACAATTAACGAAAAAAAACAACATCCATTTCCACGAAATAGTGAGAAAACATTCCCTGACAAATTTTGTTTTATATTCCTATCATAAAGTGCTCTCAATTTTCTGCTCCTTGCATACAATTCTGGAAATGTACTTCGAGGTATAAAACTTGTACAGATCCTGTGGAATAATGTGCTCATCACACTCCACTTCCGTGTTCTTTCCTTTTGATAACGAAGGGTTTTTGTGTCGCCTAATTGGGCTCATGCCGAAGCGATTGTGCTCTTGTTACACTGGCAACCGGAAACCTCATTTATTTATTTATTTTTGAACATTGTGTTGCTTCTTATCATGTCAAATGGCATTTGTTTCTTGGTGGTTTGTTATGTGGCAGTACTTTGTATTTCAATTTCAGTTATGTCATTCTAACAATCCTATGTATCCATGAATGCTGAACATTTGTGCTTGCATGTATAGTATACCAAAGCATTACAAATTTTCTAGACCTTTACGAGCTCACCGAACAGTATGGAGGTAAAAATCTTGTACCTTGGAGAGGCGGCGAAGAGGGACTTTCACATGGCTGAAAAATGATTAGTGGTATTAATCACCATGAGCTAATTTATTACTCTCGGTCACCATTAACATGAACGCAACTCATCGGAGGACTCTACGAAGACAAACTTTTTAATTTTGGTGCACTGAACACAACAACCATTTTGAGACAAAAACAATGCACCGTGTTGGGGGTTGGGGGTGCAGTGGTGGGGGGGGGGGGGGGGTTACCCGCAGTCTCCAAGGCCTGGCTTAATTAAATGGGACACAGACCTTACACCACTCGTGAAGCTTTGTAACTGCAATTAAAGCCTTGTACAAAAAAAAACGTTCCCCAAAGTGGAACTATCATGGGAGATTGTCCTCTTTGTCCCCCAGAGAGTATTATTAACCATTGATAACCAATTTATCCTTGTTTTTTTTACAATCCACTTGGGCTTCTACTAATTTTAATTACTAATCCAATTATTGAAATTACCGGAATGACCATCAATGATGCAACCACACCGCAGTGGCTGTGGCCATCCCTTCCCTCCCCTAGTTTCCCCTCTCCCATCTCCATTTTCTGCACTCATACCTGCACAGTTTCAGTTTGTGCCACAATTGAGCTGCAGTTGAGGTGCAACTGTATTCCAGCGTAACAAGCTGTAATATATTGAACATTTTACCAAGATAGTTTGTGTCGTCCTTGCTATTGTTCATGAGGATTGTTAACCGTGACCCAGCAAACATATGATGTTTGTGCATCTAACATTGTTGCAGTGACGTCCAACAATGTGGCAGAAATGCTGTGTTGTGTGCACACAGTGGACAGGAGAGAATTTGAATGAGGGAGGGGTTTTGGGTGGTGTGGCTGGGCTGCTGACCAAATTACGACACCCCAATTTCAATTTCTGACTAACAGCCTGCTTTTGAATGCAACAACTCGGCCTTGAATTATAAAGTTAAAGGATATTGCGCATGAAGATGCTTGCACAGTGATAATTACAGCATACGAAGAAGATTGCTCGTAGAAAGCTGTTGGAGTTTATTAATTATTTTTTTTACATTTTTACTAGCATCATCGGCTAAGCGAGTGTGAAAATGTATAATTAAGGTGAAAAGGACTTTGAATACAAATATAATTCAACTCAAGAATGGTGCACACATGCACATACTCGTGACTTCCTCACCCTCCCCCTCGCCACTCCCATAGGGAGCGGGTGTTTCTAGTCCAATTAATTAGAATAAAATGACTCAAAAACCAAGGACATGCAATAATAAAAGTGGAATGTGTGTTTTAAAACCTGCATCTTTGCAACTGTTCTAACAATAGCCTATATTTATAGTAGTGTCAGCCTCTGAGCTTTCTGGATTTGAGTTCCATTTGAAGTTATCCTAATAAAACTGCAATTTTGTTTCAGTTCTGCTAGGGGGCACTGAATCATGAGCATGCTGGAACGCATATTTTGGTATATGTACAGAAGTGTTTTTTTTTTTGCAAGATGGCGTTTGAGTAGTTATCATCATACACTTTACAAATGGTATGTCTAATATAGAATGTGACTAAGTGAATGACATGTACAGTACTGTCAATGTCAAGTTTTCAAAAACTATTGACCTAGGTACAAAATAGGTTCATTGAACATCATAAATGTAGAATACAAAGAATGACATGATGAACAAAGCATGCAACTAGAACGACACTCAGAGCGCATAACTCTGTCAGGTTGAACAGTTTGTGTTGTATCCCACAGGCCGGATCTGCATCCTGACCAGAACCAAAATCTAATCTGCTTGTTCTTGTTACCTAACCAACTCATCCACAAAGTTTTGGCATAACTCATCCATGACTTTTTGAAATATTGTGCTATATATTGTTTTTGTGAAGAATTGCTTAAAAATTGTACTTTTCGGATCTGCACCATAATCAAATCAATTCTTCATTGTCACACACCCAACCTATGCACAAAGTTTCATCTGAATCAGTCGTTAGCTTTTTGAGATATCCTCACAGACAACGAAACAGACAGACAAACAGGCAGGGATGAAAACATTACCTCTGTCCATCTTCAGTGGCAGAGGTAAAAATAGACAGTAGAGAAACATGCCCAGAATTATACACTTCAAACGTATACAAACTAGGATTATAAATGGTGAAATAAGAAAATCATAAATGGAAAGAAAAGGGAATGCAATAGTACAAATGCAGTGCAATATGGGAGACAATTTACAAGTCCAATTATGGATCAACTTGCTAATAATTTAGCTAATGAGAGGTGGCAAGGATATCGGGGACAAGGCAAAGCTTAGCTGTGTAAAATGGAATTTTTTTTTTTTAAATGCCGGTATTCTACACCAACAAAGGTAAAATATCAGATTCATGAAATCCACAATGACCCCCAAATGGTTCATGGATATCTTACTGCAGTGACGACTGTTATCTCCACAGTAATATTGATTTGTTACAAATCACATGGTGTGCCCCACCCTCCCTCAGGTCAAACTTAAACTCAGGGCATATTGGTACTTGAGTCGAGGCCAAAGGTAAGATGAGATTATTACATGTTGGTGGCTGGTTGAGATGCTGACAGAGTCACTGCAAGGTTGATTACTGAATCTCCACCAACTTAAATATTAACCATTCATGCTAACAGTTACTACTGAACAAAAGTTTTTTTTGCCAATTTGAGATCTCAAAGGATCGCAGTGCGAGTGTCCAAGACAATCGGAGGAGCCTGCATTTATTGTAGACAACTAGAAATACCCACTCCTGCAAGGGTAATTTTAAGGTAATTTTAATTATAAATAATTGGTGGTAATTTGAAGTTTGAGGTAATTTTAATTTAATTGTAATTTAAGGTCTGCAGATGTCCTGTTAAGTTGGTAATTTTAAGTAGTAATTTTTTTAAATTGTTTTAATTTTAAGTTGGAGTTGTAATTTTAAGTTTTTAATTATAAGCTGGTAGTTTTAAGTTTGAGGTGGCCATCCCAACTTAGTAGAACATTCCCATGTGCACCTCGAGTCCAACCACTAAGTTTCAATGCATTCCTTCCCACAAACAGACAGACATGTTTGTTTTAATGTATTCCTCTCACATTTATTATGACTATAGTTTTCATTATACTACAACACAGATAATTGGTGTATTTTGGAATGATTTATACAACTTGTCAACTTCTTGGAGTTTAGTGTTTATCATTTTATTTTTTGCAATAACATTCAGTTTTCAAGTTATTCTGTCCAGTGGTGCAGGAGTTCATCAGCAGTGCAATCATTCGCCCATTTCTTATTTTAATAATTTCCCACTTTCACATAAAAGTAAAAACCTGAGTTGGAGGTGGCTATCCCAACTTGGTGGAATGTTTCCATACACACTGTTTCCATGCAATGTTTCCACAACCACCAAGTTTCAACTTATTCCTTCCAGCAGTTTAAGAGTGCATAAAATACAGAGCAGGTACGTGCGTTGGCCAAGTTGTTTTCGATTTAAAAGGTTTTCATAGAGATACTATTATAATAAGTTCTATGAACTGCTGGGACTCGTAATATATTCTCACACCGAGAACGGTACGACATAATACACATTTACATCTAGCGAATTTGTCATCTCTCCTTCCTGAACCCCCATGAACTATTAATTTTTTTTTTTTTAATGCCCAAAACCTTCGCAGGAATACTGCAAGTACAACTAACAAATTTCAACTCGTTCCATCCCGCAATTTTAGGAGGTACAAGTCGCACACACACACACACACACACACACACACACACACACACACACACACACACACACACACACACACACACCAAAGTATTCACACTCCTTGACTTTTTCACATATTCTTGTGTTACAGCCGGAATTTAAAATGGTTTAAATTAATAACAAAATTGTCACTGATCTACACATAATGTCAAAGTGGAATTATTTTGATTTTTATTTTTTAAAGAAATTTTTTAATTTATGAAAAATGATAAGCTGAAATGTTTTGCATCAATAAGTATTGAACCCCTTTGCTATGACACTCCAAATTGAGCTCAGGTGCATCCGATTTCCTTTGATCATCCTTGAGCTGTCTCTACAACTTGATTGGAGTCCACCTGTGGCAAATTCAATTGATGGGACATGATTTAGAAACAAACACACCTTTCTACAGGGTGCCCCACAGAAAACCAGGTAATTTGGTACAGTTTATTTAAAACAAAACAAAAGCAAACTTAGATATAGTGTAAAACAAAGATACACTTTATTTTCAAAGAAAACAAAAGCAAACTTAGATGTAGTGTAAAACAAAGATACACTTTATTATATGTTAGTTTATTGATATGGTAAAATATGGCAAAATAAATCTGAAAATCTCAAATTTCCTGGTTTTCTGTGGGGCACCCTGTATATCAGGTCCCACAGTTGACAGTGCATGTCAGAGTAGAAACTGTACCATGAAGTCCAAGGAACTGTCCATAGAACTCCGAGATAGAATTGTGAGGTGGCATAAATCTGGGGAAGGCTGTAAAACAATTTCTAGAGTGTTGAAAGTTCCCAAGAGCACAGTGAGCTCCATCATTGGCAAATGGCAAGAATATACAGTATATGGACCGACCCAGATTCTTCCTAGAGCTGTCTGTCCGACTAAACTGAACAACCGGACAAGAAGGACCTTGGTCAGAGAGGTAACCAAGAACCGAATGACCACTTTGACAGAACTTCAGAGTTCCTTGGCTGAGATGGGAGAACCTGCTGCAGCACTTCACAAATCGAGGCTATATGGGAGAGTGGCCAGATGGAAGCCACTCCTGAGAAAAATGCACATGACAGCATAGAGCATGAGGCAAAAGATTCTGTGGTCTAATGAGATGAAAATTGAACTCAATGGCCTGAATGCAAAGCGTGACATCTGGCGGAAACCGAGCACAGCTCATCACCCATCTAACACCATCCCTACCATAAAGCATGGTGGTGGTAACATCATGCTATGGGGATGCTTTTTGTGGCAGGTACTGGGATACTTGTAAGGCTAGAGGGAGCAATGAATGGAGCCAAATACAAGCAAATCTTCAAGGGCCCAAAAGACCTTAGACCGCGGCGAAGATTTACTTTCCAACAGGACAATGACCCCAAGCATACAGCCAAAACTAGAGGGGGAGCACTCGGTAGAGTGCAAAACCTCCGCCGCCAATACTGCTAGGTCAGCTCAAGTGAACCTGATATCCTATTCATTCAATTTGACGTCAACAGTGCTCACAGAGTTATAGTTTGCAACTTTCCCTTTTACTTTTACATACTCAATTCATTCGTCATAACTAGATTCCTTGAGACAGAAATTGATTTTACGTGGGTATATCCACCTGAAGTTCCAAAATCAGCCGCAATTATAATTTTGGCATGTTTTTTTGTTGGAAATCACTTATAACATGTAGAAATGCAAAAAAAAATTCGAAATTTTGTTGAAAAAAAGTTGCAAATTTTTTTTTTCTCTAACAATTTTTTTTTTTTTTGGGGGGGGGGGGGTTGGAAATCACTTAAAACATGTAGAAATGCAAAAAAAAAAATTAAAATATTTTTTCAAATTGGCCGCCATAGCGGCCATATTGGATTTTGGACCAAGTCCAAAATCTAATGGCATATCCTTGGACCAGACCTAACCCCCCACCAAGTTTCGTCGAAATCCGTCGAGGAGTTTTTCCGTAATACTGTTCACAAACAAAACAAACACAACACAAACAAACAGAAAGGGGTGAAAACAGTAACCTCCATCCATCTTCGATGGCGGAGGTTAACAACACTGGAATGGCTTCAGAACAAGAATGTGAATGTCCTTGAGTGGCCCAGCCAAAATCCAGACTTGAGTCCCATTGAGAATCTGTGGAAAGACTTGAAGATTTCTGTTCACTGATGCTCCCCATCCAACTTGACAGAGCTTGAGTAAATCTGAAAGGAAGAATAGGAGAAAATCCCCAAATTCAGTTGTGCAAATCTGATACAGAGATTTGAAGAAGAATACATACTTACCCAAGAAGATTTGAAGCTTTGATTGCTGCCAAAGGTGCTTCTGCAAATTACAGTATTTATTCAGGGGGTTGATTACTTTTTTAAATTAGATATTTCTGCATTTAATTTAAAATAAATTTGTAAAAATTTCTAAAAACATGTTTTCAGTTTGTCATTATGGAGTATTTTGTGTAGATCAGTAACAAAAAATTATATTTAATCCATTTTAAATTCAGGCTGTAACACAACAAAATGTGAAAAAGTCAAGGGGTGTAAATACTTTCTGAAGGCACTGTACATAGTACTGTAATACAATATCAGAACATTATGAGCCATAAACAATGAGGGTTTTTTTATACAAAATATAATGCTTATGGAAGAAAGAAAACACTGAACAGATCAGAACCCAACAGAACATGAGAAACAGTACAGAGAGGTGGTCGGGACACTAACAGCTGAATTGAAGGACAAACTATAGAGAGAATGCCCAACTGTGTCTGCAGATGTCCTGCTTTTGGGTTACTTTCTTTATGCGATTGGTGCCAGGATTTGCAAAAACAGGTTACCGTAAAACACTTCATGCCGCAAAACGCGTATACGCAAAGAAAACTGAAAACCCACTCCGTGGGAGTACCTCCTGTGCTGCTGCCCTTCGCACTTCGCAGGGCAGCTCACCAGATGACGGGATTGGGGCAAAGCATTCGGGACCCCCATTCTTTGATGACTGGAGGAAAAGCCTTGGTTAAACTTCCTGGGTCAGATTGTGGTTGTGTGTGGCGGAGTGGTGCTTGAGGTGATGTCCACCAAACAGCGGTCTCTTTTGGTTAACCTGAGGTGGTCCCTTTGGGTGGGTGCCTGGAATGTCCTATCCCGAAGACAGCACGATCACGATCTCTCTATCTCTGTTATCATTTGAGCTCCAGCATTTGAATGTCGGTATTGCAGCACTCTCTGAGGTTCGGAGACGTATAGTAGCGAGATCATGGCGTGTGGTTACACCTACTATTGGTCTGGTCGCTATCATGGTTACCATGCATAAGGAGTTGCTGCAGCTGTGTCGGATAAGCTGACAAATGATAATTGAGGTAACACCGGTCGACGAGCGTATTATGAGACGAATAATTTGTCACTCCTTGAGTGTCATTTCCCTGGTCTCTGTGAATGCTCCAACTGAGGCGAGTGATCTCACCTTGAAGGACGCATTCTATACAACGCTCAGTCTGTGGTTGATCAGTTGCCAGGCGAGATACTCTTCTCGTCTTGGGGGATTTCACTGCACTGACTGGCACTGATATGAATGGTTATGAGACATGTGTGCCCCATGGGTCTGGAACTGTGAACTAGAATAGCACTAAGTTCCTTGACTTTGCAAGAAGTCGTGGACTTTGGGTGGTAGTTCATGGTTTCAGCACCCACAGACTCATCACTGGACTTGTATTCCAACACTGGTCATGTGGTAAAGGAGATTGACCATGTGCTCGTTGATGGTCGCTGAAGGATGATCCAGAACTGCAGGGTCTACCGAAGTGCTCAGTTCCTCAATAACGACCACAGACTTGCAGCAACTCTAAAGTTGCAGCTTAAATCTGGAAGTATAGTACCATCCTAGCCTCGGTTGGATGATGGCAAGCTCAAGGATGACAGCGTAGCTGAGGAGTTTCCAAACAGGCTGTGTGGGGATTTATGGGGTTTGTACACTTTTGGAAATCCTGAAGAGTTGTGGAGTGCCTTCAAGACTACCATCCTTGATGTTGTCTGTGGATGTCTTGGAACTCACTGTCGGGCAAAGAAGAATTTTGTCTCTCAAGGGACACTGGATATCATTGACCAGAGTCGCAGGGCCAGGCTAAATTGCAGAGCTGAGCTGTTAAGGGAGTTGAGGCATAAAAGTGTACTGACGGTGGACGAGGAGGCCTATGTGTAACAAATCTGTGAGGGCATTACCCGTGGTCAAGTGATTCTCGTCCGGCTGACAGGGGATTTCGCACATTGCGTTCCTCCAAGCCTGTCCCTCGGTGTACTGTAGTTAGTGTGGAGGGTGGTTGGCTCTCGACAGATGAGTCCGAAGTAATGGCCCGCTGGGCTGGTTATTTGAGCGGCTGTACCAAGCTGACCCACCAGCTGTTGAGTTTGATGTCGGGGTTGTTGCTGTTCCTATTGCTGACCCTCAAATCAACTGTGATTCAACTTTATTTGTGGAAACACAGGCTGCGATGAACCGGTTCAAATGAGGTATAGCTCCTGGGATATGTAGCATCCATGCTGAGCTTCTCAAGGCTGGTGGAAATGCTGTACTCGTGTCATTGCATGCAGCTCTATGCTCTGTTCGGAACACAGGCATCATCCCAACTGACTGGAAAAGGTCCTTGTTGTCCCTCTCTGGAAAGAAAAAGGTGATCGCCAGGACTGCAGCAACTACCGAGGGGTGATGCTGCTCT
>CM068963.1:54482984-54494765 GCA_035128595.1 Eptatretus atami
ATCAGAGCCATCACCCGAGACATATCGCGTGCATTTGACACGGTCTGTCACCCTGCCCTACTCACCAAACTCTCTTCCTACGGTATCCAAGGACATCTCCACTCATGACTCGCAGACTTCCTCTCCTGTCGCAGCCAACGTGTGGCCCTAAGTTGGCTCTCGACAGATGAGTCCGAAGTAATGGCCCGCTGCTTTATTTGAGCGGCGTGTACCAGCTGACCCACCCA
This sequence comes from Eptatretus atami, assembly GCA_035128595.1. Taxonomy (NCBI): domain Eukaryota; kingdom Metazoa; phylum Chordata; class Myxini; order Myxiniformes; family Myxinidae; genus Eptatretus; species Eptatretus atami. The sequence goes on from CM068963.1 coordinate 54,483,212, forward strand.
GCTGTTGAGTTTGATGTCGGGGTTGTTGCTGTTCCTAGTTTGCTGACCCTCAGAAAATCAAACTGTGATTTCAACTTTATTTGTTGGAAACCACAGGCTGCCGATGAACCGGTTCAAATGAGGTAATAGCTCTGGGATATGTAGCATCCATGCTGAGCTTCCTCAAGGCTGGTGAAATGCTGTACTACACGTGTCATTGCATTGCACTCTTATGCTCTGTCGGAACAACAGGCCCATCATCCCAACTACTGGAAGAAGTCTTTTGTTGTCCCTCTCTGGAAGAAAAAGTGTGATCGCCAAGGACTGCAGCACTACGGGGGTATGCTGCTCTCAGTGCCGGGCAAGCTTTGCCTCGGATAATTCTTGATAGGGTTCCCACCGTCTTGATTTGGAGCACCAGTGCCCAGAGCAGTCAGGGTTTTACACCAAAGGCTCAACGATTGACCGTATCCTTGCCCTCGGCCTCACCCAACGCAGATGAGAGTTTTTCGGGCAGGGGCTGCTTACATCCTACGTTGATGTCTGCAAAGCGTCGCTTCAGTGAATCGGGATGCCCTCTGTACGATCCTTGATCTTAATGGGGTGCCCTACATACTGTCAATCTGTGTCTGAAACTATTCTCTGGTGTGAGAGTGCTGTTGTGAGATGTGGTGGTTCCAATTTGACTTATTTTCAAGTTTTACTGGAGTCTTCGGGTATGTAACTGGCCCCCCACTTTTCAAGTGCTTCTATGGACTGATTCTGGGGACGATGTCAGAATTAATGCTGTGTGCATTCATTTGGAATTCAAGATCTCTGACCTGATTTTGCAGATAGATGCGTCATCTTTCGGAGACTCTGGATATCCTTTGGGGGCCCTCAAGCGCTGAAGGAGGAGTCCGAGCCGCTGAGCATTATGGGTTTCCGAAGTAAAAAACTAAGATCCAGGCTTTCATTGACATCTGGATGCTGCCTTCTTGTGTGGTGCCTGTTTTGGTGAGGATGTGAGCGTCACGCAAGAGATTCATTACCTTGCAGTGATATTCGATGTCTGCTGGCTAGTGAGGTCAGAGGCAGTAGACGTCATATGTTCGGCTGGGATCATGGATTCACTGGATAGTGGTGTGTGCTGGTCCGTACTGTGCAGAAGGCCAAACAGTCTGGTCCTCGAGCGTCCTGCTGCTTCAGTCTTGCTCCTGGATGTGAGACTGGGACTCTGACCAGGAATCTGAAGAGCGAGAGACTTAACTCCTTCAGGACCCAGGTCTCTTTGGAAATCTTGGCTATCGCTTGTCTGAACTTTGTGTCCAATGAGCAGTTGCTGACAAAGACTGGGATGAGATTTTTACCTGCATAGTCTGTGAGCACCAGCACGGCTGTGTGATGTGGTTCGTTTTTCCCGACGCTTATCCTGCTCACCAGATTTCCAGTGAGGGAATCTCATGATGGAGGCAGCAAAAAACGGCCGACAGGTGCTCGTGGTTTGCAGTCGTTGATTGGCATCTCAGAGATGGCGTATGGGCAGCACTGCCGGGGCATGGCCAGAGGGAGGCCTGGGGAGTACCGTGGAAAGTGGACGCAGTGACGCGCTTGCCTCGGTGCATGCTCCGTCACCTGACCTGACCTTGGACAAGATCAGTGGTGTGGAGGAAATTAAGGGAAAGAGGGATTGGGTGTTCCATGGGGGCGACCAAATAAAGTAGAAGCAAACTCTCAGATGGAAAAAGCTGGAAATTTGAAGAGGAGGGCTGTGTTGGGGTTTTGGGGGTTAGAAAAGATTTAGATGTGGTGTTTCATCTGTTTGAAAATCTGGAGGAATAATGACATGAAGGAAGGCAACACAATTTTTCTTTCTAACTGTGGCAAAGTATCACTGAAGGATTCATATATCCACCCCCCTCCCCCCCTACTTCCCCCCACCAAAGACCCTTGTTCAAAATGAATTCATTACTTTTTCTGATGTCGATTTCAAAATTGAAATTTTGGTCTCTTCACTCGATTCTAATGTAATTTGGTCCCTCTGTTTTTTAAGAGTCCTTCTGAAAGAACTCGAAATCCGGCATTTACGAGTGGCATATGCTTGACCTCGCAAGTGAAACATGGGTATCCATCTGAAACAAGCTGAGGGACTTTTTTTTTTTTTGTATGCATTGTCGAAGCTCATATACAGCTAACGCACATCATATAAACAACAAAGGGAGCAGGAGACAAAGGGGCGGGGAGGAGGGAAAGACAAAATGTGAACGAGTTGACTTAGGAGATCTGTGGAAGGAGAGGGATTGGGGTGGGGGTACATTGTGCGCGAAACAGATGGAAAATTACGGGATTTCAGGAAGGAAAGCAGGCAGTTTCAAGGAGCTTGTGCGTATGGGGGATATAACAGGGGTAGAAACAATGTAACGGTGTTGATCACTGACGTGAACATTGTGATGCAATAACTGCTTGAAGTAGCATTTCGTCAGTGCGCATTGAGGATGATGTCTTCGATAAAGCGAGTGTGATAGTATCAGTGACGATAGTGATAATAGCCAGCTTATCTAAACTTACTTTTTTCATCAGAGAGCAGCAATGATAAGGCGTGAACTGGATTTCCGATTGAAGTAACTGTGACGGCAAAGTCGAAAATGCATTCCTTCAGGTTGTTCCTTGGATTGTCAAAAAAAGTAACTGGCCTTCTGGCCTAATGATCGCTTTCAAAATGTGTCTAGGTTGGCTGCAAATTCAAAAAATGAAAAAAAACCAGTGTAAGCTAAAAAGGCCCAGTCACACCGTGACGTTTTAGCCAACGTATGCGATTTTTGTTAAAAAAATTGTCTAAAAACGCTGGTACAACGTCGAATACGTTTGGTAAGTTTTGATAAACATTGACGAGCACGCTGAAAAACACTGCATACGTCGTTGCACGCTGGCTTTAAACGTTGTACTTTTCGGTTGTCTCAAGCTTATCCATGCTTGAAATTTTACGACTTTATGCCAGCCGTAGTATGACTCACACGTTCCACATAACGCCGCCATACAGTGTAGGCACGTCACGCGATCGTTGACACACGTTACTTGTAAGTTACTCATAAGTCGAAAACACGTCGAGGTAATGTTTTAGCGTACCCGAAAGCTTATTTCTAACTATGAGTTACGTGTTTGTACTAACGTTACGCGATCGGTGACACACATCGGACACACTTTACTTGAAAAGGTGCCTATAAGTCGAAAGCACGTCAAGGTAATGGTTAGCGTCATTGTCCAGACTCCCTGGTTTTATTTTTTTTGTAATTTTTTTTTTTCTTCCTTCGTTCGGTATGAGGGGTTTGATGTTGACACTTCGATTTCATAGTGCGTTGTATATGAATATAATTATAGACTGCCGCCTCAACGATCTTAAATCATAACCGCACTGTACATGAACACCGTTCATACGAACGAAAAAAAAAAAACCGGAGTCTGGAACACTGGACGCTAACCATACCTTGACGTGTTTCGCTTATGACCACCTTACAATAACGTGTGTCGATGTGTGTCAACGATCGCATTATCGTGGCGTACAACTTATTCCCATTCACAACGGAAGTGTTTCTACGGCCAAGTACGTCGTAAAATTTTCAACATGCTTAAAATTACAAGACGTACTCCACTTACTACGACGTATGATAGCGTATTTAGCGTTCTATTCACGCATACCAACTTTTACCCATACCGTATTCGACGTGCCCAGCTTTTAGATCGCATTTTTCAGGTCGGCATACGCTGGCAGATCGCCAAGGTGTGACTGCAGATGTGAACACTTCCATTTCTGCGGCGGTTATGATTGAATTCGTTGGCGGCAGCCTTCCCATAAACCTACCCACGTTCATCGGCGGCGGATGCGTGCAGGTGCTATGCATGAAGTTAGACTATCAGTTGGGCATAGTGTTGTGAAACGCCGACAAAACCGCCAGGGTTTTCAGCATTCGTTGGTATAAGTTACTCTATAACACAACCGAACGTTCTGTGGTCCGATTACTAATACTTATGCATAGACCAGTCGTATGGAATCGTCCGAATCTTAAAAAAAAACATAAAAGTTCAACGTCAAGCCAGCGTTTTAATACATTTTATACTTGCCATCGCTGGCTTAAAACGTCAAAAGTGTGACTGGGCCTTAAAGAAAAATAGTCAGCTTCAATCTTTGGATGATTTAATGACCAAGAACACGCAATGTTACCCAGTTATTAATCAAAACACGAATATGAATGTTTATGTGCCACTGCAGGACTCCAGTTTTGTAACAAGGCACAAGAATGATCTTCATATCAAAGCAGTTGCTTATGCGGGATACCCGGAAAGTGAGAGGTCACAAAGCAAACCTGCGCCTGTAATCTTAATCACCCAAAAGAAGCATTTCATAGTCTATTTCCTTTTCCAGCGATATGCGGTGCATGCCAGAAACTACCGATTGGTTATACATTCGGGGTATTCATTGGTTAATACTATAATAAGAATCTTTGTTATGATACAATCGTCACGTCCCTGGGTTTCCCCCAACTAAATCATCACCTGAAGCGAAGTGGCATTTTTCAAATATCCTGCAGCAATGAGGAAAATGGAAGTACTTGGCGATTTGAATGATGATGACAAAGGATGGCAAAGAACAGGCTACCTGGTGCAGGCTTCAAGGTTAAGCGAGGATATGTATTTGCATAGAAATATATATATATATATATATATAATATAATTATATGTATATATATAAGAAGGCCCTTTCCAAACAAAAAGTTAATTAAACTAGATCGACTCCGTCATTAGCAAAAAAGCAAGAGCAGATGCCGATCTCAGGCGATGTTTCACCAGTTTCACAGCCATTTCCTCAGCACCAACTGGTTATTGTGTCTGAGGAAATCAGCTGTGGAAGCTTGTGAACGTTTGCCTGAGACCGCGATCTGCTCTTGCTTTTTGCCTCAAATGAACGAGTCGATCTAGTTTTTACTTTTGTTTGAAAGGCCTTACTTCTTTAAAAAAACAATTACACAACACACACACACACACAGATAAGACAGTGACATAAGGCCTTTCATTTATTTTATTAGATTCATCACACATGGCACCGTACTATGCAAAAGGCTTCATATTCATTAAACATGTCCCACGCATTTCCTTTCGATGAGTAGATGAGGTTCACTGTGGTTCCTTTTGATGATTATTCAAAGTTAATTTTGATTTCATTCAATGATGATTAGAAGAGTTAATTTTGATCTTTTTGCTTTTCGTTTTGATTAGGCACACCCACTTCCTTGCTTGGATAGTTTCTGGTTCAGGTCAGGGACTGATCTATCTTTGTCGTCAGTTGCAATGGAGCTGATCAACAATGAATATAGTCTGTTGTGAACTAATTCATTATGGACAACATGATGAATGTGAAAGATCGGTTTCCTTGCACCATCAATCATGGCATAGATATTAATACTTTGACAAAATCAAGATTTTGTCAATATATTGAATCAGTCTATTTTGTTATATGCCTTGTGTTTGGTAATGGTTCGGGTGGTGGGCTTGGGGATCCAGGATCCTGTGTTTGACAAAATCCTGCTGGGCTGTTGAAGTAATACCAGGTGGGGTTAATGATTATCCTGCACGGCTCTACTGTCATCCTTCCGAGTCAGCCAAAATGACTGTGCGAGCTTGCTGGTATCCGTTGTCTAGTGGCAACCTGTCCCAGATTGTGCGCAATAGCCCAGGAGACTGGCTTAAGCAGCAACCAACGCTCTGCACGGAGTATGGTTCCAGATGGGGTATCTATGGATTTTGTTGTCTGTCTGTTTTGTCACATACAGCTACAATTTCTAAACCAATCATCATGAAACGTTACCAAGTTATAGAGGTATTTCAACTGAGAAGCCTATTGATTTTGAGGTCAAGTTATTTTAGGTCAAATTTTTTAAAATCGTCATTTTTCATCCGATGACTTGACATTTGAACAAGATTTGCACTATTGCAGCACTGATTAAGGAAAACCAACTATTGTTGAGCGTCAAAAAAGAGTCAAAGATCAACTGAAGTTCAAACTTCAAAAGCATCAAATTCAATCTGAAAAAGAATCAATTTTCATCGATTGACTGAGCTTGATTAAGATTGTTCAATTTTAATCTTAATGAAATGGACCATTGCTTATCCATGCGGACCTTGGAGAGGGGCGGTGGATTTTGTAAGTATCGTGCTCTGCACAGACGTCTTTTTCTTGTGTTATTTCTACGAACTGTGGTAAGTTGAGCTTCCAATTAGCTTGTGATACGATGTCGCCTTTGCCTGTTGCTGCTTACTGTTGTTCTTGAGTCCATGTCCTGATGCAGGCAGAGCCTTCTTCCTTGCAGTATGGCAGCTTGGCTGCCAGGTAGCTATCAATTTTTTGGGGTCGGACATTGCCGCTGAATGCTGTGCCTAATACAGTACAGACTTGGTATTTATTTTTGCCGACCGAGAAGGATTGAAGGCTGAGGCAACCCCGCCTGTGTTAATTCAGCGGCCAACGGGCTCAAACTCAGGACCCTAAACCCATCTACATCCTTACACCAAGTAACACGAGCTTGAGAGATGAAGAGTACTCATGCAACTTTTACATGTCGTCGCCTTGATTGCAATCACCCGATTACCGCAACCCCAAATCCAATTGTCTTATTGTTTCCTTGTAGGTCTTACCGTCTTTCCCATCTAGTGTTTTATATTTATATTGTTGTTTTCTCCTATTTCATATTTCTGTGACAGCATAAAGACATTCGGGGACCTATCCTATCATGTTCAATATTTTCCCCCATTTTGCCCGCCCCATCTATCTTCCCAACTACACCTGTTTTTCTTGTCTAAATTAAAATGTATATATAACAAAAAAAAACTAAACCCTTTCTCCTCCATAATCCTTACGAGTAGGGTGGGAAACATCGATTTTGTTCTGTTGCCCCGTGAAAGGAGTTTTTTATGTGCCATTTTTCACGCTGATCACAAATTGCGTGACATTTTTGAACCTAGGATGATGTCTTAGGTTATGTATAAATCAAAATGGCTCACCAAGTTACCACCTTTATCAGGTAAAATTTGATAATTATGGCTACTAGGCATGTAGATAATATTACATATACTTGCCATAATATTACATGCACCTATAAGCATAATTATCAAATTTTTACTGAAAAGTGGGTAAATTTGGTGCCATTTTGATTTTTGCTTTTTACAACCTAAGACACATCATCGATGTCAAAAATTAACGGATTTCGTGATCAGCTGTGAAATTTGGCCATAAAAAACACTCACTTTCAAAAAGTATGGGTCGTATGCCCAACCCTACTCGGAGTACATATTCTCTTTCTCTCCTCCCCCTGCCTCAAACATGTTCCTTCTATTTGAGCTACACGTCTCCCATTATCTCATAATTTTCTTCTACAACCTGTCCATTCCCTAATCTTACCTAATCTTCAAAATCCTTCAAAAAATAATAATTTGCTTTATCTTTTCGACTATACACCTCCCGAATCCACGTGTCACTCTACCCTTCTCGCCTGTTACTTTTCATCAACCATCAGTTCATTTCTGCGTTTGCGATCCAAATTCACCTCAGAGTTTTTCTTCAACTTTTCTGTTACCCTCATCTTAGTGCAATCTTTTATCAAAAGTAATAATAATTATAATAATAACCAAAAACGGTTCTTATAAGTGCTTCAACTTCTCTTTCACACACTGTGGTTTCATTACGTGATCAGAATTTCACGCACTTCTTTCATTTCATCAGACTCCCCTGCAATTTGTCCTCTCCTTCATCGCTTGTCTAAAAAAGTCTCAACTGTTTACAACATTCTTCTCTCTATTCTTTATCGCCTTTATTTGCATCCGCTCAAGTAATGTCTTATTCGTCCACGGTCTCTGTGCATTAAAATTAAATATATCCAGTTTTCAATGCGATGCTCGTTTTCCATGCAATTGCCGTTTTTTTACAACTTAAATGCTATTCACCCTCACCCTCCCTCTCAAAGCCCCCCCCCAGATCGTCAGCACACTTCCCCCTCCAAGCTTCCTCTCACCTATCTCAGAAAACGCCCCCCTCACCTACCCCATCACTCTTTCTTCCCGTCTATGCACCCTCCTCACTCCACCTTCTCAATGCCCCCCCCCTCACATCCACGAAAGCTGCTCCTTCCCCTGCCCTTCATCCGTCTTCTCATCACTCCACTCCGTCAAATCTGCCTTCTGCCCCTCTCTATTATTCCCACTGTACCTCAACCAACACGCACAGAGCCCTTTCTCCTTTCATCTGCCCGGCTTCCTGAAGCTTTCGCAATCCCCCACATTCTATTCAACAACTTCTTCCTCCCACTCCCTCGTCTACTTTCTCCCCCTCCCCTCGCCTGCACCAAAGCCTCCTCCCCTCCCTCTTCCTTAACAGTGTGGACCCTCAAACATCCGGGGCCTTCGTTCAAACCTGACGATCTTTTCCAACAGTTGTGACTGACAAACCAGTAATGATCTGCTTATAGAAAACTTTCCTCCTTTCAAGACGTCTGACTCCCCAGTATCTCCTTGTTACTCCCTCCTCCGGTATGACAGACCTGAACCTCGTCTGGTGGAGGAGTGCTCTCTTCATCAAAGACTCATTCCTCACTCTCCATACACTGCCCTCACCCCCACACCCCCAGGAATACCTCTGGCTATGGCTTACCCTCCACTCCCACCTCATGTTTATATGTGTACTGTACCGTCCAACAAACAGTGATTAATCCATTTACACCTCACTATCCGAAAACATGGACCAACTTCTATCTCTCATCGAAACTCTCTTTGCCTCATATGTGGTGACTTCAAATTGTCATCATGCCAATTGGCTGGGTGTGGGTACCTGTCTCACCTGCCATGGCACTTCAGCAAAAGACTTCTGGGAACTCATTGGACTGACTCAATCGGTCAACTACTGAGCCGGATCTCATACAACGTACTACCATCTATTCTGGATCTGATTTTGACAAATTTCTCTGAAAATATCTGCTGTTCTTCCTCCGCTCCAATTGGTTCATCTGACCACATGCTTGTCAAAGTAGACATCTCTCTGGCTGTTATTAGAGAACCACCTCAGTGCCGTTGTGTCTGGCATTTCACTCAGGCTGATGGCAGGTCTTCAAGCAACCATCAAACTTCTAGACTGGCTCCATCGCTGCTTTCTCCAACATCAACTCTTCCTGGGAATTCTTTTAAAAAACCTCTCTCTATCTCTATCTCTATCTCTATCTCTCTCTCACAGATTTATCCCCTCTCGTCTTCAGTTGTTCTACCCTTCCTCCTGCCCATGGTTCACTTAAGCTTGTGGCGCAGCAGTTGTCCTGAAGAAACTTTCCTTTGCCTCATGGAAAGCAAATCCAACTGAGGGTAATCTCACTTCCTTCCGTAAAGCTTGGAACAAGTTGTGTTGATGTCTACCCTCGGGAAGCCAGAAAACAACATCTTTCAGTCTCAAGTCTGAACTTCATACTCTCCCCTCCTCAAATCCTGGTGGCATCTAATCAAATCTGTTTCTGGTTTAATGTTCCCCTCCAATTCCAGCCCTTACCGTCAAATTGGCTGCACTGCTGACATCACACATGAAAAGGCTGAATTCCAAACTCATGTTTGCATCTAAATCTTGTGCTGAAACCCATCGCTTTTTGGACCAAATATACCAGTCCACCCAGCTGTTCTGCGACTCTGTGTCCTTTTCCTCTCTGACAAAGTGAGAGTTTGCTGTCAAACCTCAACTCAGATTCTGCACGGGTCCAGATGGCATCAGCCCTCGTGTCATAAAACCTGCTCCTCTGCTCTTGCTCACCCTCTCTCTGTTCTATTCACCCTCTCATTTGCTCAAGGTCATCTGCCATCTGCTTGGAAATCAGCAAACATTACCGCTCTCCATAAAAAAGTGCAAAACAGATCCTGCAACTACAGACCAATCAGCCTTCTCCCAATCATCAGCAAGGTTATGGAATCCATCATCGCTTCAGACATTAGATCCTTCCTCTTCTCACAATAGCTTGATTTCCGACATCAATATTGGTTTCAGACCAGGTCACTCCACCCTGGAGATGCTGCTTCTGCTCTCCAACAATGGATGGAGGTCCCTCATGCCAGACATGGAATCAGAGCCATCACCCGAGACATATCGCGTGCATTTGACACGGTCTGTCACCCTGCCCTACTCACCAAACTCTCTTCCTACGGTATCCAAGGACAATCTCCACTCAATGACTCGCAGACTTCCTCTCCTGTCGCAGCCAACGTGTGGCCCTAAATGGAGTTCTCTCATCCCCTCTTCCTGTCCAGGCTGGAGTTCCTCAAGGCAGCGTTTTGCCCTAGTTCTTTTTCTGGTTTTCATAAATGATCTCTCCGACTCTGGAAAATACTCGTTTATCTCTTTGCTGATAGACTCCACCTCTGCCGTACCATCTGTCATCCCTCAGACCGGCAAGCAGGAGCTTCTTAGCTCTCTGCAGATCAGGATAAAAATCACAAATGGTCCAACACGTGGAACATGTCTTTCAATCCTGACAAATCTCACAATCTCATTATGTCTTCTCGAAAGGACCGTTTGGAACTCCCCCCCCCCCCTCCATCTACTTTCTCAACAATCCTCTGGAAGAAGTCCTTTCTTTCAAGCTCTGGTCTCACTATCTGCCATGATCTTTCCTGGAGAGAGACACATTCCAACCTGGCCTCCAAAGCCAGTCGGCCAACTGGGCATCCTCCATCAAGTCCTTCCTCGGCCCACCTGAGCTCCTAATGCCTGGTGTTGGCTTCATGGTTAGGGTTGGCGGACTTTGGATCCAGGGGTCCCGAGTTCAAATCCCACCAGCTGATTGAATTAATACCAGGTGGGGTTAACTCAGCCTGTTATCCTTCTGAGGTCAGCAAAATGAGTGCCAGCAGGCTGGTATACTGTGTCAGAGAGGCGACCCATCCAGGATTGTGCCCAATAGCCAAGGAGACTGCTTAAGCAGCACCAAATGCTCTGCACAGAGTATGGTACGAATCTCCTCCTCCTCCTGAGCTCCTCACCACATACAAAGCTTTCATCTGCAGCCTGATGGAGTACTGCTCTCCCTTCTGGGCTGGTGCTCCTGCCTCTCACCTTCTCGGCTTCACGCGTGTGGAAACCAAGGCATTTTGGATCACTAGTATCTCCCGCGCAACCCTGCGGTGAGGCTCAGTCTTTGGGCCTCTCACTCTCTCACCGCAAGCAGGTTTGGTGGTCTTTCTGTCTTCTCCGTCTCCTCTCCGGTCTCGCCCCCCCCCCGCTCTGTCTTTCGGTATGTCTCCCCCATATTTCCGCAGGGCGCTCAAGGTCTGCAGCACCCCCTTCTGGTAAAACTCCAAAAATCACGAATCACGCTCACCTTCACTCTTCATTCCTCTTTTTCCCCACCTTTGGAATGAACTCTTACACCCTTTTTCAATCCCATTCTTCCCTCCAGGTCTTCAAAACAGCTGTTCACCACCACCTCTTATCTTCCCCCATCCAAAACCACAATCTTTTCTACCCCCGTTAATCCACCCAAAACCCACCTCCTTTAAATTCCCTGCCTTCCTTTCCCAAAAG
>CM068963.1:54504320-54516353 GCA_035128595.1 Eptatretus atami
CTGCAGTTGTTTATTATCATTATCAAGTATTACGTACTGCACATAATTGTATGTGTTATACTGTACTTTTATATGACTGGCAGCACTTCAACGGCGACGACATCACCAGACGATAGGAATTTTTCAGCTCCATTATAATCTTATGGGACCACCGTCGTATAATGCGGTTCCGTCGTTGACCGAAATGTCGTTATGCGGCGCATGACTGTATATGTATATATATATATATATATATATATATATATATATTATATATTATATATAATATACCGTATATATGTGACTACCGTTATGTATGTATATATATATATATATATATATATATATATACAGTGCTCAGCATAAATGAATACACCCCTTTGAAAAGTAAGATTTTAATCAATATCTCAATGAACACAAGAATAATTTCCAAAATTTTGACAAAATTGAGTTTTATAGAACATTTGTTTAACTCATAACATGAAAGTAAGGTTATAATATAACTTAGATTACAAAATCTTCAGTTTTACTCAAATTAGTTGATGCAAAAATGAATACACCCACAACAAAAACTACTACATCTAGATTTTTGTATGACCTCCATGATTTTGAAGGACAGCACCAAGTCTTCTCGGCATGGAATGAACAAGTTGGCGACATATTGCAACATCTATCTTTTTTCATTCTTCAAGAACGACCTGTTTTAGAGCCTGGATGCTGGATGGAGAGTGATGCTCAACTTGCCTCTTCAGAATTCTCCATAGGTGCTCGATTGGGTTCAGATCAGGAGACATACTTGGCCACTGAATCATTTGACCCTGTTCTTCTTCAGAAATGCAACAGTGGCCTTAGATGTGTGTTTTGGATCATTGTCATGTTGGAAAAGTGCATGACGACCAAGGGCACGGAATGATGGTAGCATCTTCTCTTTCAATATAGAGCAGTACATCTGTGAATTCATAGTACCGTCAATGAAATGCAGCTCCCCGACACCAGCAGCACTCATGCAGCCCACATAAGGACACTGCCACACCATGTTCCACTGTAGGCACCATGCATTTTTCTTTGTACTCCTACCTTTGCGACGCCATACAGTTTTGAAGCCATCAGTTCCAAAAACATTTATCTTGGTCTCATCACTCCAGAGTATAGAGTCCCAATAGTCTTCTCTTTTTAGCATGGGCCCTGGCAAATCCTAGGTGGGCTTTTTGTGCATGGGCTTTAGGAGAGGCTTCCTTCGTGGACTACACCCATGCATGCCATTCCTCTGCGTGTAGCCGTATTGTGTCACGGGAAACAGTCACCCCAGTTTGGCTTTCTACTTCTTTAGCTAAGTGCAGAGAACTTGCATGGCATTTTCTTCAGCCCTTCTCATCAGAAGACGCTCCTGTCGAGTGTTAACTTCCGTGGACGGCCTGTACGTCTCTGTGAGATGGTTGCAGTTCCATATTTGTTATTTTTTGAATCACTTTTGCTACCGTATTCTGTCTGATGAGTAAAGCTTTGCTGATCTTCTTGGAGCCTTCACCTTCCTTGTGTAAAGAAATTATTTTCTTTCTCAGTGTTTGTGACATTTCTCTTCCATGTGGTGCCATTGCTGACAGCATGAAATGGGAAGGGGTTTTCTTTGTTAAGTAACACCCTTTTATAGTCAACTGTCTGCTGGACACCTGTTTAATGAATAATTAGACTCACCTGTGGTTGAATTATATATTGTTAATTAGAATTTTGTAGTCTAAAATTTAGCTTTGCTCCTAAGACTTTCATTGGGTGTACTCATTTTTGCAACATGGTCTTTAATGAATTTGTTAGGAAAATTCCTTTTTTGTGTGTGCAAATTAATAAATCTTGTTTCCAATCAAATTGGCCCACATTTGTGGGAGTATTTTGTAGTATAGTATCCCATAGAAAATGTGGATTCTGAAAGGAAACTGAAGGTTTTCTGACAAATCTGTCGGGGTGTACTCATTTATGCTGAGCACTGTACATGCATATATATATATATATTATTGTATGTGTATATATATATATCGGTATATATATATATGTATTTATATGTATAGGTATGTATATATGTATATAGGTATGTGTATGTGTATGTATGTATATATAGGTATGTGTATGTATGTTTATATAGGTATGTGTATGTAATGTAATGTATGTATATATGGATGTAGGTATATAACAGGGTTTAGTGGCGTGCGCCTGTAATCCGGCTACTCGGAGGCTTGGGTTGGAGGATCGCTTGAGGACGGGTGCTCTGCGCTGGGTGTAGGGCAGCCTATGAGAGGGTGTAGGGCAGCCCGGAATCATGGCGAAACCCAATCCTTATTCCGTGTCGAAAGAGGTGACCAGGGTTGCGTCAGGAAGGGCATCCGGCATAAAACCTGTGCCAAATCAGTATGCAGATCATAACGGAGATGATCCGCTGTGGCAACCCCTAACGGGAGCAGCCGAAAGAAGAACAACACACATCATGTATGTATGTATATATGTATATATATGTGTATGTATGTATATTGTATATTGTATATTTTTTATAACTATATAATGTATATATAGTATGTATATATATAAAGTTTGAAAGTGTGTCTGTGTGTTTCTCTGTGACCTTATGCACGTGAAAAGTACTGGACTGATCCTCACCAAACTTCACATGCTGACAGAACATGTACCCAGGAGTGTCCCCGATGTAAAAGAATTGTACTTCCGAATTCCGGTTCCTATTATGACGTCAATCACCTGATTTCGTAACGTTAATTTTTCAAGTTCAGCCGATTGACATGGGGCCAACGCCATAATACAATATATCTCACATATGATTTTAAAGTTTTTGTTTGTCTGTTTGTTTTGTCTGCACACCGCTAATCTCCTGAAAGGTGAAAAGATAGGAGCTAACCACTGAAAAAAAATGTCGGATGGGCCCTGGGAAGGTTATATGGCTTGGCAAGGCCCTCGGCCGGGGGGGGGGGGGGAGGGGCTGTGTTTCCCCTCACCACCCCTTAGCCTATGACTGCCATGGCCCATAGGGAACTGATACTGTGCTTGCATCAGACATATGTATGGAAGATTAAATTCATTCAAAGAACCGGCAGCGCCGGGTGCATTTCACCTAGTATATATATATAGATATATATATATATAATTATTATATAATAATAAGGGTGGTCCCTAGACTACCGTTATTCTCAGGTTTTTCCGTCTGTAATGTATGTAATGGACAGCTCTGGAGGCCAGAGGAGTCAACGGATTGTGTATGAAACTTGACTTGTAGGTGTTCATACCAGGAATCTAGTTGTATGCTTTTGAGCACCGTTGCCTAGCAACGGGATCTTTGAATTTTTTGAAAATATATTTAGATATTATTTTTTTTCGAAAATCAAAAATCGGCCTTTTCACGCTTTTATGCGCACTATAATCAACCTCTTTGTCAAAAAATTTCAGCCGCGATCCGTCAAAAACTGAACGACTAGTATGCAATTATATAGCGACCACCCACGTCGCATACGGCTTGTAATATATTATATATATTGGATATATGTATGCATGATATATATATATATAATTTATATCTTTATATAATTAATATATTAGTATAAAATTGTACGAGCTGTGGAAATTCGCATTACACATAAAAGGTCCCGTCGGTGGAGGAAGTTCGTCGAAGTACATGTGTAGTTAGCCCAAACCCGTTGTAATAGAGGGATTTATGTGATTCATCCCGGGGCCTGCGACGCATTTGAGTTAGCCATTTTTATCTGTTCTATCTTATTTTGAAACAAGCACGCCACCGCCACCATCTACGCGGTCGCCACATCAATCGCATCACCGCGACTCCCAAACGGCACATACCCATCAAGCCGCTCACCACGCGAAAACCGGTCTACCACCTTCAGGCCTCTCCTCCTTTGCCAACGGCCATTCCCGCACCACCTGTGAACATGACGTCGGTGCTCGTGGCTCGGGCCCGTTTATGGATTCGGGGAACGACATCTCGTGCGCGTGACATGGCGCCTTTACCAGGACTCGGATCAGGCTCACGCCCCCGATTCATCCGATCCAATTATTTGCAGCTATAGCGGGTCGCCCTCGCCTTGTGTTGATCATATAGCATTGGATCGATTCACGCCTCCATGCACATGGTTGCCCACCGATATGCCGATGCATAGTGTCTGCACATAAAAGGCGGCCAAGGCGAATGAACGAGTTGTTGCAAAGGAGTCGGCCGGCGAGGAGAGTGGGGATAGCGGAAGGGAGTGCGGTCGTTGAGTTTGTGCAGAGGAGTTGGGTTCTGGAGTCGCCGAGAGGAGTGGTCATCGGGAGAGTCGGGCGAAGGGAGGCGGTGAACTGCGAGCAAAGGAGCTCGGGTCCGAGGCAGGAAGGACGGCGGTCGCACGACGAAGGTGCGCGGTGTGGATCGCCTCGTCGCGGGACCCAAGCCAGCCAGCCACTCCCTCCCAGGGCATACAACAATCTCTCCTTTTACCCCCACGGCTGAGTTAGTGGCAAATGTGGGCTCCACGCCACCGCCACACAGTGATGCCAACGAAACGCCGCCGAAGGAGCAGACGGAATCGGGGCACATGCTGCGCGCGGCCACATTTGCGCTCGCCCGGCCACGCTGTCACAGGAACGCGGGTAGGACCCGCCTCAGTCTCGCGGACCTGGCCGCTCCTCTCTAAGTGTCCGCGCAACATTTGGCCTACGGGCTGTCTGCCTCCCTTGTCTTTGAGGGTGGTTTCTTTCCTTTGCTTTTGTGGAAATGTGTGTTGGCGGCCGATGCTGTATATGTGTGCCGTGTGTGACGCGTATTCGGTTTTTAAAACTCTTTCTTTGTTTATGTGCATTTTGACTGTTATGGCTGTATATCACGTGCTTTCCGTGGTGTCCGCTAATAAATGTGCAATTGGTGTTGAACTGTTTTCCCGTTTCGCTTCGTCTTTTTCTTTAATGAATTTCCATCCTGTTCATGAAGGGGTTCGTAGTGGCTTAGTACGCCGCGGGTACGTAAATTGGAACCGTCAAGGCCGACGATAAACAACCGGCTGCGGTTATGCACTGTAGCGAACGGAACGGACCGCTTAAGCGGTTGTATCCGAGTCGGCGCTGTGGCGTGGTACGTCGCCCGGTCCCGACCATTCGGCGAGGTACTTAGGTAGATCGAAAATTTGGCGAGCAACCTATGCCTGCGCGGGTGGCCAATTGGCACGATCGTGGTGTTGAGGTTAAACCCCGCACAAACCGTGACTAGCTCCGCGGCGTTTGGTCCGAGAGGTCACGACCTGAATTGTCCGTCCGGTGGGCGACGTGCGCGATTCGAGTCAGTGGCCGTTAGCACGCCGGCGGAGCTGGCGCGAAATTCGCAACACTGGTGTAGCAGGGTGTGATTCAAAGCGCACCTCGGTCTCCAACAAATTTACGAGGGAATGGTTCAGGGTGAGAGGAGCGACCCCCCCGCCCCCCGATTCCCTCCAAAATTACAGAAGCTTATTTAAAATAATCTCTTACGAGAAATAAGATGGAGTTCTCAAAGGCGAGCGGGTGCCGGGGTAGAAAATGTATATGTGTAGAAATGTAGAATCCATGGCCCGGGATGGTACCTCTTGTAATTATATTTCTACCCGTTGGGAGCTCACCGATTTACTGACACGCAGGACTTTGCCGGCAAACTGGGTCGCATAATGGCGGCGGCGATCGCCGCGCTTCAGCGCAGACGGAGCGAGCGGGCTATTTACGGCGCGGCGAATGGCGGCAACACGAGGCGAAGCGCTCGCAAGCAGCCACGGCTTCAAGCCACGTGGTTATGGCAGGTGAAGCAGGCGGACATTGACGGGCTTCAAAAACATTTGGAGGAAGAATGGAAAAACAAAACAGAGTTTTAGGATAAGGCGGAAAATACAAGTTGGAATTGGAGCAACTGATGGGTGAGGTAGGAAGAGGCAATCGGGAACAGAAAAAGCTTGGAAGAGAAGGTAAAAAGAGAACAGGAATAATCAGAACAATGGAAAAGAAGCCCAAAGCAAGTCGAGTGTGCGGAGATGAGGACGGAATTGAAAAAAAAGCTTTGAGTACGGAAAACACCAGAACAAAAGAGACGGAATTACAAAACGGGATGAGGACGTTGAAAGAAGAAAAGAACGAAAAGCAGAGAATGAAACGTTAAAGGAACCACACTAAAAAGATTTCGAACAATTAGAAGCAAAGCAGGTCGGAGTGTGCGGAGATGAGAAAGGAATTGGAAAGAAAGCTTCCGAGTTAGACACCAAAAACTAGAGACGGATTACAAAACAGTTGAGGATGGGTGGAGAAGAAAGAAAGAACAAGGAGGAGATGAAACCGTTAAAGAACCACACTGGTACAGATTGAAACAGCTGGAAGCGAAGGCCAGATTAAAGATGAAAGGAACAAGAAAGAGTACTGGAAAGAACAAGGAATGAGACAGGAAGAGGAAATTAGTCAATTGAAGGAAACGACGAGATTGCAGAATGAGGAACAAGAAAGACAGTGGGAAGTGAGAAAAAAAGAAGAACGAATGAGACAGGAGAAAGGAAAATTGGTCAATTGAAGGAAATAACACAGATTGGCAGAGTGAGGAACAAGAGGAGAAATGGGATAGGAAACAAAAAGAACATGAAGCTGAGGTTGACAATTTGAAAGAAAAGGCGAGCTGGGAGTGCGAGGAGAATAGACAAAGAACAGCGATGAAAACACAAAATGGAGATGAACCAAATGAAAGAAAAACCAACGAAAACTGGAAGAAGGAAAGACAGGAGAGGGAAACAAGGAAGAGTAGTGAGAGAACAGCAAATGAACACAAAAGGGGATTAACCAAATGAAGCAAACCATGAAACTGGAGAGAGAAGGAACAGGAGAGGAAACAAGGAAGAGTAAATGAGAGAAGCAGCGAATGATAACACAGGTTAAGGAATGAGGCAATTGAAAGAAACAATGAGATTGGAAAAGGAAGAGCAGGAGGACAGTGGGAAGAGAAAACAACAACTATACGAGTGTGAAATTGAACAACTAAAACAGGAGAAGCAAAATTGGAGTCCAGAGAGATGGAAAAACTCCCCGTAAAGAAACAGAAAACTAAAATGAATGTACAGAGAACACCGGAGATAGAGGGGTGAATTGGACGGGGTTAGTGAGCGAGCACACACATCACAGAGTTAGCAGGCTTAATGGGGGTAGCTGGCGTACTGTTTTGTGACCCGTGTGAGCAACGATGGATAGCCTCCTTCGGGACAGAGGGATAGACGCTATTCTGCCATGCGAAGCTGATTCGACAGGTGGGTCCCGGTCGAGCTTCGCGGAGTTGAAGGGGCGAGTGCTGCGAACGGGTGCACGCTGGCTTGGGGGGTATAGAAGACCGGGGAACCCCTTGTGGTGGCGCGAGTCCCCGGTGGTGATTGTCCCAGTGTGGTTGTCGCCGGTGTGTGTGGTGCAAGGTGTGAGTGCGCCCCCAGTGTGTGGATGAAGACCCCGTGGATGGAAAGAGACCCCGTGTGTGAGTGGTGTGTTTGCGAGTGTAACGTCGAATGCGTGCTTCCCAGCGCGCCATGTGTGGAAGGAGCCAACGTGTGCAAGGGGATGGATGGCAACGAGTGGAGTGAGGGACCCGAGTGTGAGGGAAAGACAGCGTGGTGTAAGGGAGAATGAAGGTGGGGCATGCGGGAGCACGCAGCCCGCGTCTGCCGCGGTGTGAGTGTGATGGTGAGGTGTGTTTTAGCCTCGTGGCACGAGGGAGCTTGAGCGCGAGAGTACGACGGCGACAGATGGAGCATAAGGCCGAATAGGCGGCCGTAGTTTCAAATTGGGGACCGCGGCCGGGTTCACGCCAGCGGGCGAGCGCGAGGTTCAGGCTGTGGGCAACGCACGAGGCGCGCACGTGCTCGCTTGCGGGAGTGAAGCCGCGGTCGGAAACGCCAGCGGTGATGTTGCGATCCCGCGGACGGACAAAGGTTAGGCGGACAACGGATTTGGACCGGGACGGGTTCTCCATGCGAGCTTGTGTTAAAGGCTCAACGGGCAGAGGCAGCATGTGTTCGCGGGGAGCCGGCCTCGTAGTGCGAGGTTTGCTTTGGTGGTGCACAGGGTGACGTCATGGCTGCACGTGTGGTCGGAATCCGGGCAGGAAGGGTGAATCCCTGCGGGAATGGTACCGTCCAAGAGGGACGAGGAACGCGTGCAGGCTGCATGACGTCACGGGCAGGTGCAAAGTGCGCGAGCTGTGAGTTGCCGTGCTGGTGCTGCCGCGTAATTGGGAAAAAAAATTAACAAAAAGCCAAGCCTCGCTTTCGGGTGAACAGGAATTCCGGGTCAATGGGTGGAAGACGCCCTTGCAAGGGCAGCGGATGGAGCAACTAGCTAGGGGGAAGGGTTAACGCTTAGCTAGACGCCTTCATGGGGCAGGGGTAAGTCGCTCATGGAGTCCGTGGAGTGGATTTAGGTAGAAGGTTTAAGTTGAGATTTAGATGGAAAAGGGAATATTTGAAGGATTTGAAGACATGGACAGACATTTGAGTGTGTAGAGGGGACCGTTAGCCTTAGCTGTACGTAGATTTAAAAGGAACCGTGGCTTATAGTGGTAAGGGATGACGTGGGAGCAGAGTTAGTTAGGGGAAGTAGTGAGCAGGAATGGAAGAGTTTCAGCGATGTGTGTGTTGAAAGTTGTGGAGGTGAGTGAACTGTTATGAGTGAGTGAGGCCAGCGGGTCTGTTGTGAGTGGAGCCAATGTGGAATGCATGGTCGATGAGTGATTGGGGGGAGGAGTGACTCCCGTCCCAAGGGACCCGGGGTCAAGTGTAAGAGTGAGTAGTGGGTTTAGTTAAATTGACAAATGGAGGTCGTTTGTTGTTGGTGGGAATGTAGGCTCGATACCCATATTGGAGGGTGCAGGAACCCTGTTTGACGGGCTGGGAGCGTGGCTGCGAAACAGGTGAGTATCGCTGAGTGGGTACCGCCCGGGCACGGGCTAGTCGGCCGTGGTAGGCCAAGGCACATGGGGGCCGGGATAGCGTAGTGGCATGGGTGCGCCGCGCAGGATGCGGGGGCCCGGGCGCCGTTAGCCGCGTGGGCAGTGTTGTTGGCACGGGTGACCTCGGAAAGTGGGCGCCGGGAGGGCCAGCCTGCAGCGTGAGCGTTCAGGGGAGTCGCCAGGGAGGGCACTCCACCGGTATTTAGGCGTAGCTGGTAGGCTCGGAGGCAGCTGTTAAGTGCCCGGGGGTGCCATCGTCGGAGAATCGGGCAGAGAGTCGTGCCTGCCAAGGGATGCCCATCGCGTCCCAGCCATTGAGACGCGTGCAAGGGCACGAAGAAATTTGGGGGGCGAGGCCCGAAATTTGTGAGGACACCAACACAGGCGACGGAAATCCTGGGTTGATAGAACCAATAGTTTAGCGAGAGGCGTTTTTGAAAGCCCCGGGGTAGTTTTTAAAGGTTAATGGATAGGGTAGATTAGGAGTTACCCCTCCGCAACCATCCATCCCCTTCGCTCTCCGTTGTGGGCCGCTGGATCCCACTTTGGGTAAAGATCGCTGAAGTCTGGGGAGGCCATCATGGGGCTTCGTTGGGCCTCGACACAGGACGCTAAGCTCTGCCTGCATTCCCCTCGCAGGAAGGGAACGTAGGGGGTTGGGAGTAGGCTAGGGGACGATAGGTTAGCCGAACAATAGACAGTAAAAAGGGGTTAGGGACGATTTATAAGGGGGAAGGATGAAAATAAAAATAAACCAAATAAAATAACCGTATGCTTGCCAAGGTGACCAACGTGTGACTTCTTTAAGGTCACACTGAGGTGAACAGAGCTGCCTATCCACCAGGAGCGAACTGCCTTGAGGAATATCTGCCGTACGAGAGATTCCGATGAAGAATCGTCTAAAATCAGAGTAACAATGAAAAATATGTTGTTTGCCTCTGAACGTCACCAAATGACGTCATAATGTCTCAAGCTTGAATTCCTAGAAGCATCATCGAGGTGTTCATTTGAGGTACTACACGATATGGTTCCTAAAACTTGAAAATTTGACCTTGGGGTCAAATATGTTTGACCTTAGCGCTAAACCATGAAGGTCAAGGCCAATCGCACCAAAATTAATCAGCTTGAGCGCCAGACCATGAACTAATATTTTTCCCATGAACTTTGAAGACGATCCGATCAAAATTACTCAAAAAATAAGGGTGTTCCGTCGACTCCCCTGATTTGCGACAAAGTGACCTTGACCTTTGACCTTGGACCTTCAAAATTTTATGCACTGAAAGGGACCCTCTATAAAGGCCTCTGATATGCGAAGTTTACAAAAATTTCCAATGAATAACTGTGCTCTGCAGAATTTTTTATAGTGATTAAGATAAACAAAAAAAAATAAAAAATAAAAATAACATACAAGCTGACTAACATATCTTGCAAAACTTCCTTTTGGCAGATAACAAACAAAAAATAAGTTGGGGGCTATAATTGGGTTTTAACAAATTAAGGGAGTGGGGTATGGACAGTGACAGGGCAAGGCGATAGGGTGGGGAGGGAGACAGTGGTAGGTCCGAGCCCGCTTTCTAAGTGGCCCAGCACCACGCGCACTCTCCACTGACCTCCATTTCAAGGCAAAGGCTGGCCAACTTCATCGGCTGGTGTTTTACTTTCAAGGCCTGTGCCGGGCCACTTCGTCGGCTGGCTTTTTGCTGCAAGACCTGTGCGCGGTCGGATCGTCCGACGGCTGTGTTACTTCAAGGCTTGTGCCGGTCAGCTGTCGTCCTGCCGGCTGTGTTTGCCTGCAGCGGCCCATTGTTCTGCAGGCTGTGTTTGCGACAGCGGCCACTAGTTTTGCCCATGGCCTTGGCCCTGCTGCCTTTGCCAGATCATGCCGCTGCCCACGTTCATTTTGCCCGTTCTGTTTTGATTTGCCCCGCCCCTTGTTTCCATTGCCTATGTGCGCCCAGGATCGGCGCAACAGTTTGGCAAAGCTGCCAAGAACTGTCCTGTTGGCCAGGCTTACCAACCCAAACGGGGCCCCCCTTTGGGCCCCCCCCCCCAAGTGGGGGGCGGGCCCCCCCCCCCGTTTTTTTTGCGCCGGTTTTTCTTCTGACTTTTTCTTGCCTGCAGAGTCCATTGATCCTGGGCCATGGTTTAGTGTAAATTTTATAAGGTTAAGGTTAAGATGTATTGTAACATTGAGTGCGCCCAGCCGGCATGTGGTGTCTAGCGCGGAATTTTATTTAAGTCGTCTGTATGAGTGGGTTGTTTAGTTAATTACTCAGCCCTCGGTTATTTATTTTGGGGACAACGAATAACATGAATGTCGGCACTGCAGGGATCCGAAGGTAAAACGTAGCTAGGGGAGAAAACTAACACATGATGGCACACGAGAATTTGACGAGCTCGGGACGAGTCTGTAAAAAGGGGAGGGGTAGTGGTTACGGCTGTGGAAATTCGGCATTACACCATATAAAGGGTCCCGTAGGTGAGATATCTCTAAGTACATGTGTAGTAGCCAAACCCGTTGTATAGAGGGAATTTATGTGATTCATCCGGGCTGCGACGCTTTGAGTATAGCCATTTTTTTCTGTTCTAATCTTTATTTTTGAAACATACCACGCACGCGGCCTACCATCTAACGCTCCCACCTCATCGCATCACGCGCCACTCCAAACGGCACCATACCCATGCAACGCCCTCACCACCGAAAACCCTCTACCAACCTTCACGCTCTCTCGCTCCCACGGCCATTCCCGCACCACCTGTGAACACTGAACGTCGGCCTGTCTCGGCCCGTTAGCGATTGTGCCGTTTAACGCACCGAGCCGCGAGCGCAATGGCGTGCCCTTTTCCGAGGGGAAAACTCGGATCAAGAAGCGCTTCACGCGCCACGTTCCCCTCCGTCGCAATTAGCGAGCGCGGGGCGCTTAGCCCCGCCTCCAGGCGCGTGTGTGTGTGAAATCAATATATGCAAATTCTAGGATCAGGGGAGATTCACGCCCTGCCTTTCTCCGACCAATGGGTGAAGCGTGCTTTTCCGCCCCAAGGTCATCCTGGATCGAAATATTTGCATATTAGCTGCT
>CM068963.1:54548790-54561213 GCA_035128595.1 Eptatretus atami
ATGGGCCGTACTGAAGAGCTCAGTGACTTTCAACGTGGCACCATCGTAGGATGCCACCTTTCCAACAAGTCAGTTCATCAAATTTCTTCTCTGCTAGAGCTGTCCCGGTCAAATGTAAGTGCTGTTATTGTGAAGTGGAAATGTCTATGAACAACAACAGCTCAGCTGTGAAGTGGTAGGCCACACAAGCTCACAGAACAGGACTGCCGAGTGCTGAAGTGCGTAGCGCGGAAAAACCGTCTGTTGTCGGTTGCAACACTCGCTATCGAGTTCCAAACTGACTCTGGAAGCAACGTCAGCACAAACACTGTTTGAGCTTCATGAAATGGTTTTCCACGTCCAAGCAGCCGCACACAAGTCTAATATCGATATTCACAATGCCAGGTGTCGGCTGGAGTGGTGAAAAGCTCAGCACCATTGGACTCTGGAGCAGTGGAAACTCATTCTCTGGAGTGATGAATCACGCTTCACCATCTGGCAGTCCGACGGATGAATCTGGGTTTGGCAGATGCCAGGAGAACGGGAGCTTCCCGAATGCATCGTGCCAACTGTAAAGTTTGGTGGAGGAGGAATAATGGTCTGGGGCTGTTTTTCATGGGTCAGGCTAGGGCACTAGGTCCATTAGTTCCAGTGAAGGGAAATCTTAACGCGAAAGCATACAATGACATTCTAGATGATTCTGTGCTTCCAAATTTGTGGCAACAGTTTGGGGAAGGCCCTTTCCTGTTTCAGCATGACAATGCCCCCATGCACAAAGTGAGGTCCATACAGAAATGGTTTGTTGAGATCGGTGTGGAAGAACTTGACTGGCCTGCAAAAAGCCCTGTCCTCAACCCCATCGAACACCTTTGTGATGAATTGGAACGCCGACTGCGAGCCAGACCTAATAGCCCACAATCAGTTCCCAACCTCACTAATGCTGTTGTGGCTGAATGGAAGCAAATCCATGCAGCAATGTTCCAACATCTGGTGGAAAGCCTGACAAGAAGAGTGGAGGCTGTTGTAGCAGCAAAGGGGGGGACCAACTCCATATTAATGCTCATGATTTTGGAGTGTGCGTGCGTGCGTGTTATGTCTGGCTTACTTATTGGGACTGAGGTGTGCAGTAATTTGTCTTTATTTTGATTCTCCTTATCCTCATTTTTTTTTTGTTTTGTCTATGATGTATAATTTCAATGAAATGTGTATTGGGAACTGCTCAACATTTCATTGCCCAAATTTCCTGGACTCTGAACCAAGCTTTCTGCTGCCCATGAATTGCACATGATTAATTTGCACCCAAAAGCCAGGTAAGCTTGCTTGTGAGCGAGGACACTGGGTCGAGCGTGCAGCATTCTTACATTCGCTTATCTTGCATGACCTTATGTCTGGACCAGTTGCAATGTGTGAGGAGTGTTCAAGAGAATCTGCTCATTGGTATTCCTCAAAAGCTTTTCTGCCTTTTGATGTGTTTAAGGCTTCCGTCGGTGGTGCAATTTGAAAAATGCCTGAATTTGGTAATGCAATGCAGGCTTTCATTTAGAATCTTTCTCATGGCATTGAATATACAGTCTGTTTTTCTTTGAATGTTATCCCAGTCAGAAAAGTGATTGATTGACACTTTATTTCTAGCAGTTATTTCTGTAGTTTTGGCTTCATTGTGTAATGAAAGCTTTTGAGATGAACTACAATGTGAAACGTTGATCATACCTGTTGATAAAGTTTTTGTTCTGAACATCGTTTTAATAGATCTCCTGGGTTTAAGTGCATTCGATGAGGTTTTATTTATTTATTTTATTTCTTTGACGTTTCCGGCAAGCGGTCCAAGGGAACTTTGGGACCATTCTCGAAAAGGGATCTTGTTTGCCGTGGTGCAGGGAGTGGCTCGGTGCCAGGATGCCATTGATTCCCTGTGGATTAATTAACTCTTGGAGAACGCCGGTGCCTTCTGATGGGAGCAGCCAAAGTTAAGGGATGATGGACTCGCTGATGGTTAAATTGGGATACTGCAATAACAAATTTGCTTTTTAAACATGTACAGCCAAAAAGCTTTTCCATTAACTGTTTGGTGTTTTATACTACCTCCCTTAACTTCCTTGAATCCACACTGGAAATATTTAAATCCTTTTTTTGTCATTGTTGCTTTGCTCTGCATTCTGCATGCGATCTTTCATTGCAAACAATGTAAAACTGTTGTTGAGACTTCGTTGAAGGATGACAGTAAGGTCAAAGAAGTAAGGAAACAGCGTCAAGCTTGTCAGCCGGAGAATTGATGTTTTACCTTACAAGCTAATTAAAAGATTAATTGAATGATGAGAACGAGCATCAGTTGGGTAAGGAAAAAATTGTTGAAAGGTTACATGTCAAAGAAAGAAATATATATATATATATATATATATATATATATATATGTATTTTCTAATATTTATGAACCTTGTAATTTTCAGTGTTCTTGTCTGATTTTTGGGAGAAGTCCCAAGATTAGCTCGTTGCCTCCATATCGGTTGGAGCCCATGAAATGACTTGTTTACAAATTTTGGATTTTCATATGATGTACTTGTATACAAAAGTACACTGAGCTGTGATCTCAAAAAAAGCTGTGGAGGATCATTTGAATGGTGGAAGCCTTGCCGGACCCACGTGTATAACTCCGGCCTGAACACATGGCCCACAACCGTTTGTGTTAATTTTGCAGCCCCGTTGCTACTACGCCAGGTCAACTCGGGAGAAACCCCTGTTATTTGGCATGATTTCCACCCATTATTTGGCATGATTTGAATATTGCTGTCCATCAACACT
This sequence comes from Eptatretus atami, assembly GCA_035128595.1. NCBI lineage: Eukaryota > Metazoa > Chordata > Myxini > Myxiniformes > Myxinidae > Eptatretus > Eptatretus atami. The sequence goes on from CM068963.1 coordinate 54,551,569, forward strand.
CCCCACACAACTTGACTGAGCTTGAACATTTTTGTGTGGAAGAATGAGCCAATATTCCCAAATCAAAGTGTGCAAAGTTAATAGAGAGCTATCCCAACAGACTCACAGCTGTAATTGCTGTCAAAGATGCTTCCACCAAGTATTAACTCAGGGAGGTGCTGAACCAGGCAACAAACACCAAGCAATGAAGCAGCACACAACATTGTTTTTAAAAGTCTTTGGTATGACTCGGCTGGGGTTCAAACCGCCGACCTTCCAGACTCGGCATTAACTCAGGGGGTGGATACTTATCCAGCTTAGATATTCTGGTTTTGTATTTTTAATTAATTTTCAGAAAATTGTAAAAAAAAAAAAAATCATCATTTGGAAGGTGTGGGTTACGATGTGGGAAAAGTCTGATTTAATGCAGTTTAATTCCAGGCTATAAGGCAACAAAAGGTGAAAAATTTGAAAGGGGGTGTAGACTTTCTAGAGGCACTGTAGGTAGCATTGCCAAAATGCATTCTATTGAACTAAAATGTAGCAAAGTGCAATTTACAATTTTGAGCTTTAGAGCAAAACAAATTATTATAAGCAATTATGGTTTTGTATATCCTGTAGTTCTGTCTGATGCTTACCATTTCATAGGGAATATGCAAAAACTTATATTTGTTCATTCTAATGGATTACCAGAAATGCCACAGTGACTAGCAGTCAGTGTAAAGCTGTCATTAGAGATTTCAGGTCAGTGGAGAGCTGTCATTGACAAATCATATGGGTGATGGAGCAACTCTCTCAAAAGGGGGCACACGACCTACATAACGAGACACTGCCGTGATAGCCGCAGAACCATTCCTTTGGCCCCACTCACTGTATCTTGATAGACAGATGGGTATAGATATGTCAAATATGTCTGGACCTGGCCTGACACTCAAAATCTCATGAAATGAAACCAGTCAGATTCTCCCATTATTTATTTCTATCTAAACCTGATCTAATCTGGGGGGGACGGCAGCGGTGGAATTATATTTGACCTCCAAATCCATCAGTCCAATGGGTCTCTCTCATCATTCCAAATACATCCGAAGCATTTTATTTTCGCAATCGTTTGAATCCAATCAAGATTTGTCCAAAAATGTCCAAGCCGTTTATCTACTCTTCGCTACTGATTGAACAGAGACCGGTGTTTAGGGAATGGTAATGTTGCAGATCGGGAGGTATGCGGCAACTCTCAGATTCCCACGTTTTATGAGATATCATACGATCTTGCATGTTTCCAAACATGCATGACAGCCATTGTGATGTTGCCTCTGTAGGTGGTGTAATGATGAAACGACCAGTCTGTTCTGAACCGGGTTCGAATTCTGTTGAGAATTAAATAATGGTTCCACAATTTGGAGGTCAGTAGGTTATCTATTTCTTCTTCTTCTTGTTCTTGTTCTTCTTTTGTATGCAGTACAAGGTTGTGGTGTAGCATAATTGGCTGAAGGTGCGGCTGTGCCCCTGATGCAATGCCCTCTTGTAGATTATGGCAGGAATTTGGAATTTGTTCATGGTGCCAGTGATAGCTCACCTACTCTTCACAAAGGGCACCGTGGGATCTTTGACATCCACCAACTAATGCTGGCAGACGGGATGCCCAGTTTCACGTCGATCATCTGAGGGACAGTACACACATTGATGAATCACCCTGCCTGTGAAACACCAGGATGACAGTGTATAGCTGGGCCAAGATTCGACCTCAGGCTAGACAGCTTTGAGGCGAGTGTGCGTACCTCCAAGCCATCCTGTTAGCCTTGGTTACCTATTGAACTGCTCTGAGTGTATATATTTACTTTAAGGCCATTTGACATATTTTGGTATTGTAAAAACTGTACCTTCAAAGTATTTGGGCATGCTTGAGTAGTTGCTTCCATTAATTTATGGTCATGATGTACTGTTGTAAGTTGTTCCGTTTTTACATATTAGCAATACCTTTCTTTTCTAATCCAAAAGAGAGATTTTACCGTTTTTCTTCATGTTACTTTTTTTTACCGTTACCATTTGGCAGATCTTACTGCCCTTGTCTTTTATGTCATGAATTATATGGTATATAATAACTGATCTCTTAGAACAGCCTAACAATAAAACTGTCCATGTAATCGAGACACCTATTCAACATGCACTCACTTTCTTGCCTATTTTTGAATACTATTATATCTCTTTCCCTATTTCTGGAAGACTGCTTTGTAATTGTACTGCCACAAAAGCTTTATAGCGCCTTATGGGTTGCACGGCACATCACATGATCAACCCAATTTGCATTCGTTGCTTCAAAGCAATACAAAATCCAATATCGCAAATGGTTCCTAACAATATTGACTAGGCATATAGTTTTTTTTCCTGTGCAGGATTGAGGCTCATGGAAGAGCGAAGTGGCAGTGGATAAAAAGGCAACATATAACAGTGGGCTGCAGAGCCACAGTTGGACACAAGCAAGAGAATGGCCGAACATCAAAAGAGCAGAGAGAGAGTCGAGGAGAGAACAGTGACCTGCGAGTAAGAAGGTTGGGTTCGGTTAGATAGGGTTAATGGGAGTTGATAAGATTGTGGGTAGGGATTGGAGGAGGGGAGGGGTGACCTGAGAAGGCAGTGTGTACACCACTTGCTTGAAGCTTTTGAGGTAAGAGTGTCATTGAACAGCCCCACAAATGTGAGAAAGTAGAAACTAAAGAGTTGAGGTTTTGAGATTTTAACCAGGAAAGGGGTTAATGGAAAAACTCTTACGATTAGGAGCATCTGGAGACCATCAGAGGGATCGGATGAGAGGCAGTAAAAAAAACAAAAAAAAACAGACCACCAACCTTTTTGATGCATTTGCAGCACCTTTGAATTACTTAGTCTTTCCTATTTTCATATAGTCAATTGGCATCCACTTTGAAAGCAATGTTACAAAAAAATAAGCAATAAAAAACTCAAATCCAGACTTTAAATGTGTTTGAGCTGGACTGACCCATTTATTCAAATTGTTGAATTAGTTGTAACCTAAGCAATTTGAGTTTTACAGAAAATGGTGTTCAAATACGTTTATAAACCGTTCCAAGAGGAACATCGTCCCCCCTTGCCTTGCCTGGTCATGTGGTATCAAATTTGAGGGAGGATGTGTTCAAATATGCTCTGTACTTTATAACCATCATTTAAGCAAAATACAATGTCTGTTCAGTAAAATGTGCTCGTCTCATGTCGCGACTACAACTAAAACTTTGATGGACCCAATTATCCCTGCCTCCTTGTGAGTTAGTCCAGGGATCGGTTTTGACCGAGTCTTTCAAGAACCGCTGGCCAGGCCTGACCTTCGCTGAATGTGGCAGGAATTTTGCCATTGTGCCAGTAATACCTCACCTACTCTTCGCAAAGGTCTTTAACATCCACCAACAACCAGTGCTTACAGATGGGTCCTCCGGCTTAACAACCTTCTGATGAATGGTGCATACATTGATGCTTCATCCTATAGGTGAAACACCAGGATGACAGTTTATAGCTGTGTCAAGAATCAAACCCAGGCTAGACAGATCAGATGGCCGTATGCATACCTCTAGACCATCCTGCAAGGTATTGTGCTCATCTCAAGTACCCCTGATTAATTTCACCCAAATATTGTAAGCAAGTAATTTTCCTTTTTAATTAAAATTGGACTTTATTTCAGATATTCAGCTTTTTAACCACTCAAGTGTTTTTGGTATGATGCATGTGACATCCTTTGCTTAATTGTATTTTTTTTTATTTTTTATTTTAAGAAACTCTCTTTTTGCTTGAGTTGCAGAACACAGTTAGACATGTAGGAAAGAAATTAATTGAAGGAGGAATTTAGAATTTAAACTTTGTACCAATGCTGAGAGGTTTCCTTGATTAATTGATACTATTAGATTATTTAATGTTTTTCTTCAGCACAAACCTAATGATTCAATTTTCACAGCATTATTCAAGTTTATCTCCACTAATAAAAGAAAGGGTGTGCGTGCGTGCGTACGTGCATGCGTGTGTACGTGCGTGCGTGTCTTCCATAACTTCAAAACCATTAAACCTAGCAGCATGAAACTTTGCATGCTCACTAAGAAAACTCCAAGGAAGTGCAAGGGTGAAAATTGGGTATTTTGGTTAATTAAAACATCCCTTTTTAAGATAATTAACGGCCTTATTTAATTATATCCTTCATCAGGTGATCCTCGACCACCTCGCTGTCTGGGGTCTTAAGGTGTTTCCTGGGTAACTTCACTGGGGTCTGAAGCTGCCATGTTTTTTTTGCCTACTCAACCACGCCTCAACTTTGAACAGGCTGCAATGATTTCTTAACCATAATGTTTTTTTTTTCACTTTCCTCACTCATAATATCGAATGCCTGTTCATCATAGCTTTGAATCGCTGGGTATATTGCAGTGCTTATAAACTCATGGAGATGCCAGCATTGGTGGCTTTATTTCATTTGCGCATGAATAACTGAGAGAATCTCTTAAACGAACCAGAATTACAAAATGTAAGCTCCAGATTTGAAAGTATTAGTAGTACCTAAACAAAGTGTTGATTTGTCCAATTCGGACATTTCACGGACTTTTCCGGGTGCATAGTTGTATCGACGGCAGTTGGCAATCGCTTGCCAAGACAGGCGTTCTGTTGGAATGCTTGCTTGAGTCCTTAAGCCACTTACCGAGCTGTACAATAAGTTTGTGTCAGTTGATCGCAGTACAGTTCGTGTCCCGATCGGGAAGTACAGTTGACAGTAACTACAAGGGAGAAGTACTCATACAGCATACACGGACGTTGTACATATGGGTAGATTTGGATCTGTACGGACTCTCTGCGGGTGTGTGCACATGCCATGTCTGTTACGGGTGCCGTGGTGGCAAAGTTTCATCCCGTATCTTATGGAGGTTCTCTCAGGTTTTCCTTTGTCCTCGCCACTGTTTCTAAAGCATTTGGTTATCGGATTTCCTTGACAAATGTTAAATGTTTCTCTTTGTGAGTTTCAAAGCAAATATATATTTGAAAAATGCCCGATTTCTGACCTGTTTGCTGCATTGACGTATTTTCTAAATTAGCGAGCCAAATTTTTTTCCACCCATCACACACAGCTGTTTCTAAAGATTAATGTTTGTAAACATCTCCCTCAAACGTCTTTATAAATGTAACGTTGTTTTTCTTTTCTTTTTCTTTTTTTTCTATTGTTATTTTATTTTGTATATACATAAATGCAATACACGACTCTTTTATAGTATAGATGAATGTAATATATACCCTTAATATAGATTCACAGACGGTGTGTGTTTTTTTGTTGAGCTCCTCATACACTTCTGGGCTGATTACATGTGGACTTTCTACATACCGTAGGACCAGCATGACTCCGATTAATGTATATGGGTATTTTTTCTTTCCGGTGGTCTTGGGGTGCAAAGGGGGGGGGTAGCAAATTCTCAATGTAAATATGTTTAGTGTAGCACCACCACCAGGTGGGGGAGGGTATTACAAGTCCCATCCTTTACAGTTCAGTGTTCCTGTCCCACATTTTCCAGCATTGTGAGGTGTTTTGTATCCGATCTTGTTCAAAGCGTGCAACACGTTCTTCTGGTGCATACCTTTATTTTGGCGGTGTATTGGCCAATATATATATATATGAAACCTGGGTTACGTGCATGGAGCAAAAACATTGTACCTACTGCTTATAAATCAAAACCCCTCACTGCACTGGAAAATGTGGGGAGAGGAACACTGCACTGTAAATGGTGGAGACTTGTAATACCTCCCCACCTGGAGGCAGCACTACACGATACCTGGAGGCGGCACGATACGATACACTTTTACATGAAGAATTTACATCACCCCCCCCCCCAACCACCGGCAAAGGTAAAAACAAGCCTACACATGAATTGGGGTCATGCTCATCCAATGTAGCAAGTCTGGATGTAATCGGTCCAGAACTGAAGGAGGAGTAGCCCGACAAACAAACACACACACAAACACCGGCCTGTGAATTATAGTAATATATATATATATATATATATATATATATTTATAGAACCATACTCTCGACAGAGTGTCGGTGCTGCCGAAGCAGTTTCCTGGGCTGTTGGGCACAATCCTCGACACGTCGCCACTCCATCGCAGTAGTAAGTATATAGGTGTATATATATATATATATATATATATATTATATATTATATATATATTATATTTATATATATATATATATATATATATATTGTTACGGATCTCGAACCATTTGCATTCAACATACAGTTCCCAAAAGTCAGTTATGTCGTTAAGTACATGTGAGACAGGTTCCCTTTCCTTTTTTCTAGTGGGAGAATCAAAAACGTGCGTTGCGACTTCTTTTAGTTAGGTTATTAAATCTTTGCATCCAACGAACCCTCCAACAAGCCATCTAACAACCACAACCATCCCATCTGCATGACCCAACCTGCCCATCACGTGCCATCACCACCCGTTGGCTGCTCGTACCTTGACTTGCCGAGAGGGGCCTCGCGGTTCCAGTCCTCGGCTCGTAGACGGCTTGCTTTGTAGTGGGGCAGATAACAGCAATTTTTGAGAGGAATCGTGCAAATGATGATACAAGCATCAAATTTGGCACATTTTTCTCCAGGGATTCTAATCAAATCTGCCTGATTGGCCATTTGAAATCCAAATTTTGAAAAATTTGAAGAAAAAAAAAACACTTCAAAAAGTCAAGATCACGAATCAATGTTGGTTGCTGGCTGAGATTGGTGAAGTTTCAGAAACATCATCAAAGACGTTCCAAGTCTGCCATGCAGTTTTCTTCCTTTACCACGGAAGGCAGACACGACGTCACATCCAGTGAACGCATGGAAGTATGGGATCCCTCTAGCTTTCTCAGGCCCTATTGCAGAACTACCTCATGGACGGAATCCATCGTGCTTGGCTCTTGGCCAAAGGCAATCCACATGTTCTCAAGACCTAGTTCCTGTAAGGATGGCAGTACAGATATTGCTATGACTAGTACGTCCGTGTCATTAGCCTTAATGAATATGGACTTGCTACCATCCGTCGTTGCATCCCGTGCGTGTACAAATATTTGAGTGTCAGCTTCTTCATGACAACATGGAGACAGCATCCAGTGACTTCCTTGTGTTGCTAATGGCATCTTCTCCTTTTGTGACAATGACTGTGCTTGTCGTCTGTGCTTCACACATCTTTTCCGCAAGGAAGTGAAACAGCTCAGTCTTGTTGCTGTCATCTCAAAGAAGCTTCTCCAGTTACTTGGGTCTTACTGGTTCCTGTCACTCTTCTTCTGATTCCTTGCCCCATTTTCGACCTTGCCTCAGACTTCAGACTTGACTTCTTGTACACATCAAACACTACGTCCACTCTCTCGTACCTGGCACTAGGATTCCACCTTTGGGATGATGTCTTCTTTAGCATAGTCATCAAATATCTTTGAAGTGCATGGAGGTAGGGCATTGATAAGTGCTGAGCCATCAATGATGACTGCATCTCCCTTGGTTCTCTGTCTGGGATGTTCACTTGCGCTTCAAGAATTTCAGCCAGCTGTGACTTCAAATTTTTTTGAAGTTTTTTTTTTCTTCAAATTTTTCAAAATTTGGATTTTCAAATGGCCAATCGGCAGATTTGATCAGAAAGCCTGCAGAACAGAAATGCCAAATTTGATGCTTGTATCATAATTTGCACGATTTTTCTACTATCTACTACACTATTGGAAGTTATCATGGAAATATGGTCTGCCCAAGAAAGATCATGACTATTGGTGAGGCGCAAAAGTTTGAGTGACAACCTCTTTAAGTGGTTTGTTTAGGAAGTAGATGGGAGGATTTGCCAGACCGTCATTTTGGTGAGACAACGTGAGTGTGTGGGATTTGTCTTGATTGAAAGGCCGTTCATCAGTCTTTCTTGTTCACTGCTGAAATCCAATGGCTTTTCCTGTCTAAATTTGTGAGGAAGTTGGAGGAAAATATTCCTGAACCATTCTTGAATTGCTTTGTGTACACCCTGTGGCACAGCAACTCTTCCTGATGGTAAGAAACTGCTAAATTCACCCACGACTGCTAAAAATACTCAAGCTTGACTCCTTGTTTTTGCCAATCAATAGGGTGGTGAAACAGAAGTGACATGGTCAATGATGTAACGTGCATAAGCTTTATAGTCAGAGTAAACTTTTTGTCATTCCTTAATGAAGATTATTGAAACTTGCTCAAGAAAGACCTAATTTCGTCACTTGTCGTTGGACCACGTGCGAAGCAAACATCACTGATTGTGATCCTAAATTAAATTGTGTAGTAAGATCCAATAAAGGCTTAAAGTATTCCCACCAAAGCCATTCAACATGTGCAATTGAAATGAACACTGCAGAGCAAGCAGACCCATGAAACGCCACAAAATACAATTCATTACATGGAAAAGTACTCTATGTAGTACTGAACTGCAAAGCGATATGATCTCCCAACTTTGTCAACAACAACAATAAAAATAGAGGACCATGGTTCTGTAGCTCACCTTGCTGGTTGCCAAAAAGTGGAGTGACGGATGGATCATGGTAAAATAAAATCTGAATTTATAATACACATTTTAGGTCGAGTAGGATTGACATGATGTTCACAGTAATAACTAGAGGGGGAGCACTCGGGAGAGTGCAAAACCTCCGCCGCCAATACTGCTGGGTACTCAAGTGAACCTTATATCTTATTCATTAAATATGATGTCAACAGTGCTGACAGTTATAGTTCTTTTCTCCAACATTTTTTTTTGGCGGGGGGGGGGGGGGCAGGTTGGAAATCACTTAAAACATGTAGAAATGCAAAAAAAGAAATCGAAATTTTGTTGAAAAAAAAAAGTTGCAAAAATTTTTTTTTCTCTAACAATTTTTTTTTGGGGGGGGGGGTTGGAAATCACTTAAAACATGTAGAAATGCAAAAAAAACAAATTTTGTCTAAATTTTTTTTGGGGGTGGTTGGAAATCACTTAAAACATGTAGAATGCAAAAAAAAATTCTTTTTTTTTGGGGGGGGGGGGGGTAACAATTTTTTTGTGGGGTTGGAAATCACTTAAAACATGTAGAAATGCAAAAAAAAAAAAATTTCTCTTAATTTTTTTGGGGGTGGGTTGGAAATCACTTAAAACATGTAGAAATGCAAAAAAAAAGTTTCTCTTTTTTTTGGGGGGGGGTGACAATTTTTTTGGGGGGGGTTGGAAATCACTTAAAACATGTAGAAATGCAAAAAAAAAAATTTTTTTTTTCTCTTAACAATTTTTTTTTTTGGGGGGGGGGGGGGGGGAACAATCCAAAATTTAATGGCATGATCCTTGGACCATACCTAACCCCCCCCCCCACCAAGTTTCGTCGAAATCCGTCGAGGAGTTTTTCCGTAATACTGTTCACAAACAAACACACAAACAACAAACAAACAAACAAACAAAACAGAAAGGGGTGAAAACAGTAACCTCCATCCATCTTCGAAGATGGCGGAGGTTAATAATAATAATTGGAACCATACTCTGTACAGAGAGTGTCGGTGCTGCCGAAGCAGTTTCCTGTGCTATTGGGCACAATTCTGGACGGGTCGCCACTCCAACGCAGGATACTCAAATGGCTCAATTATCCCAGCAAGCTGGTACTCAATTTGCCGACCTCGGAAGGATGAC
>CM068963.1:54592091-54607083 GCA_035128595.1 Eptatretus atami
AAATTCAGACCTAATTAAACACCGTCCAACAGAAATCCTTTTGAAAAATACATTTTCGAATTTTATGCTTCATGTCCATTATTACGTGGAATTACCCTTATGCCTTCACAGCAAGAACAAACATGGCAATCACTTGGACGGATGGACCTTATTGTGTTGTTTTTTTTTTAAATGTGTTGATGTTGAAGTGAGAGGTGGATTACAAATGGAGATCGCACAAAGCGATCCTTACACATTTTCAGTGGATAATACACCTCCCGAGTCACCGAACGGAACTGCGGGACCCAACAAAGGCGGAAACGTACGTCAAATCGATGTGAGATTGAAAGCACGTTAACTTTTTCCCAAAACGAACAACCAAGCAGCTTGGAGAGCGCTCCGCCAAGTGGCTTAAGCATTCAAGCAAGCACTCCAACAAAACGGTCGATATGAAATGGCTCCTTTGGAACGCAATTGGCAATCACCGACCCATCATATTAAATATACACCTCCTGGAGATGCCAGAAATGTCACATGTGTCCAAATTGGCCAAATGAACACTTTTCTCAGAGTCAGAACTGCTTGTAAGTTCGATTCTGGAACTTAAATTTTGTAATTCGTTTAATTTAAGAGATACTCGTGGTGAACGCATATATGCGGAAATGAAATAAAACAACGAACGCTGACATCTCCAGGCGTTTATAAGCATTGCAATGTACCCAGCGATTCTTAGCTATGATGAACAGCTTGTTCCAAGTCAAGTTGAGGTTGAGCAGGTCAAAAAACATGGCAGCTTCAGACCACAGCGAGGTTACCCAGGAAACGCCGAAAGACCCCAGACAGCGAGGTGCCCGAGGATCGCCTGATGAAGGATATAATTAAATAAGGCCATTAATTATCTTCAAAAGCGATGTTTTAATTAACCCAAACACCCAATTTTCACTCTTGCACTTCCTTGGAGTTTTCTTTGTATGCATGCAGTTTCAGGCTGCTAGGTTTTATAGTTTTGGAGTTATGGAGGTGACATATACACACAAACACACGCAAGCACACTGACACACAGGACAGCACGCACCTCTCTCTCTCTCTCTCTCTCTCTCTCTCTCTCTCTCTCTCTCTCTCTCTCTCCTCTTCTCTCTCCTCTTCCTCTCTCTCTCTCTCTCTCTCTCTCTCTCTCTCTTCTCTCTCTCTCTCCCTGTCCCCCTCTTCCTCTCCCTCTCTCTTGTCTGTCTCTCTCTCCCTGTCCCCTCTCCCTCTCCCTCTCCTTGTCTGTCTCTCTCTCTCTCCCTGTCCCTCTCTCCTTCTCTCCTTCTCTCCTTCTCTCCTTCTCTCTTTCTCTCCTCTCTCTTTGTGTGTGTGTATCTCTATCTCTCTCTCATGCACGGCCACATCTTTTAAGTTATAAACTCCAAACTCGGGCTACAAATACAACTTTGTATGGGAGGGGTAACACAGGCTATGTGGCCGTGGCCTCACACAGGGGTGTGTGCGGGCAGGTGGGGGGCTATATTCTCTATGTAAATGTGTAGTGCCACCTGGTTGTGTTGGCAGAGAGTATTCCAATTTCCAAATTTCCTTTGGTTATAGTGTTCTTCACGGTTCTCTTCTTCGACAATGCTGGGTAAATATATTAGTCATATTATGTTTGCCACACCAGCACTTGTTCTAATGGTAACTGTAAATGGACAGCAGGAAGAGGAAAACGATACTGTACAATTAATAAATACAATTGTGGAATTGTCAGGTGTGTGCGTGCATGTGGTGCGGTGCGTTGCATTGCACTGCCACCATTCCAGTGACAAGTTCCAATTGAATATGATCCCTCTGCTTGCCAGCTCGACTACTGAGGGAGCGGTTGGGTTGGTGAGGGGGGGAGGGGGGGATGGTGAGTTCACGTCACGCTGATGTTCACGCCATAAATTCATTTTGCTGCATCATACACATACAGTATTAATGTGATTTTGTATGATTATTTTTTCTGTATATATTTGTAAGTTTTATGAAACACTTTCATTCTTGTAAACTTGACAAATATCAGTTTTCCGACTGTCTTGTCCAGTGTTTGATGTTCCCAATAAACCGAAATGATTGATTGATTGATTGATTGATGGATTGATTGATGTAAGCCAGAAACGTGTCTGTGGATCAATTTCTCTCTCAAGGGGTTGGGTTGATATTGTCATAAAGGCTTCCAAATCCTATACTGGGGTTTAGCGATGAGTTAATTATGAACAACCAAATCAAAAACTTTTTTTCTTTTTGCATGTTTAATTATTTAATTACTTTACCCTTTATTTTTTTAACTTCCAATGGTATGACTGCATTTAATGTGTGATCATTTTATCTCTGCAAATGTGATTATACCATATCAAAGGTTATCTTCATTTTACAGAAATTATCAGACGTATTCTCCACTTCATTTTGAACTGCCGAGTTCAGTCATGACGTAAACAAGCACCATTTATTCTCCATAAATCAACATGGTTTTGCTTCATTTTGAAATCCTTTTTTCCCTTTCTACATTGGTTTTCATTTTAATACCACTGCAATATTGATATTGTTTTTGTTACACAACCTCAGGCTAGTGCAAGTGAGGGCATCATTTTAAAATATAAAAAGAGCCATCGTTAAAATTCTTTTTGAAACATTGACCTTTAGTTTTGCATTTCACATGAGGTGAAACGATCCCTGGTTATGTATGTCTGTGTGTGAGGTTGACGACACATTTTATCTGCATGCCTGTTTGGCTGCAGTGGCAGTGTGCTGATCAATAGGAAATGGGCCTAATGAATGGCAATTTGGCTTTCCAGCTCATGCAGCATGACTGCTTCCTTCACACGAACCTCCTGTAGCAGGAAAGCCTAAAATGCAATGAATTGACCACCAGGGTTTCCCTTCACTCATTATAAATTGCCCTCTCACATTCTGATAAAGTGGTGTTCTTGAACCATTTGCCAACCTGCTACCACAAGCAGCTTCTGGGGCAATCTTTGAGACATATCACCACTCAAAATGCTCAATGATTGGAAATCCCAAGCTTCAGAATGTGCTTCATGTTTTTTTGGTTTTTAGTTAAACATATTGCATCATTAATACCAGTTAGCCAAATCCTCCACTTTTGACGCCTATGATCTGCAATTCTTTCTCAAACATGTGTAGGTGTTTGGGCATCTGTGCATACAATGACCATGCCCATACCCGGCTGCACGCACGATGTCTGTGCCCGGCTGCGCACACAATGCCCATGCCCGGCTTCATGCACAATGCCTGTGCTTGGCTTTGCGCACAATTCCTGTTTCCAGCTGCACTCACATTGCCCGCGTACTCCCGGTCCCGTCTGTGAGCACGCCTGGTTCCTGTCCCCATCTGTGAGCACACCCGGCTCCCCGCCCTGGCTCTGTCTGTATGCGTGCATGCCCAGCTCCCGGCCTTGCCTCTGCCTGCGCACACAACCATCTTCCGGCCCCGTCTGCGCACGCCCGGCTCTTGGACCTGGCTCTGTCTGTGAATGCCCTGCTCCGGCTCTGTCGCCGTGTGTGCACTCCAGCCTCTCGACCCAGACTCTGTCTTACCTGCTCCTGGCCCTAGCCCTGTGCGTGTGCCTGGTTCTGGCTTTGTCTGCTCTACACACATGCATGCCCAGCTCTGATTCCTGTGTTTGTGCCTGACTGTGTTGGTAATGACTCCCTGGCTGGCCACCACCACCCGAGGTTTAATTATGTGCAATTACAATGATCACAATGCCTTAATCTCCATTCCACTTGGGGCCAGTCTGTACTTTGGGACGATGACCGGAATGGCGCAAACTCCCAACTGCTTTTACTTCTGCTTGACCGGATTCTTCAACCCAGCCCAAAGTAATGAGGAACATCTTTTCCTTGTTAGCAGTAACACATCTAATTAGTCCAGCTGCTTCATTAACACAAATATATGGTGAGGGGGGGGGGGGGAGTTAGCTGTGCTGTGTCTGCCTTTATCGCTTTTAATATTTTCACTCACCTTTTAATCTGTGCCACGAATAAATACCTTACAATGTAGCTTTCTGGAAATGTTAATCTGGTGTCCATACTGTTGGGGATGTTAAAATGTTATTCCTATGAAAAACATTCAATCGCCAAAGACCTGCCTATGACATCAGGAATCTCACTCACTGCTGAGAATGATTTTACTGCCTGGGATCTGTAAAAAAAATGCTTCCACATATAATGTGCTCAGTTTTGTTTCATCGTTCGAGGGGAAATCTTCTTAACTCTATTGTCGGGCTTTCTTTTGTCACATTATAACAAACATCTTGTTGATTTGATAAATTTCACGATCTGCAGAACAAGTTGTTCTGAAGCCGAGTACATAATCTTTTGGTTGTCATGCTGTTGGCAACAGCTATATTTGCGGCCGCAATATCGATTTGACAAGGATTCTCTTCCTAAATCGGTTTCGTAGACTAATTGTTGCCAAGCTAGATTTTGATTTTCAAGAACACTTCTTTAAATCTTCACCAGACACTATACGACAGTTACGTATTTTGCTTTGACATTCACACATGTACAAATGTATATTGTTCTACTTGCATGTTGAAGTAATATCACAATAGTACGTGATAAAGGGAATGTAATGAGCTGATAATCCTCGGCATTAAGAAGCGGCCTGAATTCTGTAAATATATCGATTTTTACAAAGTTGTAACAAAGGGTTTGTTTGTGTGAAAGTGATCAGAAGCGAATGCGGACGCTGCATACAATTTAAATATTTTTACAGCGCGTGCGCTGTATACAATTGCACCGAGTTTGAAATGTCCCCGGTGTCTACCACGTCTCCGTGTCCCCTGTCCCCCCCCCCCCCCCCCCCCCACGTGCCTCAAGACAGCCAATGACGGCCGTCCGGTAGATGGCAGTGCGTAACCTAGACGGAAATAGCGAGAATTGATGGAAATACCCGAGTATTTCAATGGAAATTTGTGAAACTAATGTGTTATATATGTGAAAACCATTTAATTTATTGCTTGACGGGAAAAAACCAAGAAACGCGTCCCTCTCATGTACGAACGACCGAAAGACGTCATTTCCGCCCACCATCGCATTTCCGCCGAAAGACGTCATTTCCGCCCACCATTGCATTTCGCGCCGAAAGACGTCATTTCCGCCCACCCGATGCATTTCGCGTCGAAAGACGTCATTTCCGCCCACCATGGCATTTCGCGTCGAACGCTGAAAGCTAAGTTCTTCTTATTTTACATCATTCTTTTGCGGCCCCCTGCCACGCTGTATCGAACGATTTCATTCCTTCTGTTATATATAAAGGTGCTTATCACAATAATAACAAGATTTTTACATTTCAAATATTAAGTACGCTTTTTAATTGTTTTTTTCAACTGAAAAAGCATAAATTGCATATTTTTAACATTAGTGTACTCATTTGCTTCACCACACGTGCTGTATTGAAGGATTTCACTTGTTACCAACATTTTTGAGAAAATGATCCACAGGATTTCTTGAATGTAAATATTGAGCATCAAAGGAAGATGTTCAACACATGTTGAGAAATCTTTTAAAAGGTCAAATGCTTTTGAGTTTGAACTGAAAATGTTATTTTTAAATCTCAAACTGTCTTCCACCAAACATTTTGATACATTTTCCTGTACAGTTTTTATGCCTCCGCACCAAGGGTGCCAGAGGCATTATGTTTCCTGGTTGTCCGTCTGTCTGTTCGTCCGTCCGGATTTTCGTTTACGCGATAACTCAAGAAGAAAATTGTAGAATTTCATCAAACTTGGTAAAAAGGTAAAGTAAGACAGGGCAATTAAGTGATTAGATTTTGGGCTAGATGTGATAAAGGTCAAGGTCAAACTCTGACATTTTACTGTTTACGCCCTAACTCAAATATTGGACAGAATTTCATCAAACTTGGTACAAAGGTAAAGTTTGACAGGGCAATTAACTGATTAGATTTTGGGCCAGATATGATAAAGGTCAAGGGTCAAATATGTCAATACTCAAGTGTTTGTGCGGGAGAGCAGAGGCATACCCGTCGACTGCGTGCAGTCGAATTACTCTCGTTACAATTGATTTTTACTTCATCTTCTGCTGATTTGTCTTAAACAGTTTGTGTGTAGTGGTCACTTGGTATTGACAAAGCTTGCTCGCACACCCGGCTGCCTCCCCCTCCCACCCCGCACTCCCAGCCCCATTGACTTGGGGACATGTCTTTTATACCATATATGCGTGGGGGTGGTGGAGGGGAAGGGTGTGCAAAGTTAAGCCGTTATGTATGTAATATGTAGACAAATGTGCATAATGATCAAAAGCAAAACTAATATCTACACATTTACCAATTAGCAAGTAATGTTATGTTGTAAGCATTACATTGTCATATGTGCGCTGGCAAGATAGCTCAGGTAGCATATTCACCTTTGAGGTGAGGTGTTTAGTCTGGGATCAATACCCGACTGTCATCCCAATGATTCGTAGGCATGCTGTTGCATCAAAGGGTGCACCATCCTCTGGATGGGATATAAAGCCTGATGCCCCATCTGCTGAACATTTGCTGTTGAACTTTGACGATCCTTTTTTTACCTTTCGAAAAGAGTAAGCCATTGTGTGTCCATCCCATGGCGAATTTATTTTCTCTCACCGTGAAGAGAAACGACAAATAGCCTGGTACTTTCCTCTCCTCGTGACTGCTTCAGCAGCGCCAAAGCTCTGGAAGAAGCATGATCACGAACGGATGTTGATGTAGTCTGTTGTGTGCTAATTTCAGGCCGTACTGTTTTGTCTTTACTCAAGATCAAATCGACTTGGAGCGTTTGCAATGATTTCAAGGAGAACCTGAAATATAGTGTAGCTGCCCTTGGAAGAAAAAAAAATCCATCCTCTATTCAACTCGGCATCGGCCTACCTTGTTGGCGCAGCTGCCTCGGTTGCACCTGTGTTTTTGCTGATGGGCCTTTTCACCAAGTCCCTCAGCATTTCGTTAGCCAGCTGCAGAGGCATTGAGCGTGCAGGGTGTTGCATCTTGCCTTCTGCTGGGACTCATTTTGCATGACAAAGATGTGCTGCTTATTTGGCAACAGGGGATCTTTCTCAATACCCGCCTAATGAAAAGATCATTTTTAAATGACACAGCTGGGCTGGGAAAACTGTGGAGGGTGAGCTACCATTGATATCTCCTCATGCAAAGATGGTACATATAATGCCCACCAAATACCCTTTAAAATCTGCAAGCTAGCGACAAGCATCGATAAAGTCCTCTTGCAGTCCGTGTCTCATTTGCAGCAATGACTTTTTGGTGGCTTTTAAGCTGACTGCCTATCCTTCATTATGTTGCCTTTGAGCAATATAGCAGCACCTAGCCATCAGTTCCATCAAGCATGGCGGTGTTTCCTAGCAACCAGCTACCAGCCTTGACAAAAGGGCCATTATAGTAATGTACAGAGTGCCCGCTTGGAGGAAATTCCTCATTGATTTGATGTCCATGGGAATCAAAATGCTCCTAGATGTTTCGAGCAAATGGCGAAGAGCACTTGAGTCTCCTGTTTTTTCCTTCTGCTTTTAAAAATGTGAGCTCGCTTTGTCTTTCCACTTAACAAGAGGTTCATAGTTGCACAAATCCCACAACAGACTCGAGTCGACTAAAAATAATTCTCACTTTCAAGCGAGTCGATCTTTGCAAGCTTATAGACGAACTTTATATGTAACGGGCTGAGCCTTGGTCGACGCACAAGCGTTATCATTTGTCAAGATATGTTGCCATGTCACAAAGCTGCAACACATAGAAATGGAACAATGGTGTTTTGCTAGCAGTGATGTTCAAGGGTGCATTTGAGCTATAAATCAAACTGGTTTTGTTTTTCTCTCTTCCGGTGGAAGAGGGCTGTTTGGCTTTTATTTATTTATTTATTTGTTTGTTTGTTTGTTTGTTCACGGTCTGCAGGTATCTGTCATCGCCATTCCACAGAACAGACTGAAAACGGAGCAAGTTGGCCTCAATTCTGTCCTTGCACCTGTGAGAGTTTGGGGCAGTTTGAAAATTTTTCACAAGGGCCACTGCATGGTCGCTATGGCCCGGAAGGCCGCTTTTTTGGCTTTGGCCTTTCTCATGGCCTGCGTGTTTCTGCGGTCACATGGTGCAGCACCTGGCGCCAACGTGCAATCTGCCATCCGCAATGCCTCGGCACCACTGTCCTCGCCTCATGCTGACCGGCGTCCCCTGCGCGCAGGCAAACACGGCCATCATCGCGGTCGGTGGTGGCGTGCTATGGCCAGGGACCCATCTCTGAGTCCCCGGTTCCCTCGCGCCATCATTATCGGTGTGCGCAAAGGTGGCACACGGGCCCTGCTTGAAATGCTGAGCATGCATCCATCCGTCATTACTGCCGAGAAGGAGCTGCATTTTTTCAATACCAACGAGAAGTTCAGCAAGGGTCCCGAATGGTACCGTCTGCAGATGCCCCCTTCACACGACGATCAGGTCACCTTGGAGAAGACACCAGCTTACTTCACTGAACCTGAGGTAAGGCATGTGGGTATGAAAGAACATTGCTGAAAATTGCTGTGTTAATTGTATTATTATTATA
The DNA here is from genome assembly GCA_035128595.1 of Eptatretus atami. Taxonomy (NCBI): domain Eukaryota; kingdom Metazoa; phylum Chordata; class Myxini; order Myxiniformes; family Myxinidae; genus Eptatretus; species Eptatretus atami. The sequence goes on from CM068963.1 coordinate 54,600,640, forward strand.
TGTTTGTGTGGTTTGTGCATTTGTTCTTCCTGTAACTGATTCTCTCAATTATAGAATTTGGGACTGAGAAAAAGAAGAAGATATTTGCAATTGTTTTATTTTTTTATTTTTTAGTAGATTGAAATTTTGAATCATCCCACAGTACGTAGGGCAACGGTAAAAGCCATTTGGTCCATCACACTCGTGGCAAACCTCCATATGGCATCACACCATTCACATGCATGTACAATGGTCATACAGTATTAATTATTTCGATAAACCAAATCAGGGAATTTGGTGAGGGTAAAGACAAAGAAAGATCGACACTTTTCAAACTATTGAGTGATGTATCGATATCCACAGCCTTTTGCAGATGCGATGACTAGCTTTGAAACCCCAAGTAAAGGATTGCGTGATTTGAATATACAGTGGCTCCCTGTTGTAGCTGTACTCGGACGGCACTTTTTGATCTTTACACTTTTTTTTTTCCTTTCTTTCAAGTTGTTTGGCATTCTTGGGAATAGAACCAAGCTGAGATTGCTTGGTGCCAACTGCCAAGCATGCCGAATGACCGTCAGACATTCCCCCCATGAAGATCAAGCTGTCGATGCAGGGCAATCACATTATCGCACATGACACTGTTTGCACATACTCTGGGAAATGCCTTTCCGGAATACGTTTAAATTTCACGGCAAGTTAGCGATTATGCACTAGTCAATTATTATTAGTTGTAAGAAGTGGGGTGAATCCTGTACTTTTGCAACCTTTTTTAAATTATTATTTAATTTTTCATTGTCTGACCTCAGTGTGAATGACTTCTGCGGAAGTCTTAACATTTTGTACAAACAGATCCTCATCCTACTCCCCCCCCCCCCACACCCCTGCCTTTTTTATTCTCCTGAATAGCATCTAGATTGTTGGTGTCATTGTAATTTTGGTGCAGTGCTGTTTAAAATGATTTATTCTTTTTAAACGTGATTTTAATACAATTCTCTGTGAAGATAAATGTTCCACTTGGGTAAATAATGTTCTTTGATTTGTTTTTTTTTATGTGGAGGTAGAATTGCAAGCCCTAAAGCTCAATGCATTCCTCTCTTATGCATTTTCCTTGTAAATAGATGGCAGGCAGTATTTCTCTTGGGAATCTTATAAAATGGCACAATGAAGTCTAATGGACTTTGTAGAATGGACTATTTTAGTGCAGATCTGCCCCCAAACCACGACTCTGTCACGCACCAAACTCGTTTCGTGCCAAAACAGCGCTTGCTGGAGGGCAGGACACTCAGTGCTTTCTCCAGCTCACTGCTGGGAAATTGCACTCGGATCAGGCATTATGGCCATGTCTACAAATGGTGGTGCTCAGTAAAAAGACACGTTTTCTGAATCACATGATTGCTATGTAGTACCATTAGGCCTGTATAAAATGCGCTCCAGGGATAGTCGATCCGGCATCGAAGTTAACGCAGCAGCTTTTGTACTTTTCCAGTGTTCAGTTGTGCAGCAGAATTTGTGACGTTCCTAATCCAGGGATGAAAAGTATCAAGAATTGGTTAGTGCCATTCCAGGAAGACAAATAATTTGGAATTTAAATGGATATGGTAATTGATTTTAAAAAAAAAGTGTCTTGTTATTTGTACAGTAGTGATGTTCCTCCATATTGCTATTTTGGCACTTGACAAAAGAAAACTGGAAAATATATTTTGACGTAAATGAGTTGATGGATATGCCTTCGCCCACGTTGCGTTTCAACCCACTCTTATGTTTGATCTCAATTAAAGGTCAAATGAGACAGTGCAAGAGAGAAAAGAGAGAAAATAACAGATGCTACTAACTCGAGTTCTGATCTGCAAAAGTATTTTTCAAAGGGCACGTGACCGTTGACCTGTTTAACCCAAAAATTGAATCAGTTCGTTGTATCACAATCCATACTTGTGCCAAGTTTGGTTGAAGTCCCTTCTGTGGTTCACAAGTTATTGTGGTAACGAAGTTTTTCAATTAAAGGTCACATGACCATATACCTTTGACCTTTTGTCCCAAAAATCGAATCGGTTCATCTTTGCATCATATACATATTTGTACCAAGTTTTGTCAAAATCCCTTCAGCAGTTCATCAGTTATCGTGGTAACGAAAACCTGCTCTGGACGCACAGCCGGCGCACGGCCCACAAACATTAGTGCATTTGGCTACAGAGGCATAAAAAGGAAAATACTGTGTGATTAATGTTCAAAATTTGGATTCCTTTAATTTTTATGCACCTACAAAGTGTGACCTGTTGGTCCAGCTTTCTCCCAGCTATTCCATCATCAACAACTATTGAGATGACATACTAAAGTACAACGTGACACTGCACATTCAAAATCGTATCGCTAAAATATTTGGCTTCGTCAGGATATTTACTACTTGGCTGAAATTTAGTAAAATGGTTTCGTTGTTACCCCACGTGCGCAAAGCAAAAAGCGGGGTGAAACGAATGGTTCACTTTGTCTGCTGTCTGTCTGTCTGTCAGTTTATGATTGAGGAATAACTTGATTTCAGTTGAATTATATTTTTAACACGATTCGGAACATGAATTGGAAAACGAACCTGTAATTTAGCAGAACTTTTTATCTGAATTTTTTTCGATCATGCATGCGCAGAGAGGAGTAAGATAATATTTTTTGTCTGTCTACCTGTCCGGCAGTGAAACAAAATCGAAAATGATTCCAAAACAGGAAACGTGCTATTTTTAAGGATGTCACAAAGGACACAAACAGGCATGAAGAACTAATATAACATGGTAGATAAGGTAAATGTAAAAGACGCTGCAGCAACGGCGGTAAACTTTTCTGAAATTTTTTTTTCCCTTCAACTGATAAAATTCTATTTTATTTAAATTGAATGTGCACTTGAACACTGTAGAACACAAATCGCCTGATAGGCACTTTCAAAAACCATTCGTTTAACAGTACCCAGACAAAATATTCCAGCATTTTACATCATCTCGACCAATCAAATTTGCTGTTCGCAGACCCTGCCCATGGCCTTTTTTCTCAAGACTGCGTGAGGTAAGGTGTTCCATGAACTCTCCAGTTTTAAATTGTGCACACTAGTTGTCAGTAAGTGTCTATGTGTTTGTGCAGCTGACTGTTCAAAAGAACCATACACACTTGCGTCAAACCCTCGTCTACAGTGTAATGGCACTTGAATCCTTGAAATGGCTGTTGCCGCTAAATTAGTTGCCGCAATACATTTGGAAGAATGGAGCTTTATTTTTAACCAACTGGAAAGCTTCCATGAAAACCAAAGTGTGCTGTGGTGTATTATGTGAAAACTAGAAGGGCACTCTTCAACGTCGCAATGTCGCCAGATATGCCTCCACCCACATTATTACATCATCATAATACTTGTACCTAGTCTGATTTAAATCCCTGAACCCAGATTCAAAATATTAAATAATTCTGGCTGCCAAACCATTCGTCCGATCAGGTCGACATTTAAAACTTATATTCCCCATCACTAATAGATCATAATTGTGACTTTTCACGCCGATTGATGAAGCGGTTCAAGAGAAAGTTTTTTTTTTTAAAGATTTTCCTTCAATCCAATATTGCTGACAAACCATGTGACCAGTTATTTATTTGTGAGCACCCTGGTATCCCCAATGCTTGGGTAACATGTGGGTGAAGTTCCTCAATCTGTCGAGCCGTTCTGGAGAAGATTTTAAAAGTTTTATTCTTCAAAAAATCATAGCTGCCAAACCATGTGACCTCTGACGTCATAGGTGGAGAACTTTTTGTTCCACATGGATAGGCCTGTAAAGTTTCGCCTCAATCTGTTCAGTTGTTTCAGAGAAAAATTTTGAAGGTTTGTATGTTTAAAAATAAATATGACTGCTGAACCCTAGATGACCTTCAAAAATTTTCATATTGATTGGACACAGCATTCGACGTATGCAATTATGACATCACAACGAAGTCATCCATGACATCATCAAATAAAAATCACACTTGTTTCCCATGGGGGAGTATTTGACACGTGCCAAGTTTAATTTTTTTTTTCCTGAAGCGCTTTCGGAGATACGAAGGTCCATAGTTTTTCCTTTTTGCCAACATGGCTGCCACACCACCACGTGACCTATGACATCATAATTATCATTAAAACATTGTACATGAGTAGCCACATCTATGGTCAAAATTTTGTGTCAATCAGATAAGCTGTTGCAGAGAAGACAAAGAAAATTTGCATGGATGGACGTACGTACTTACGAACGTACGGCCGGAAGGACAACCTGAAAACATAATGCCTCTGGCGACTTCATCAGCGGAGGCATAAAAAAAGGTTGATACAGAAGTTGAGGCCCAAAGAAGAGCTTGTTGACAGAGGATGAAAGGACAATAATTTTAAGTCTTGTTGTGGGAAATGGACAATGGGCAGACAACCAACTTGGTTGTTTGTTTGCTTTAACTTTTTATTTCGATTCAATATTTGCTCTTGGGGTGGCTGGAAGAAATGTGAACACACAGCTTGATAATCCATAACTTGCCAGTTGTTCATCTCCATCAACAGTCTTACTTTTGATTTTAAGCTGAACCACCATGGTTAATCCTCTCTGTGTGACCACTGACAGTAAATTACAACATTTCCGAGGAACATTCACCATTCCGTGGATATAAAAGATACATCAATTTCTTAATAGTACAATATTGGTTCATATCTGGTAGAAATTAAAAATTCATAATTTTACTATTCATGTTGAGAGGGTTAAAGACCTGATGAATGATGTTGGGGCAAATAATTTCGTTTTTGCACCAACTTATGACAATTTAGACGGTTTAACTTTTGTTTAGCCATGACCTCTTTCACAACTGTTAATTCCAACCAGATACAAGAAGAAAGTAACCATGAAAGGAAATTGGAAGGACAAGTCCTGTTGTATTTCTATATGTGCAATTGTGACGTGGAACAGAACTTGCTGCAATGTCGGCTGAGGAAAAATTGCAGGCTTGGTGCAGCAGCTCATGGTGTGTAATATGCACTCAGTGTACAAAACATGAGGAACACCTGCTTTTTCCATGAAATAGACTGATCAGGTGAATCCAGGTGAAAGCTACGATCCCTTATTGATTGCACCTGTTAAATCCACTTCAATCAGTGTAGATGAATGGTAGGAGACAGGTTAACGAAGGATTTTTAAGCCTTGAGACGATTGAGACACGGATTGTGTTTGTGTGCCATTCAGAGGGTGACTTGGCAAGACAAAAGATTTAAGTGCCTTTGAAAGGGGTATGGTGGTTGATGCCAGGCGCACCAGTTTGAGTGCATCAAGAACTGCATCGCTGCTGGGTTTTTCATGCTCACCAGTTTCCCGTGTGTATTAATAATGGTCCACTGCTCAAAGGACATCCAGCCAATGTCAGACCAGTTGTCGAAAAGGGCTCATTGATGAAAGAGGCCAAAGGAGGCTGACACGAATTGTGCGAAGCAACAGACGGGTTACAGTTAGTTTACTGACAGCACAGTACAACATTGGTGCCGAAAGACCTATAAAAGAATGCATAACTCGTCGTATCTTTTCTTTCTTTTTTTTTTCCTTTTTTTTGTGGACACCTTGTCGAGGCTCGTATGAGAGCTAACGCACAGCACACAGCAAGAGTGGCATGAGACAAGAGGCTTGGGAGTGGGAAGGGCAAAACAGTGGGGAACAGAGACATTAGTAGATCTGTGGAAGAGAGAGGGATGGGTGGGGAACATGGGGTATACAAAATGGACATTAGAGGGACTTTCAGGAAGGAAAGCAGGGAATTTGAAGGAGGTGGATTTGGGATGTATTAACGGGGGTAGAAAAGATCGAGGATTTGGATGGGGGACGATAAGAGGTGGTGGTGTACAGCTGTTTTGAAGGCCTGGAGTGAAGAATGGGTTGAACAGAGTGAGGGAGTTTATTCCAAAGGTGGGAAAAAAGAGGAACTAAAGAGTGAAGGTGAGCAGTGATTCATGATTTTGTTAGTTTTACCAGAAGGGGGTTGTTAGCGGACCTTGAGCGCCCTGTGGAATTATGGTAGGGACAACTCAAAGACAGAGCAGGGGGGGCGAGACCGAAGAGGAGACTGTAGAAGACAAAAAGACCACCGACCTGCCTGTGGTGAGAGAGTGAGAGGCCCACAGACCACCCTCATCATGGGAGATACCAATGATCCGAAATGCCTTGGTTTCCACAGCGTGAAGCCAATAAAGGTGAGAGGCAGGAGCACCAGCCCAGAGCGGAGAGCGGTACTCCATCAGGCTGCGGACGAACGATATGTATGTGGTCAGGAGCTCAGGTGGACCGAGGAAGGACTTTGCAAGACGGAGGATTCCCAGTCGGCGACTGGCTTTGAAGGCCAGGTTGGAAATGTGGCTTTCCCAGGAAGGATCATGACAGATAATGAGACCCATGAGCTTGAATGAAAGGACTTCTTCCAGAGCATTGTTGAGAAAGTAGATGG
>CM068963.1:54619139-54631470 GCA_035128595.1 Eptatretus atami
GAACACACAGTAACATGTAAGTGAGAAAATAAACAGTTAAAACGGGACAAATAAGGACCGGAAACTTAACTTTGAGAAAGTCGGCAAAGACCCCTGAGAGAACCTGCCGTTGCTGCAAACTAAGAACCAGAAGTCGACATGAATGAAATATGAATGGAAACCAAGAACCAGAATACCTTGACACGAATGGCGTATGGTAGCCGATGACCATCCAGTGTTCCACTTCTTTCAGCAAAAAACAAAAACCTGTGGTTGCAGTGAGCTAAGGAACGAAAACACTGGACACTGGAGGATTGGAAAAACATTGCCTGGTCTGATGAATCCCGGTTCCTTGTTTTTCTCTCTCCGGTGGAAGAGGCTGTTTGGCTTTTATTTATTTATTATTTGTTTGTTTGTTTGTTTGTTCACGGTCTGCAGGTATCTGTCATCGCCCATTCCACAGAACAGACTGAAAACGGAGCAAGTTGGCCTCAATTCTGTCCTTGCACCTGTGAGAGTTTGGGCAGTTTGAAAATTTTTCACAAGGGCCACTGCATGTCGCTATGGCCCGGAAGGCCGCTTTTTTGGCTTTGGCCTTTCTCATGGCTGCGTGTTTCTGCGGTCACATGGTGCAGCACCTGGCCGCCAACGTGCAATCTGCCATCCGCAATGGCTCGGCACCACTGTCCTCGCCTCATGCTGACCGGCGTCCCCTGCGCGCAGGCAAACACGGCCATCATCGCGGTCGGTGTGGCGTGCTATGGCCAGGGACCCATCTCTGAGTCCCCGCGTTCCCTCGCGCCATCATATCGGTGTGCGCAAGGTGGCACACGGGCCCTGCTTGAAATGCTGAGCATGCATCCATCCTCATTACTGCCGAGAGGAGCTGCATTTCAATACCAACGAGAAGTTCAGCAAGGCCCCGAATGGTACCGTCTGCAGATGCCCCCTTCACACGACGATCAGGTCACCTTGGAAAGACACCAGCTTACTTCACTGAACCTGAGGTAAGGCATGTGGGTATGAAAGAACATTGCTGAAAATTGCTGTGTTAATTGTATTATTATTATATGTTGTGTGGTTTGTGCATTTGTTCTTCCTGTAACTGATTCTCTCAATTATAGAATTTGGGACTGAGAAAAAGAAAAGATATTTGCAATTGTTTATTTTTTTATTTTTTAGTAGATTGAAATTTTGAATCATCCCACAGTACGTAGGCAACGGTAAAAGCCATTTGGTTCCATCACACTCGTGGCAAACCTCCATATGGCATCACACCATTCACATGCATGTACAATGGTCATACAGTATTAATTATTTCGATAAACCAAATCAGGGAATTTGGTGAGGTAAAGACAAAGAAAGATCGACACTTTTCAAACTATTGAGTGATTGTATCGATATCCACAGCCTTTTGCAGAGTGCGATGACTAGCTTTGAAACCCAAGTAAAGGATTGCGTGATTTGAATATACAGTGGCTCCCTGTTGTAGCTGTACTCGGACGGCACTTTTGATCTTTACACTTTTTTTTTTCCTTTCTTTCAAGTTGTTTGGCATTCTTGGGAATAGAACCAAGCTGAGATTGCTTGGTGCCAACTGCCAAGCATGCCGAATGACCGTCAGACATTCCCCATGAAGATCAAGCTGTCGATGCAGGGCAATCACATTATCGCACATGACACTGTTTGCACATACTCTGGGAAATGCCTTTCCGGAATACGTTTAAATTTCACGGCAAGTTAGCGATTATGCACTAGTCAATTATTATTAGTTGTAAGAAGTGGGTGAAATCCTGTACTTTTGCAACTTTTTTAAATTATTATTTAATTTTTCATTGTCTGACCTCAGTGTGAATTGACTTCTTGCGGAAGTCTTAACATTTTGTACAAAAGATCCTCATCCTACCTCCCCCCCCCCACACCCCTGCCTTTTTTATTCTCCTGAATAGCATCTAGATTGTTGGTGTCATTGTAATTTTGGGTGCAGTGCTGTTTAAAATGATTTATTCTTTTTAAACGTTGATTTAATACAATTCTCTGTGAAGATAATGTTCCACTTGGGTAAATAATGTGTTCTTTGATTTGTTTTTTTTTATGTGGAGGTAGAATTGCAAGCCCTAAAGCTCAATGCATTCCTCTCTTATGCATTTTCCTTGTAAAAGATGGCAGCAGTATTTCTCTGGGAATCTTATAAATGGCACAATGAAGTCTAATGGACTTTGTAGAATGGACTATTTTAGTGCAGATCTGCCCCCAAACCACGACTCTGTCACGCACCAAACTCGTTTCGTGCCAAAACAGCGCTTGCTGGAGGGCAGGACACTCAGTGCTTTCTCCAGCTCACTGCTGGGAAATTGCACTCGGATCAGGCATTATGGCCATGTCTACAAAATGGTGTGCTCACGTAAAAAGACACGTTTTCGATCACATGATTGCTATGTAGTACCATTAGGCCTGTATAAAATGCGCTCCAGGATAGTCGATTCGGCATCGAAGTTAACGCAGCAGCTTTTGTACTTTTCCAGTGTTCAGTTGTGCAGCAGAATTTGTGACGTTCCTAATCCAGGGATGAAAAGTATCAAGGAATTGGTTAGTGCCAATTCCAGGAAGACAATAATTTGGAATTTAAATGGATATGTAATTGATTTTAAAAAAAAAGTGTGGCTTGTTATTTGTACAGTAGTGATGTTCCTCCATATTGCTATTTTGGCACTGACAAAAGAAAACTGGAAAATATATTTTGACGTAAATGAGTTGATGGATATGCCTTCGCCCACGTTGCGTTTCAACCCACCTTTTGTTTGATCTCAATTAAAGGTCAAATGAGACAGTGCAAGAGAGAAAAGAGAGAAAATAACAGATGCTTACTAACTCGAGTTCTGATCTGCAAAAGTATTTTTCAAAGGGCACTGACCGTTGACCTGTTTAACCCAAAAATTGAATCAGTTCGTTAGTATACAATCCATACTTGTGCCAAGTTTGGTTGAAGTCCTTCTGTGTTCACAAGTTATTGTGGTAACGAAGTTTTTCAATTAAAGGTCACATGACCATATACCTTTGACCTTTTGTCCCAAAAATCGAATCGGTTCATCTTTGCATCATATACATATTTTGTACCAAGTTTGTCAAAATCCCTTCAGCAGTTCATCAGTTATCGTGGTAACGAAAACCTGCCTCTGGACGCACAGCCGGCGCACGGCCCACAAACATTAGTGCATTTGGCTACAGAGGCATAAAAAGGAAAATACTGTGTGATTAATGTCAAAATTTGGATTCCTTTAATTTTTATGCACCTACAAAGTGTGACCTGTTGGTCCAGCTTTCTCCCAGCTATTCCATCATCAACAACTATTGGATGACATACTAAAGTACAACGTGACACTGCACATTCAAAATCGTATCGCTAAAATATTTGGCTTCGTCAGGATATTTACTACTTGGCTGAAATTTAGTAAAATGGTTTCTTGTTACCCCACTGTGCGCAAAGCAAAAAGCGGGTGTGAAACGAATGGTTCACTTTGTCTGCTGTCTGTCTGTCTGTCAGTTTATGATTGAGGAATAACTTGATTTCAGTTGAATTATATTTTTAACACGATTCGGAACATGAATTGAAAACGAACCTGTAATTTAGCAGAACTTTTATCTGAATTTTTTTCGATCATGCATGCGCAGAGAGGAGTAAGATAATATTTTTTGTCTGTCTACCTGGCCGGCAGTGAAACAAAATCGAAAATGATTCCAAAACAGGAAACGTGCTATTTTTAAGGATGTCACAAAGGACACAAACAGGCATGAAGAACTAATATAACATGGTAGATAAGGTAAATGTAAAAGACGCTGCAGCAACGGCGGTAAACTTTTCTGAAATTTTTTTTTCCTTCAACTGATAAAATTCTATTTTATTTAAATTGAATGTGCACTTAACACTGTAGAACACAAAATCGCCTGATAGGCACTTTCAAAAACCATTCGTTTAACAGTACCCAGACAAAATATTCCAGCATTTACATCATCTCGACCAATCAATTTCTGTTCGCAGACCCTGCCCATGGCCTTTTTCTCAAGACTGCGTGAGGTAAGGTGTTCCATGAACTCTCCAGTTTAAATTGTGCACACTAGTTGTCAGTAATGTCTATGTGTTTGTGCAGCTGACTGTTCAAAGAACCATACACACTTGCGTCAAACCCTCGTCTACAGTGTAATGGCACTTGAATCCTTGAAATGGCTGTTGCCGCTAAATTAGTTGCCGCAATACATTTGGAAGAATGAGCTTTATTTTTAACCAACTGGAAAGCTTCCATGAAAACCAAAGTGTGCTGTGGTGTATTATGTGAAAACTAGAAGGGCACTCTTCAACGTCGCAATGTCGCCAGATATGCCTCCACCCACATTATTACATCATCATAATACTTGTACCTAGTCTGATTTAAATCCTGAACCCAGATTCAAAATATTAAATAATTCTGGCTGCCAAACCATTCGTCGATCAGGTCGACATTTAAAACTTATATTCCCATCACTAATAGATCATAATTGTGACTTTTCACGCCGATTGATGAAGCGGTTCAAGAGAAAGTTTTTTTTTTAAAGATTTTCCTTCAATCCAATATTGCTGACAAACCATGTGACAGTTATTTATTTGTGAGCACCCTGGTATCCCCAATGCTTGGGTAACATGTGGGTGAAGTTCCTCAATCTGTCGAAGCCGTTCTGGAGAAGATTTTAAAAGTTTTATTCTTCAAAAAATCATAGCTGCCAAACCATGTGACCTCTGACGTCATAGGTGGGAAACTTTTTGTTCCACATGGATAGGCCTGTAAAGTTTCGCCTCAATCTGTTCAGTTGTTTCAGAGAAAATTTGAAGGTTTGTATGTTTTTAAAATAAATATGACTGCTGAACCCTAGAGACCTTCAAAAATTTTCATATTGATTGGACACAGCATTCGACGTATGCAATTATGACATCACAACGAAGTCATCCATGACATCATCAAATAAAAATCACACTTGTTTCCCATGGGGAGTATTTGACACGTGTCAAGTTTAATTTTTTTTTCCTGAAGCGCTTTCGGAGATACGAGGTCCATAGTTTTTCCTTTTGCCAACATGGCTGCCACAACCACCACGTGACCTATGACATCATAAATTATCATTAAAACATTGTACATGAGTAGCCACAATCTATGGTCAAAATTTGTGTCAATCAGATAAGCTGTTGCAGAGAAGACAAAGAAAATTGCATGGATGGACGTACGTACTTACGAACGTACGGCCGGAAGGACAACCTGAAAACATAATAGCCTTGGCGACTTCATCAGCGGAGGCATAAAAAAAGGTTGATACAGAAGTTGAAGCCAAAGAAGAGCTTGTTGACAGAGGATGAAAGGACAATAATTTTAAGTCTTGTTGTGGGAATGGACAATGGCAGACACCAACTTGGTTGTTTGTTTGCTTTAACTTTTTATTTCGATTCAATTATGCTCGGGGTGGCTGGAAGAAATGTGAACACACAGCTTGATTAATCCATAACTTGCCAGTTGTTCATCTCCATCAACAGTCTTACTTTTGATTTTAAGCTGAACCACCATGGTTAATGCCTCTTCTGTGTGACCACTGACAGTAAATACAACATTTCCGAGGAACATTCACCATTCCGTGGATATAAAAGATACATCAATTTCTTAATAGTACAATATTTGGTTCATATCTGGTAGAAATTAAAAATTCATAATTTTACTATTCATGTTGAGAGGGTTAAACGCTGATAGAATGATGTTGGGGCAAATAATTTCGTTTTTGCACCAACTTATGACAATTAGACGGTTTAACTTTGTTTAGCCATGACCTCTTTCACAACTGTTAATTCCAACCAGATACAAGAAGAAAGTAACCATGAAAGGAAATTGGAAGGACAAGTCCTGTTGTATTTCTATATGTGCAATTGTGACGTGGAACAGAACTTGCTGCAAATGTCGGCTGAGGAAAAATGAGGCTTGGTGCAGCAGCTCATGGTGTGTAATATGCACTCAGTGTACAAAACATGAGGAACACCTGCTTTTTCCATGAAATAGACTGATCAGGTGAATCCATGAAAGCTACGATCCCTTATTGATTGCACCTGTTAAATCCACTTCAATCAGTGTAGATGATGGTAGGAGACAGGTTAACGAAGGATTTTTAAGCCTTGAGACGATGAGACACGGATTGTGTTTGTGTGCCATTCAGAGGTGACTTGCAAGACAAAAGATTTAAGTGCCTTTGAAGGGGTATGGTGGTTGATGCCAGGCGCACCAGTTTGAGTGCATCAAGAACTGCATCGCTGCTGGGTTTTTCATGCTCACCAGTTTCCCGTGTGTATTAATAATGGTCCACTGCTCAAAGGACATCCAGCCAATGTCAGACCAGTTGTCGAAAAGGGCTCATTGATGAAAGAGGCCAAAGGAGGCTGACACGAATTGGCGAAGCAACAGACGGGTTACAGTTAGTTTATCTGACAGCACAGTACAACATTGGTGCCGAAAGACTATAAAGAATGCATAACTTGTCGTATCTTTTCTTTCTTTTTTTTTTCCTTTTTTTTGTGGACACCTTGTCGAGGCTCGTATGAGAGCTAACGCACAGCACACAGCAAGAGTGGCATGAGACAAGAGGCTTGGAGTGGGAAGGGCAAAACAGTGGGGAACAGAGACATTAGTAGATCTGTGGAAGAGAGAGGGATGGGTGGGGAACATGGGGTATACAAAATGGACATTAGAGGGACTTTCAGGAAGGAAAGCAGGGAATTTGAAGGAGGTGGATTTGGGATGTATTAACGGGGTAGAAAAGATCGAGGATTTGGATGGGGGACGATAAGAGGTGGTGGTGTACAGCTGTTTTGAAGGCCTGGAGGAAGAATGGGATTGAACAGAGTGAGGGAGTTTATTCCAAAGGTGGAAAAAGAGGAACTAAAGAGTGAAGGTGAGCAGTGATTCATGATTTTGTTAGTTTTACCAGAAGGGGGTTGTTAGCGGACCTTGAGCCCCTGTGGAAATATGGTAGGGACAACTCAAAGACAGAGCAGGGGGGCGAGACCGAAGAGGAGACTGTAGAAGACAAAAAGACCACCGACCTGCCTGTGGTGAGAGAGTGAGAGGCCCAAAGACTCAGCCTCATCATGGGAGATACCAATGATCCGAAATGCCTTGGTTTCCACAGCGTGAAGCCAATAAAGGTGAGAGGCAGGAGCACCAGCCCAGAGCGGAGAGCGGTACTCCATCAGGCTGCGGACGAACGATATGTATGTGGTCAGGAGCTCAGGTGGACCGAGGAAGGACTTGCAAGACGGAGGATTCCCAGTCGGCGACTGGCTTTGAAGCCAGGTTGGAAATGTGGCTTTCCCAGGAAGGATCATGACAGATAATGAGACCCATGAGCTTGAATGAAAGGACTTCTTCCAGAGCATTGTTGAGAAAGTAGATGGGGGGGGGGTGGGGGTCCCAACGTCCTTTTGGAGAGACGTGGTGAGAGTGTGAGATTTGGCTGGATTGAAAGACACGTTCAACATGTTCGCCAGTTTGTGATTTTACCCGGATCTGCAGAGAGCGAAAGAAGTTCCTGCTTGCCGGTCTGAGGGATGACAGATGGTAGGCAGAGGGTGGAGTCATCAGCAAAGAGATAAAGAGGATTTTCCAGAGAGTCTGAGAGATCATTGATGAAAACCAGGAAAAGAACAGGCCAGAATGCTGCCTTGAGAAACTCCAGCCTGGACATCAAGAGGGGATGAGAGAGCTCCATTTAGGGCCACACGTTGGCTGCGACAGGAGAGGAAGTCTGTGAGCCATGAGTGCAGATGACCTTGGATACCATACCAGGAAGAGAGTTTGGTGAGTATGGCAGGGTGCCAGACCATGTCAAAAGCACGCGATATGTCTCGGGTATGGCTCTGATTTCATGTCCGGCATTGAGTACCTCCATCCATTGTTGGGAAGCAGAAGCAGCATATCCAGGGTAGAGTGACCTGGTCTGAAACCAAATTGATGATCGGAAATCAAGCCATTGGAGAAGAGGAAGGATTTAATGTCTAAGCGATGATGGATTCCATAACCTTGCTGATGATTGGGAGAAGGCTGATTGGTCTGTAGTTGCAGGGATCAGTTTTTGCACTTTTTTATGCAGGGCAGTAATGTTTGCTAATTTCCAGAAGATGGCAGATGACCTTGAGCAAATGACCTTTTAGAGGGTGAAGGGTGAATGAGAGGGTGAATAGAACAGGGAGAGGGTGAGCAAGGGCAGAGGAGCAGGTTTTTAGGACACGTGGGCTAATGCCGTCTGGACCGGTTGCAGAATCGGAGTCGAGGTTTGACAGCAAGCTCTCCACTTGTCAGAAGAAAAGGACACCGTCCAGGGACAGTTGGGTGCGACTGGGTAAGGTGGGTACACAAAGCGTTGGGTTTCGGACGCAAGATTTCAATGCAAACACTGAGTTTAGGCATTCAGCCTTTTTCACGTGCGGTATCAGTAGTGCGGCCATTTGAGGCAAGAGAGGGGATAGAGGGGGAACATTCACCAGAAACAGATTTGATTAGACACCACCAGGATTTGGAGAAGGGAGAGAGGTTTGAGAATTCAGATGAGATGAGAAAGATGTTGCTTTCTGGCTCTCTTGAGGGTAGACACACACTTGTTCCTAGCTTTCTGGAAGGAACTGATTTCATCAGCTGGTTTGCTTTCCATGAGCAAAGGTAAGTTGTTTCAGGACAACTGCCTCGCCACCAGCTTCAGTGCACCATGGGCGGGAGGAAACCATCTCCCGCGATAAGGCTTGTCTTTGGGCGTCTCACTCTCTCACCACAGGCAGGTCGGTGGTCTTTCTGTCTTCTACAGTCTCCTCGCCTGTCTCGCCCCCCCCCCTCCTCTGTCTGCGATTTGTCCCACCATATTTCCGCAGGGCGCTTAAGGTCCGCCAACAACCCCCTTCTGGTAAAACTACCAAAATCAATAATCACTGCTCACCTTCACTCTTTCATTCTCTTTTTTCCGCCTTTGGAATAAACTCCTTCACTCTGTTCAATCCCATTCTTCCCTCCAGGCCTTCCAAACAGCTGTTCACCACCACCCTCTTATCATCCCCCATCCAAATCTTTGATATTTTCTACCCCCGTTAATGCACCCCAAACCACCTCCTTCAAATTCCTTGCTTTCCTTCCTGAAAGTCACTGTAATGTCCATTCTATTACCCTGTTTCCCTGCCCCAAATCTCTCCCTTCCACAGATCTCCTAATGTCTCTGTTCACCACAGTTTTGTCCTTCCCACTCCCGCCCCTCTTGTCTCATGCACTCCTTGCTGTGCGCTGTGTGGTAGCTCTCATATGAGCCTCAACAAGGTATACAAAAAAAATTTAAAAGGTAGGACACAAGATGAGAGGGTATAAATCTGTGCATGAGGAAGAGCAAATTTCATCAAATAATTCCCAGGATGAGTTGATGTTGGAGAAAGTAGCGATGGGAGACCAGTGTAGAAGTTTGACGGCTGCTTTGAGACCTGCCAGCCAGCCTGAGGAAATGTCAGATTCGACGGCACTGAGGTGGTTCTCTGATAACAGCCAGAGAGATGTCCACTTTGACAAGCACTTGGTCAGAATAACCGATTGGAGTGGAGGAAGAACAGCAGATATTTTCAGGGAAATTTGTCAAAATCAGATCCAGAAGAGATGGAGTACCATTGGTTGAGATCCGGGTCGGGAAGTTGACCAATTGAGTCAGTCCCAATGCGTCGCAGAAGTCTTTTGCTGAAGTGCCATGACTGGTGAGAGAGGTACCCACACCCAGCCAATTCGCATGATGACAATTGAAGTCACTACATCTGAGGAAGAGAATTTGGATGAGAAGATAGAAGTTGGTCATGTTTTCGGATAGTGAGGTGTAAATGGAGTCATCACTGTTTGGTAGACGGTACATACACATATAAACATGAGGTGGGAGTGGAGGGAAGCCGTAGCCATCAGTATTCCTGGGGGAGTAGGGGCGTGAAGGCAGTGCATGGAGAGTGAGGAATAGTGTCTTGATGAAGAGAGCAACTCCTCCACCAGAACGAGGCTCAGGTCGTCAAACGGAGGAGGGAGTAACCAGGGAGAGATACTTGGAGTCGGAGATGTCTTGTGGGAGGAAAGTTCCTGTTAGGCAGATTGTGTCTGGTTTGTCAGTGGCAACCTGTATGGAAGATCTGAAAGGTTTGAGCGAAGGCCTCGGATATTTGAGGTCCACACTGTTAATGAAGAGGGAGGGAGGAGGCTTTGGGAGCAGGGCATCGGAGGTGAGTGGGAGGGTAGGACAAGGGAGGAGGGGGGGAGGGAAGGAGAATTGTTGAAAGAGGTGGGGGATTGCAGAATAGTTAGGGGAGGGGGCTGGCTGAGGAGGAGAAAAGGCTCTGTGGTGCTGGGGAGAGGGTGTGTGCAAGAGAGGGGGTAGAAGGCAGTTGAGGATTTGAGTAGGTGGAGTGGTGAGAGGGCAGGGAAGGAGGCAGCTTTGTGGATGTGAGGAGGTGCAACTTTGAGAAGGGTGAATGGTGAGAGAAAGGTGAGGGGGGAGTTTTGAGAAAGGTGAGAGAGAAGCTTGGAGGAGAAGAGTGTGATGGTTGCTTTGAGATGGAGGTGTGAGAGGGGTGAGTTGGCACTGAAGTTGGAAAAAAGAATGGGTTGATGGAAAGTGAACACTCACAGCAAACTGGGTTTTAAATTTTTTTTACGTTAGAGATGCGATTAAACACATTTCTTGATGGATGCAATAAAGGCGAATTAAGAGAATGGAGAGAAGAAACGCTGAAACAGTTGGAGGTTTTTTTTGGTAAGTATGAGGGAAAGGTCGAATTGAGAGCAGTCTGTTGAAGTAGAAAGAAGAGTCGTGAATTATGATGCAGTAATGAGACCCCACGTGTGAAAGAGGAAGGTGAAGCATTATAAGAGATCGTTTTTATTATTGTTATCATTATTATTATTTTTTTCGATAGTTTCATCAGATTTAGGTCATGGAAAGGTTGTAGAAAAAAATCGTGAGGTGAATGGTGAATTTGGATCGGTAAACTCAGAGAGGTGGAAACAGATCATGTGGTTACGAGAGAAGCACGTGCTAATGGGAGGTGTTGTCAAAGTGAATATATTTATTTATTATTTTTAAATAAGGTTGCGTAACATTCGGAAAAGGGAAGGTTGAGTAAAATTGTGGAGGTGTATCATGAATTTGGAATTGTAAACCAGAGTGAAGCTGATGGATCGATGAAAAAGTATCAGGAAGAGGATAGAGAGACATGTGGTTGCAGGTGTAGGATAGAAAGGATACAAGGAAAATTATTATTATTTTGATGGATTTGAAGATTCGGTGAGATTCTGGAATGGGATGTTGTAGGAAGAAATTGTGAAGGGAATCGTGAGAGTAGGCCAGCTCAAATAGAAGAAAGATGGTGTGCCGGCAGAAGGGATGATGAAGAAGAAGAAGAAGAAGAAGAAGAAGAAGGTTTGGGACTCGTTCTACACACATGCAGGGAGAAAGCAGTTTTTTTTTTTTTATAATTTAAGACAAGAAACAGAGTGTTTAGTTGGGAGGATTGGGGGGGCTTGGGAAAGTGGAGAAAGTCTGAATTGAAGCTAATAGGGAGAGAATACAAATAAAAACTATCGTACACCAAGAGGGAAGGATGGAGGGCCTCAAGGAACCCGGGAAGATAAGGTCGACAAAACTCACAAAATAGCACGATTTTTGAAACAAAACCGAACTAGGAACACACAGTAACATGGTAAGTGAGAAAATAAACAGTTAAAACGGGACAAATAAGGACCGGAACTTAACTTTGAAAAGTCGGCAAAGACCCCTGAGAGAACCTGCCGTTGCTGCAAACTAAGAACCAGAAGTCGACAGAATGAAATATGAATGGAAACCAAGAACCAGAATACCTTGACACGAATGGCGTATGGTAGCCGATGACCATCCAGTGTTCCACTTCTTTCAGCAAAAAACAAAAACCTTGGTTGCAGTGAGCTAAGGAACGAAAACACTGGACACTGAGGATTGGAAAAACATTGCCTGGTCTGATGAATCCCGGTTCCTGCTGTTCACGCTGATGGAGGACTAGGGTAGGGAGGAAAACCACATGAGGACATGAATCCATCATCCCGTGTGCAGCATTTAAGCTGGTGGTGGTGGTGTTGGTGTGATGGTGTGGGGTGTATCCAAGGTAACCTCCCTGGGGTCTGAAGCCGCCATGTTTTTTGGCCTGCTCAACCTTGCCTTGATATGACTGGAACAGGCCGCAACGATTTCTTAATGATAAAGTTTTTTTTTTTTCACTTTCCTCACTCATATTATTGAATGCCGTACCACA
>CM068963.1:54631495-54675012 GCA_035128595.1 Eptatretus atami
GCTACGAATCACTAGGAACATTGCAATGCTTATAAACGCCCGGAGACGTCAGCGTTCATTGCTTTATTTCATTTCCGCACATGTGATCACCACAAGTATCTATTAAACTAAGGAGAATTACAAAATTTAAGCTTCAGAATCGAACTTGCAAGCAGTTTTGACTTCCAGAAAAGTGTTCACTTGTCCAATTCGGACATATTTGACATTTTGGGCGTCTCCAGGAGGTGTATGTTTGATTTGACGGTTCGGTGATTGCCAATTGCATGCCAAGGAAGCCATTTTTTATCAACCGTTTCGTTGGAGTCCTTAAACCAGCGCTCTACAATATTCGCACTGTCACTGAATACTGCATATAGATCGACTTGATCAAAGTTCAGGGCGACTCGCCTGCGTCGGGCACGTGTTGTTATGTGGTGCAACAGGTGGTGGCTGCCTCGCTGAAAATGGGAAATTTTATTTTCCACAACGTTTCCCGATTTTGTTATTCCATTATACGACCCATCACTTCGGCAGAGATAAATACAAATATAAATTAAAAGTTTCGCTTTTAAAAGTTTCTTCAAACGTTTTGTGCATTGCGTGGTAAAGCCACTTTGCGCGTTCTTCAACTTTCAATTGCGATACCGTGGTTCTACACTGGAGGTAGAAATGGCAAAATAAATTATATGATCACAATGAGAAAAAATATTTTCAGTTCTGGAATAAAGAATCGCCACATCATGGCATGAAAGCCGAGAGGTACGCTTGCTCACTCTGTGTAGCCTGAATTTGAATCCCAAACCAGCTCTAAACCGTCCTCCCGGTGTTTCACAGGCCGGGTGATTCATCATTGTGTGCGTCTTCTCTCGGATGGACGATAAACTAGTCGCCACATCTTCCGGAATCCCTCACCCCTCTCCCTCCCAACCCTACCCCCTCTCTCACCCATATCCCTCTTTCTGACCCTGACCTCTCTCTCTCTCTCTCTCTCTCTCTCTCTCTCTCTCTCTCTCTCTCTCTCTCTCTCTCTCTCTCTCTCTCTCTCTCTCTCTCTCCAAACCTTTCCCTGATCCCCTACCTTTCCACCCTGTTGAGGTGCTGTAACATGTACGAATCAGATTCGGAGCTGACCTGTGGGGTGCAAAGGTTGCTGCATGTACGAGCTGTTGGTCTTGAATGCTCCCGCACCATATCTCAAGGTGTGTGTGTGTGTGTGTGTGTGTGTGTGTGTGTGTGTGTGCGTGTCGTTGATTGGTATCTACGTACATATGCGGGTTTCAGAATGTGGGAGAGAGTCCTCCCAGGGCAGGCTCAAAGCATCCACCTTCATTTTGGTCAGGGGTCAAGATTCATGGATCAAGCTGTGAAGTTTTCTGTTCTCAAAGTTTCGTGCTGAGGGCTCTCTTCAGGATCGTCACTGAGCCCTGGACACTTTCCAACTGTAGTTCGTTTGTAATAATATTCCCAGGGATGGTTTTTCGCTCACCTATAAAGTACTTCCGGGGAGCTTATGGGATGGCACGTAGTTAGTCAGTCCGTTCGTCCATCCACACATACTTGCAACATCTCAGAAACTACACATACGATTTCAATGAAATTTAACCATAACCTTCATCACCCGTGATGGCATTTTTTAAAAAACGTCTGAAGGGGTCTATAGACCCCTTTTGAAGGGGGGAGTTTACAGGTCTGGGGATTTACTCTCTCCATGCCTTCCAGTGGTTGCCTGATTATCTTATCCAGCCAATACCAGCTGAGCACCTAGGGGTATTGCCCCCGTGTTTAATATCTCTGTGAGGTTCTTTGTCATCATTCCTGTGGGTCGAGCTATCACTAGTACAACTTTGGCATTCTTCAGCTTCCAGGATCTTCTCACTCCATTCATGAGGTCTTAGTGTTTTGTCATTTTCTTCATTTCTGCATCATTTAGTCCAAAATCACTCATATTAACACCTCAATCAGCAACGTCTTCTTCTCTTTATTTTTTGTACCCAAGTATGATATCTGGTCGCAACGCTTTGTTTTCAATGTTCACGCTTGATGGCATCACTAGGTCATATGTGAGCCGTACTTCCATGTTTTCAGTCCATGCTTTTGGTTAATGTTCCCACAAATTTTCTGGAACTGTGATTTCAGAGTTTTTGCAGATGGCCAGCAGATTTCTTTACAAACTGTTGTGTCCATTGTATGTGCAGCTGTTCTGACACGAGTTTTTTTTTGTGTGTGTGGCATGTGTGCGTGTGTTGGTCATTAAGCAAAACGTATCATTCTCTTTGCTAATCCCACCTCCACCCCTCACTTTCTCTCTTTTTTTTCTCATATATCTCTCTCTATTCTCTCTCCTCTCTATCTCCTCCCACTCCCCCACTCTCTCCTCTCCCTCTCCTCTCTCTCTCGCTCTCCTCCCTCCCTCCCCTCGACCCCTCCCTCCCGCAGTGTATGGAAACGTTTGGTGAGCATAATCTCCCTCTTTCGAGCTTCCCTCTCCTGCCTCCTCTCTCCCCTCCTCTCTCCTCCTCTCACTCTCCCTCCCTCTCTCTCTCTCTCCCTCCCTCTCTCCTCATTCCTCTTTCCTCACTACCCTCTCTCTCCCTCCTCCGCCCCTTAATACCCCTGTCAGCGAAGCGACGGGTTGTATTGCTCATATGTATGTGAAAAAAAAAAGTGTATATGTATATATATATAATAGTGTTGTGCGAATTCGCGCCCCGCGCGTGCGAACGGCCACGTGACTCGAATCGCGGCACGTCGCCCACCGGACGGACAATTCAGTCGTGACCTCCGGGAACTATCGCCCGGAGCCAGTCACTGGTGGGCCTTTCGACCTCACCACAATCGTGCCAATCAGCCACCCGTAGGATAGGGTGTTCGCAAACTCGACCTACCTAAGTACCCACGCGGATGGTAACCGGGCGATCGCACCCTACCGCAAGTCGACTCCGACACGAGCCGCTTGGGCGGCCCGTTCCGTGCTATCGGGATAACCGAGCGTGTTATTGCCGACCTGGAGGTTAGATTAATTACCGGGCGTATTAAGCCCACTACGGACCCCTTACGTGAAACAGGATGGAGAGTCAATTAAAGGAAGGAGACGAAGCGAAACAGCACAGTTCAACAAGCAAGCACATTTATTTCCGCCACACGGAAAGCACACATATACCCATACAGTAATCAAAATGCACTATAAAACCAAAACAAAAGCAACAACGACGCAGATTTACTACCCACTACGCACACACACGAAACACTTATACAGTTCTACTTTACAGAGGCGCCAACACACATTTACTCAAAGCAAGGAAAGAAGCCACCCTCATAGACAAGGGGCAGACAGGCCTGTAGGCCAATTGTGCGCGTGACCTGGAGGAGCGGCCAGGTCCGCGAGACCGAGGGGTCCTACCCGCGTCCTCGTGCGCGTTGGCGGGCGGCCGCAGATGTGGCCGCGTGGCTGTGCCCCACTCCGTGCTCCTTGGCGGGCCGCTGGCACGACGCTTGGAGTGGGGTGGAACGGGGCCCCCTTTTTGCACTATCTCAGCGCGGGGGAAAGGGGAATTGTTGATGCCCTGGGGGAGGAGAATGGCTGGCTGGCTTGGGTCCACGACGAGCGATCCCACACCGCGACCTCGTCGCCGACCGCCGTCCTTCTCGGACCCGAGCTCCTTTGCCTCTTCCCGCAACTCTTCTCATCCGACTCCAGAAAACTTGACTCAGCAACAAACTCTCTGGACTCCAACACTCCACCCGCCTCCACTCGATTCTCCTCTTGATTCGCCTTGCGCTCGCCGTTTTATTCCTGGCAGGAGCGCTAATATGCAAATATCCGGTCAGGATGACCTCGGGGCGGAGCCACGCTCGCCAATTGGACGGAGGAAAAGTGGGCGTGAACCTCCCCTGACTGAATTTGCATATATAATTTGCACAGACGCGCCTGGAGGCGGGGCCAAGCCGCCCGCGCTTGCTAATTGGACGGAGCCAAAGTGGGCGTGTAGCGTTTGTGATCCGAATTTTCCTCGGAAAGGCCGCTATTTGCGCTCGGCTCGGTGCGTATCGCTGAACGGGCCCGACAGCCGACGCTCAGTGTTCACAGGTGGTGCGGGAATGCCGTAGAAGGAGAGAGGTGAGGGTGGTGGAGGGTTTTCGGTGGTGGTTGATGGTTATGGTGCCGTTTGGGAATGACGGTGATGCGATGATGTGGGAGCGAGTTGTGAAGGTAAAGGTCGTGGCTGTTGGCGTTGTTGTTGTCCGAGGGTTGGAGCGTGGTTGCAGTTGGTGACGATGGCTGGCGTGGTGGTTTTGTGTGTGATGGCGGTTGAGACGTGGTTGTTCAAAATAAAGATAGAACAGAAAAACGGCTATCTCAAAGCGTCCGAGCCCGAATGAATCACAATAAATTCCCTCTAGACAACGGTTTGGGCTAACTACACATGCACCTAGGAAGATATCTCACCTACGGGTCCTGAATGGTGTTTGCGAATTTCCACAGCCGTACAATATATACATATATATATATAATATATATATATATATATATATATATATATATACACAACATATAAATGAAATAATCACTCTCCCATGCTCTTCGAGCCGAAGAAGCTGCATAAAGCATCCAGAAAGGCTTACTTCGGTCGCCTTTTTTGTTGCTTTATCGTTTCTTTGCTAAAAGAGCATGGGCAGAGTCAATTGATTTATATTATCCCAGCCACCTGAGTTTGATTAGTTGAGAGCTAATTGGTTTATTCCTCATTCACAGGTGAGAGATGAGGTATATACATATATATATATATATATATAATATATATATATTATATAAAATTACATAGTGCTTCGAGAAAGTCTACCCCCTTTCAAATTTTCACCTTTTGTTGTATTATAGCCTGGAATTAAATTGCATTAAATCAGACTTTTTCTAACCTTATTTACTCATCCTAACCAACTTCCAAGTGAAAAACAAATTCTACAAATTCAGAATTGTTACGAATTGGGAATTCGATTGCACACAACATACAGGTTCCTTTAGTCAGCTATGTCGATAAGTGCTTGTTCCCTAGATAGCTCACCTTTCATTTTTTAATGTTCAGAAATCGATTAGATGCGCTGCGGATCGATTTAATAGTTAGGGAACGAACAATGGAGACATCCTCCCCCTCTTCTGCAAAGAGCAAGAAGAACCCTGCCGTCCCGTGACTCATGACGTCAACAACTCCATCCCCCGTGGCTGAGCGGGGGATGAGCACGAGGGCATGAGTCATGAGTCACGCGGGAGCGGGGGAAGGGCGGAGAAGGAAAGAGGAGATATTTCTTTGTTCGTGTTGGAAGTTGGAGTAGTAAGCTTTTTGCTTCGGCAGAGTAGTCGCTCAGCAGACCTTCGGGTCCTGTTTGGCTTGGGTTAGGGTTGAGGCCTCGGAAGCTTTTTCTTCGGCTGGCTCAGTGAGCTTCGGCTGAGGCCTGGCTCGGGAGGAAGCTTTTTGGAGGCTTTTTGCTTCGGTGGTTCAGTGAGCTTCGGCGGTTCAGTGAGCTTCGGCTTCTGCTTGGCTCGGGAGAGCTTTTTGCTTCGATGCTTTTTGGAAGAGAGTTGAGCTGGTCGTCGGCTCGAGCTGCGAGTGGTGGCTTCTTCTTCTTGTTCGTAGAGCTCTTTGTTCTCCATTTTGGTTCCCGGCTGGTGCGACTCATGACCTCTTCTGGAGGTGGTTCCTTGGGGAAGCGCGCATCGAGGGACGGCATCGCGGGAAGGATCGGCGCTCGTCTCACCAGCACGTGTTGAGAAGCGCGGGAGGATTCGCGGAGCGGGAAGGATCGGCGCTCGTCTTACCAGCACGTGTTGAGAAGCGCGGGAGGTTCGCGGGAGCTCGGGAAGGATCGGCGCCTCGTCTCACCAGCACGTGTTGAGAAGCGCGGAGAATTCGCGGGAGTTCGGGAAGGATCGCAGCTCACGGCGATGGATCCAGCTCGCTCTCGCTGGGAGCCCGGTCCGAACAACTTGAAGACCACACAAGGTGGAGAGGTTCGAGATAGTTCTGGTTTCAGTTCACCTTTCCTCCGAGCTGGAGCCGTTATTAAAGCCTCTGCCACCATTTCTTGGGTGTGTGTGTGTGTGCGTACGTGTGTCCGTGGGCCGTCTAATAAGTAGGAAATTGTTAAGTGCTTTGTGTGCTGTAAATGTTTGCATTGCATTCGTATAGACGGTCGTAGTTCTTTTGTCAGCTTTTGTTGCTTGTATAATTGCATACGTGTTTTGCCTTGTTTAAATGCATACGTGCTTTATTATAATAATGCCCTTGTGTGAATGTAAACCTGTTCGTTGCGTCCTCTTCCTTAATTGAGCTGCCATCTTGACTCGGAATATAGTTGGTTTTTAAATTGCCGGTAAAGTGATCGGGTCCAACGGGACTGCGCGATAATACCCGCTCGGTTATCCAAAAGAAGCGAGCTGCTTAAGCGGCTCGTTTCCAAGCGGTCCGTTGAGGTGCAATCTCTCGTAACCTACCCCGCGAA
Source organism: Eptatretus atami (assembly GCA_035128595.1). NCBI lineage: Eukaryota > Metazoa > Chordata > Myxini > Myxiniformes > Myxinidae > Eptatretus > Eptatretus atami. The sequence continues at coordinate 54,637,970 of CM068963.1, forward strand.
TAATTAGATAAATCGAAGATTTGGCGATCGACCTGTAGCGCGTGGTAGAGTGCGGACAAGGTTGTGGTGTGCTTAAAACACACCCGTGGCTGGTTTCCGGCTTTGATCCGGAAGGCCGCGACTGGATTGTCCGTTCGTGGGCGAAGCGACCGCTATTGGTTAGACGTGGTCGTTCGCACGCCGACGGCGGAAATCTACAACAATATTAATTAAAAATACAAAACCACAATTACTCTTAGCTGGCTCAGTGTCCACCCCTGAGTTATTGCTGAGTCTGGAAGTCGGCGGTTTGAACCCGGCGAGTCATACCGAAGACTTTTTGAAACAATGTTGTGTGCTGTCATTGCTTGGTGTGTGTTGCCTCATTCAGCATTTTAAATAATGGAACACGACAAACAACCAAGGGTTGCCAACCAGTGCACAGGCTTGATGGGCCTATAATAGCCTCCTCCTGCATTGATGTTCCTTGCACTAAGGGATCTCAAATTATTATTAGTCTCACCCGAAGGGATGCAAGACGGTGTGTGTGTGTGTGTGTGTGTGTGTGTGTGTGTGTGTGTGTGTGTGTGTGTGTGTGTGTCTGTGTGTGTGTGTCCGTGTGTGTCCGTCCGCATATTTTCACTTTAAAATGGTTTTCTCTGATCGATGGCAAACTTAAAACATAGGATTGACTCCCCATGGTGAATATTTTATTGCTAACTCTGACATCATAAGTCAATGTTGCGCGCCATATTGGATTAAAGGAAAACAATGGACATCATTTTCTCCAAAACCGCTCAACGAAAAAAATTGAAACTTGGCATATGCCATCAACTTCCCATGTGGTATATAGGGTGATAACGATGACCATCAGTGAAGTGGTATTCCAGCCGTAATCGGTTGAATTGAAATCTTTATCCAAAAAATCTGAAACTTCATTCTGTATAATTATCTGATCTATGACCTGATGTGAGTGAAGAATTAAATCTATGACGTTCATAAGCCATGCCAAGAATCTATGTGACATAATAGGTTGCATGGATGATACGGATAAATGAGCGATAATAGTAGCGTGTTCGGTTAACGATGCTATTTCTTTCAGAATGAATGCATGAGACGAGATTATGCGCTCTTCAAGTACCGTTCTCAATGACTTTTGTTTTTACCCCACGTGCAAAGCGAAAAGGGGGTTAAGCAATTGCTTCACTTTGTCTGTCTGTCCACAAATATCAATTTATGACCGAGGAACAACTTAATTTCAATTGAATGTTATATTTTGAACACAAATCGGAAAACGAACTTGCAGTTTTCAGTACTTTGCCTCTGACTTTGTCTTGATCGCACATGCGCAGAGAGGAATGAGTTTTTTTTTCTTTTTTTTTGTTAATCTCTGCCTGTCTGGCAGTCAAACAAAATTAACAATAATTCCAAGCAGGAAACTTCTTGTTTTTAAGGATGTCATAAAGGACACAAACGTGTTGAATAAGGTGGTGTAAAGGATTTAAGATCTTTATTTTATTTCATTTGAATTATATACTTGAACTTGCCTTCTTGGTAGAACACAAATCGACTTCTTGGCACTTTCGAAAACCTTCCGTTTGGTCGAGATGAGGTTAAATGCTGTAATATTTTGTCCAGGTACTGCCAATCAAATTTGCTGCTCGTAGATCCCGTCCATGTCCTTTTTTCAAGACTGCGTGTGTAAGGTGTTCTATCAACTCTCTCATCAACGTTTGTTTTTTTATTTGCTGCACAAGTGCCTATTTTCCCTTCAACTTGCAATGCATCGGCTATAGGGTATTTCAGTTTTCACATCGATTGTGAGGGACGTGTCAGTATGTGAAAATCACCAAATTCAGCTTGCAAATTTTATTTGCAATCACACATATTGCACACAAAGCTTGTTCTCCGAAGGATATCATAGATTTTTTTTCTTTTAAATCATCAATGCTGACAAAGCAGCCAAGTTAACATTCCCTCCACTTCTCCGTTTGAAGAATGACATTCTTAGAGGCTGTACTTTAATCAGAATTTCAGTTTTAACAAGATTTGTAATCAAACCTGGAAAGTGACAGATAGATGGCAAGCATGCTCATGACTGAGCTTTCCTCTTCGTGAGGTTTATTTAAATTTCAATAATGAGATCCTACACTGAAATTAATCTTCTGGAAGAATTTAGAAAATAAACTATCACTGGTTAAAGTTACAAGGCCCACTATACCAGGATTATAACTCCTGTAATTTTTTCCCCCTCCATTACAGGCAAATTATGCGTTCCATCAACTGTTTTTTAAAAATCATTAATTAGACTTGAGAATGCAATTGTGTCTGTTTGGGAGCAGTTATATGACCTGAGTGCTCAGGTGTGGTTATTTGCACACAGGTACCGGGGCGAATAGCCAGTATGTATGCAGGACTGAACATCACGGATCTCCGGCTCCTCCTCATCCTCCGTGATCCCATAGACCGCCTGCTGTCCGATTACACGCAGCTGATGCACAATCGCGGTGAGCGTGGAAAGGCGCGTCCCAGCCTTGACGAAGTGCTACTAACGCGTGATGGCAAGCATATCAACACTGACTACAAAGCTATTCAGCGGAGCCTCTACGCTGGTATGGACGGCACCATCACCACCAGGCCTCGTGTTGGCTTAGTCTGCCTTGTGTTGCATTAAATTTTCACTTCTACAAAACAGGAGCTCAACTCCTGCCTTGACAAACATATTAGTGTTATCATATTTATGGTTACCGCATTTATATTCAAATGTTCAGTTTGTATTTTTGACAACTTTTATAACATTATTGATAACCAGTAGTGGTGCATCCAAAGTTTAGGGGTGTGGTGCATGTCAGCAGCACACCTGCTTGTCCTTCCCCAAAGCATTTGAAAGATTGTTTTAACTTGCAAAAGCTGTTCGTCCTTGTCATGATTTTTCCAGTCAGAACACATCGACGCTGGCACCATGAACAAAAACATTTTGTCATGTACAGTACTTCGTACTGCCATTACATTGTATCGAAACAGTTGAGCTTTAGAACTTATTCCCTTTCACTGCAGAACACAATTACATTATGTGTGTGATCGTTTTTGAAAAGAGGTTTGGTGAATCAATGTTTATTTTGGAAAAAAAGAAATTCTGGTTTGATGAAGACCCAGTTTGGGAGGATTTTTTTTTTTGGAGGGGTTGGGGGGTTATTGACTTGCAAAGCTGGTCTGAAAATTGGACTCCACTCTACCCACTCTACCCCCTCTTCCCTCTCCCCCCTCAACCCCCACCTTGGAGGGGTTGGGGGGTTATTGGCTTGCAGAGCTGGTCTGAAAATTGGACTCCACTCTACCCACTCTACCCCCTCTTCCCTCTCCCACCTCAACCCCCACCTTGATCTGCACCTGACATGTCCTATTACACACACATGCCACCTTGGAATGTTGTCATACATGATTGCAGAGAATCGTCACTATCACATGCCTCATTTTAAAATGTCAAAGTTTTGTCTGCCTTTCCTCATCTCCATGTTGGGTTCTCCCTGTCCATTGGTGTTTTAGATAATAAGTGAGTCTTTTTTTAGTCCTGTGCCCTTTTCTGTCACACCAATTTACCCTCTTAAATCAAAAGCAATGTTTCCTACTGAGACTCACAATATCACATGCATGTGAGGATGTCACAGCACTACCTATGTACAACATGGTGCTGTGATATGTACACGATAGAGGGATAATGGCCCAAAAATAGTGTACCAGTTTTCTTCCAAACAGCCTTTTTTTATGAAAAGGCTGCATAAATATTGCATGAATAAATGTAATTTCCAGAAACCTATAGTTATGATAGCAGGATGCCCGAGATGTATGGACACTCACCTCTTCGCTGCCTAGCCTGGGTTAAAAACCTGACCCAGCTAATAACTGTCATTCTGGTGTTTCACAGGCAGGGTGATTCATTAATGTGTATGCCGTCTCTCGGATGGACGTTAAACAGGTGTCCCGTCTGCTAGCATAAGTTGGTAGACGTTAAAGACCCGACGTTGTCCTTTGTGAAGCGTAGGCGAGCCATCGCCGGCACCATGAACAAATTACAAATTCCTGCCCTAATGCTGGGAAGGCAATGGCAAACCACCCAGTATAACCCTTTCCAAGTATGGTACCTCAGAATCAGATGGTTATGGTGCTAAGGAATGACCTGCACGCACACACTACCTGTTCTTATCTGGCTCATTACATGGCCAATCTGCACAATTGAACATTATGTAAGGGGTAAGGGAAGGGGAAATGTGCTTTCCAACGTGTTTTGAAATTGTTTTTGCTTGCATAGCCCTCGTCTGGCCATCTGTGCTAATTCAAATATAATACAGTTCGGGTCATTCAAGAGATTTCAAAACTACAATTTCATTTGTTCATTATTCTCAATAGTCTTGGCTGCATTGATTTTGAGTCTTTGTGCACTTTAGGTTGGTGACTTTTGCCCTTGAAAATTCTAACATTTTAATTGTAAACCATTCGCCGATTAGGTTAGTTGTAACTTTTGCCAAGATTTCATTTAAATGCAGTTCCAGGCAATTTTGGTGAGATTTTCCACACATGTTTAATGGTTCCTCGGCCTACCTCAATATACGAGTATTGACGCATGATGGTCACTTTTGAAATCTGTAATTTATTATTGAAATAAATTCAGTTGTTTGTTATGTCCGGCGGTAGTACCATGTGTTTGGAGAATACGAGGGCAGTTCTAAGATTGAGAAGTTAAAAGCATAATATGGCAACGTCATTGCATTTTTCGTTGTTTTCAGGACACATGGAAAACTGGTTGAGGCATTTTTCCCGCGATCACTTACTCATCGTGGATGGTGATCGCCTTATCCGTGAGCCCCTGCCCGAGCTGAAACGCGTCGAACAGTTTCTGGGCTTGCCCTCCTTTCTTGGGTCTGACAACCTCTACTTCAATGCCACCCGTGGTTTTTACTGCCTGCGAGACGTTCGCCGCAACCGGTGCCTCAATGACTCGAAGGGTCGGCCGCACCCCAATGTGAACGCCACCCTTCTGGCACAGCTTCAGGGATTCTTCAGAAAACCCAACCGCAAGCTTTACACCCTCGTCGGACAAACCTTCGACTGGGCCTAGACGGCGGCTGCCACGATGCCATTTGTGTGATCTCTTCGTGCATCGTCCGTCGTCGTGTTTTTGCATTCAAACTTCCAAACTTTTAACAAATTCCGAAAAATAAGCAAATTACCATTGTACCCCCACCCCCAAGGTTGTACTTTTTGAACAGTTTCCCAGGATTCAGAAGTTGTATACAAACCACATTCCTTACTCTAGCTAATGTTGGAAGACTGAGAAACCCCGAGCCGCAAGCAGCATAACAATGCTCCTCTCCGAAAGAAGGGCTACAAAAATAGCCATGGGCTCAGCAAGAACTCTACATTGCTGGACATTTTCTCCAAGAACCTGACAGCAGCAAAGCAATTTGCCAGAAAAGTCTGCTAAGGCCTGGTCTTTTCATGCAAGAGTAATTTTCCATTCAATGAAAAGATTTAAAAATAATAATAATAACAACTAGCCATTTGCAAAAGCTGTTCGTCCTTGTCATGACTTTTCCGGTCAGAACACATCGAGATGTCACAGAGTTTGACATCGTAAAGAAGATAGTGCTCCATCCGAGTACTGCGTCGGTGGGATTTTGGGCTTTTGGAAAGTGCGTTGTCTGAATGATTGTGCGATTACAAGGCAGAAGGTGGAGCAATAGGTAGGGAAGAGAGACTGGAGTAAAGTGTGTATAATTGGGGAGGAAGGGCGGTGTATATCTTGGTCAGGTGGATGGACGAGGTGGTGAGATTGTAACAGTGCCGGCACCTTTTGTTGGTTTAACCAACAGTTCTGAAACATAGCCATGGATTTATTCTTAATCTATTCCAGTGGGACGGGGTTTCCGTGTGTTAACTCTGTTGTACGGTCAGCTGATAGTCGTGTCCTCATGAGAAATACGTTGTAAAAGTGCATAATTAGATTAAAACTACAAAGCGTAATTGGAACCCTTTGTACCAAGCTTGAGTGCCCTTTCCTCAGGGAGTGTTGCTTAGCCATTCCAAGCTTGAGGAAACGCCAATTGGACGATCCATATTTGATGCACCGAATACGGAAAAATAATTCTGTCTCCGGGCCGGGCGAAAATGTTGAAGCCTGCGATTGAGAATCCTGGCGATTTCGCTTTCCTTTATTTTTTTATGTTTGTTTTTGTTTTTTTCTCACGAGCTTATTATCGTGTAAAAATTGAATGTCTGTAACCTTTGTGTTGTCATATAGTATTTTGAATGATTTGTCAGCATTTTGACTGCCTGCGATAGCTAGTTTCATTGATGTTCTCCGAGTAATTACGATTTGCTAATAATTCCGACTGACCACCGACTCGTGAAGCATTAGTAGAGACGTGTTGTGACTTTAGACGGGGAAATGAACTCGCCCGTTTGAATACGCCGACCCTAAACAACGGATTTTTCGAATATCCATTCCATAGTAATTTTAAACGATTTATTTTATACTGCTGATTATTTTGCAAAATCCTCTTTCACACTTGTGATGGGACAGTATCATGTTTTAAAAGGACGATGTAATTTTTCTTTTTTCATGGTATTTTTCGTCTTGAGCACGGATCAAATGAATCATATTGGCCTTTTTAATTGATGCTTGCATACCTTATGTGGACCTTCCCTGTTTGCGCTGTATCAGTAAATCACCCCCATTCCCCTTCCTACCTCTTCTCTCCCACCCCCACTCCCTTCCTTTCCCCTCCATACCCCAATGTGTGAGCACGGCTTAATTTGGGCCAGATATTTCTCCTCGACTTATTGTGTACTTCAGTATTGGAAATGTGTAGGACCAATACAGAATTAAAAGAAAAATGACAAATGTCTCAATCTTCACTTGCCTTCAATCTTTTAACTAGAGCAACACTCAGTAGAGCGCATATCTCCACCAGGCTGAACAGTTTACGTTTTGTATCCCACTGATAGGTTGGATCTGAATCCGGACCTGAACAAAAATCGAATCGGCCTGTTCTTGTCACCTAACCAATTCATCCACCTAGTTTTGTCATAACCCGTCCATAAGTTTTTGAAATACCGTCATATATATCGTTTTTGCCCCTATCTCTCAATGGTAAAGAATCTCTTAAACAATTAAAAAATTCTAGTATCAGAATCCAGATCCAGATGTTCAACAAAATTGAATCAATTTGTCCTTGTCACACACCTAATCTGTCCACCAAGTTTCGTCTGAAACCGTCCATAACGTTTTGAGATATCCTGCTCACAGACAGACAAACAGGGGTGAAAACATAACCTCCATCCACCTTTGGTGGCAGAGGTAATTAATGGTGGACTTTGTATTGTGGTTTCTAAAATTTAAGAAATTTTGACGACTTGGCGAACTTGATATTTTTCGTTGCAAGCTTACCTTAGTCAAATTGTTTCCTTCCAGATTATTATTTCAACTTGTAAAAATCGAGGTTCATCTTATGAATGACACTTTTTCATTATTTCCGTATGCAGCACATGGTTGCAGGAAGCATCATTTGCTGGAGACGTGGCTGTGCTGCTGATGCAGTGCCTCCTGTAGGTTAGAGCAGGAATTTGTAATTTTCTCATGGTGTTGACGAAAGCTTGCCTACTCCTTGTGAAGGACACAGTTGGATCTTTAACGTCCACCAACTAATGCCAACAGATGGGACGCCCAGCTTAACGTCCATCCGAGGGACAGCACACACATTTCTGTCTTCCTCTCCTCTCCTCTCCTCTCCTCTCTCTCTAGCACCTGTCTTAAATATATTTATGCAAGTGTCAAGTCCAGGGTGATGCAAAGGTGCAGTGCCTATAGAAAGTCTACACCCCCCCCCCCTTTCAAATTTTTCACCTTTTGTTGCCTTATAGCCTGGAATTAAATTGCATTAAATCAGACTTTTTCCACCTTTATTTTCACATCGTAACCCACAACTTCCAAATGAAAAACAAATCATACAAATTTCAGAAAAGTAATTTAAAATACAAAATTAGAATATCTTGCTTGGATAAGTGTCCATCCCCCTGAGTTAATACTTGGTGGAAGCACCTTTAACAGCAATTGCAGCTGTGAGTCTGTTGGATAGGTCTCTACCAACTTTGCACACCTTAATGGGAAATATTTGCTCATTCTTCGGTACAAAACTGTTCAAGCTCAGTCAACTTGCATTGGGAGTGTTGATGGACAGCAATCTTCAAGTCATGCCACAGATTTTCGATTGGGTTTACGTCGGGGCTCTGACTGGGCCACTCAAGGACATTTATCTTTTTGTTCCTTATCCACTCTCGTGTAACTTTGGCTGTGTGCTTTGGGTCGTTGTCATGCTGAAAGGTGAACATCCATTCCAATTTCAGCTTTCTTGCAGAGGGCAGCAGATTTTCCTCTTGGATTTTTCTGTATTTTGCTCCATCTATTTTCCCTTCTGTCATGACAAGTGCCCCAGCCCCTGCTGATGAGAAACATCCCCATAACATGATGCTGCCACCACCATGCTTCCACAGTAGGGTTGGTGTTCTTTGGGTGATGTGCTGTGTTGGGTTTGCACCAAACATAACGTTTTGTATTTAGGCTAAAAGTTTCATCTTGGTTTTGTCAAACCATAAAACTTTTTGCCACATGGCTTCAAAATCTCTGGAGTGTTTTTTGTATCCCTCAAATGGGACTCAAGGAGGGCTTTTTTGAGTAACAGCTTCCTTCTAGCCACCCTAGCATACAGGCCAGATTTGCGGAGTACTTGGGATGTTGTTGTCACATGCACACAGTGACCAGTCTTTACCATAAAGGCATGTAGCTTTTTCAAAGTTGCCATTGACCTCTTGGTAGCCTCTCTGATCAGTCTTCTTGCTTGGTCATCTAGTTTGGAGGGACGGCCTGATCTCGGCAGGGTCTTAGTGGTACCAAATGCCTTCCACTTCTTATTGATTGTCTTGACTGTGCTCCAAGGGATAGTGAAGGCCTTTGAAACATTTTTATTCCCATCCCCTGATCTGTGCCTTTCCACAACTTTATCCTTGAAGTCTTTTGAAAGCTCCTTTGTGTTCATGGTTGAGTCTTTGCTATGAAATGCATTACCCAGCACAGGAAACCTACAGGAACAGCTGATGTTATTCTGAAGTAATCAGAATCGCTACAATTTAACACAGGCGGAGGCCACTTAACTCGGTGTGTGATTTTGAAGGTGATTGGTTGCACCTGAGCTAATTTACAATTGCTATTATAAGGGAGGTGGACACTTATCCAACCAAGATATTCTATATTAATTAATTTTCTGAAATGTGTAGAATTTCTTTTTCATTTGGAAGTTGTGGGTTACAGTTTGTAAATAAAGGTGGAAAAAGTCTGATTTAAAGCAATTTAATTCCAGGCTATAAGGTGAAAAAAAAGGTGAAAATTTTGAAACGGGGTGTAAACTTTCTACAGGTACTGGACTTGATAAACTTATGAGATATTTATTTTGTGCATCCCATAATTTAAATGAAATTCACGTGGGTGCACAAAATGTTTCCTTTTTAAAACATTAACAGAATGAGCACAAGAATGGAACAAAATTATTCTTTGATTATGAAACTCAACTAGGTCACAGACTTTAGTTTTATGAACTCCAACTTTTGTTGACCCAGTTTTAAAACTGTGAACAAGTGAACTTGGTAACCAGTGAGATCTCCTGCATGTGTTGGCCATGCATGTTGTCTCTTCAGCTAACTAAAAAGAAAAAGATTAACAAACTCGATGTTTGATAAAAATGATTTATAATTCACAAATTTACTCGAGTTTTGGATCATTCTCTCAGTGTACACTTATCAGATCAATAATCATATTTGTTTACTGATTCAGTGTGATCTTGACTGTTCTGTTGACTAAATTGTTAATTTCTCCATGGTTAGTTATGAGTCTGGTTGTTTTTGTTGTTGGATGTGTGACGTCAAATACTACTGGAGTACGATTGTTCCTAAATTCCACTGTATGAATCCTGTTTTGTAAATCAGCTGACGTGAGAGAATTACAAAAGATGTGATTTCAATTTTTCCTCCGAATCATTTGCTTACCACTACCCTCCCCACTCCCTACACCCCCATTGTAAATGTTTTGAATTCTACGCATTCCAATTCTATTCATGTGATTTAAATATGGAAAAAAAAAAAATTGGAAGGAAAACAATTAATTATGGCTTATTGCAGATTATCCGGAGATACAGTTCAAACTGTTGGTTTGGTTGTCGAGTAAAATGTCATCCATATGAATTTTCAATGAGGGCCTGGTAATAGAGAAGAATAACTCGTAATGAGCTCTAAATTTTGGCTAAATTGAACTATCTGTGTTGTTGAACAATTTTGCATGTTGTCATCATCTGTGTTCTAGAGGCCTGGAAGATATTGCCTCGACTTTTGACACGATAAATAACCGAATGTTTGTTCCAGGTTTAATATACTTCTTGCAGACACCCGGACGTGGTCGTGAGCTTGACGAGAGGGAAGGTGAGTGGTTGAGGCTTCATCCACACTTTAAATTCCTTTCATAAATCCATATAAAACAAGAATCTGATACTCTCTGCCCCCCCACCTTTTGGGTGGTATGAGGAATATATCTGTGTAATATGAAAGCTAAGTCTTGGAACAATTTTTTTTTTTGAAATATCACATACACGTAGCCAAGTTACTGAGATAGTTGCCATGGCAACATAATTCAGCCAATCACTGCCTTGATATAATCAGGTTGAGATAATGTCATGAGGAATAGATATCTGTAATATGAAAGATAAATGGTCAACGGTTTTTTAAGCATCGGGTACACAAAAGTACATGGACGGATGATCGGATAGTCGGACGGAGCTCATTTTAATCTCCGACCTTGTCATCTCCGACCTTGTCAGGGGGCAGTGGACAAAAATCTATGACATTTGCAAGTAATACTGCATACTTGTGAACTGTGGAGGTTATTTGACCCTCTTTTGCTCATTTCTTATCTTTATCATTAGATTGGGTTAACTACTTGACATCCGCATCCTAATTAATCTCTTCACAATCAGTACCACTATATGGATGGACGCTCAACCGTTCGCTTATCTCAAGTAATATAGAAATGTTTAAACAGTGTATTGTTGTACAGCATATCCATTTTAATGCAGTATATTGTTGTGAAACTGCATAGTGGTTAGGGTAGCGGCTTGGGATCCAAAAGGTCCTGAGTTCAAGCCCCGTTGGCCGCTTGAATTAATACACACCAGGAGGTTGACTCAGCCTGTCATCCTTCCGAGGTCGGCGAAGTGAGTACCAGTGTACTGGGCCCGGTGTATGCCCCGGTTAGAATAGGTGTACCATATCCCTGTGTCGTAAGAGGTGACCAGGGTTGCGTCAGGAAGGGCATCCGGCGTAAAACCTGTGCCAAATCATTATGCGGATCATAACGGATGATCCGCTGTGGCGACCCCTAACGGGAGCAGCCGAAATAAGAAGAAGATATTGTTGTGAAACTGCAAAAGGCTGAGATTAATTGTAGAAAAACCACAACACTTGTAACACCAGGTGTTGTGTAAGAACCAACTGCCTGAGGGCCAATCCTTTCCTCCAAACTGCTGCATCCAATCCTCTTCGGTTACCACGAGAATGTGCGAAGCTATGATGATACCAGTTGTGAACAGCCACCCATTTCCATTTCCAGAGATGCATCTGTTTGTATAATGGGATGGATGGACGTTCAACCATTCGCTGTGAAGATTTGCAAGCGAGGTGATGCACGCGGCCTGCACCCAAGGCAACCCAAATGACTGTGCTTGGAACAACGCCCTCACTGTACTTGATTCACAATCCCTTGCCCCAATCCCAAGCTAAACAGTGATAAAGATGAGAGAAGCAGACTGATTGGTGATGTCGTTGGAGGAGCAGTTAGTCGTGTGGCCATTTACTCAAACATCAACCTGGTAACATTATCAGCAACCTGACCTCAGGAAAGTATTTAGCATTAAAGATGCTAATGTGAGGAGGTTGAATTCCAGACTATTACATTTATTTATTTATTTTGCATCCCATTAATCGAACCCCCCTTCTTCCACTCGCATTCTATTTAACTCTTGGCTACCCCTAAATATAAGCAGCAGGGAGAGCGAGTGACTGATCGTCGATGCAACACCAACATTGCAGATGGGACATCCCAACTACATGAGGATTGAGGCATCTCAAATCAAGTTAGGGCTCTGTCAACATTAGCTTTGATTGGTCACATACACAGGGGCACCAGGAAGAAACATACCTCCACCCCATCTGATCAATGTACACCCACAAAACTACAGACAGATTTGGTCATTTGCTCGGCTGGCAGAATTGTATCATGTTCTACAACCCATAGGCATAAGGAAGACAGCTCAATTAGCTGTATAATTTTCCCTCAGGAATTAATTTGGGAACCTGGACGTGAGAGTGAGATCAAGGAGCAGCTGCGTCACCATTCTGTCTGTTTTGTTGTATCAATGAACCCTTCTGAATAGAACGGTTGACCTCTGTTGGCTACATAATGCTATGGTGGCGATAAGCATGGGAGGAAACTACCTCAATAGCTTCCGAGGCCAAGAAAGCTTTAAACCTCGGCTCGGTTGGAGGGAGTTGGGAAGTTCTAATTAACCCGCATCTCCCTTTCCCACTTCTGGGGTGACTCCGCTGATATTTTAAAACCAATAAACACCGAAAAGGCACTTCTCTTGGTTTGCTGCAAACCGGTTTTTTTACTTTTCCACAAGTTGGAAGATCTCTCGAAAGCCGTGGTTACGTTCTTCAACAGTTCACCCACACACAGTCATCAGAAATGTTTTTTCTTATCCTTGCAACGCTCGAGCACCCGTTGTATAGCATGTTGATATTCCTTCAAAGCAGAAGTGATTCCAAGGAGCAGACGCTTGGAGAAAAAGAGGCCTCGTGAATTATTGAATGTCATTATGTCACATTGACGACGACTCCATTTGAGATCCAATTTTGAAAACATAACCACACCATTTATGTCCTGTAGAGATTCTTCAATGGTGGGAATTGAAGACTGTCCTTGCTTGACTGCCGTATTTGTTGTGTGCACGTCCATACAAATGTGAATATCGCCATTGTGGGTTGAGGGGAGGGGCTGTGGAAACCAGCAGAGACACCCATGAGGAGAATCCACGAGCCATCTCAATGATATCCAAACTAAGTTCATTCGCTTTGGCTTCTTGTCGCAGGTGAAATTCCTTCCTGCATGCAGGTTGAAAAACCGGTTGGACAATGCGGGTCAGTATGTACTTCAAGACGGAAGTCTATCAAGTTTCCCCACACCTTCAAACGAATCTTTGCATTCCGATGTTATCTGCTCGGGAAAGCTTAAAATTCTGTTCAAGTTGGATATCAGTTTCAGCACCCCACGACCCATGTTTGAGGGCAGTTGCATGTCTGAACAAAGATCCTGGATCATCTGTATCAACAACAATGTTCGCCACTGTTCTTAAGCTGTTGTGTTCAAGACGGCTGTCAAATACACAGGGTATGTAGAGGTGTTCGCAAACCATACAGAAAAAAAAATTAACAGCTGACAGAGACAAAGGGTGATGTTGGCCACCCTGACAAAGCTTATGTTATTTTTTCAATGAGTTGACAAGCCCAACCAAGAATCAACAATCATTTTCACAGACACACCATCTATTTTGACTGCTATAATGTCCGTTGATGTGATATAATTCATGCAGGCAGAAATCCCTTTCCCTGCAATTGCCTTCCTGACAGTTAAGAGCTTGAACGTACATGGCAGCGTGAGGCAGCAGGCTAGGTTTTTGTTTCTTCGATAAGAAGACTTACCGGATATGGTTGAATTTGTGACAGTGGTTGCACGATTTGCTTTTTGCTGGACAGTGGTCAATGTCGTGAACTTGGCTGGTTCCTCCACACGCATAACAATGCCTAATATTGTGTTACATTTTGGGGGTAGATGGAGGAATCCCATAGTAAAGATAGGATTGTGTAGTACAGCATGGTCCATGGGCGGGTAGGAGACATCTCAGTGTAATTTAAGTGGGGAAAACTGTGAGATTAAGATTGTTACATGTCACCACGACGGGGGGGGGGTGGTGTTGTGTTAACTCGGTAGGGTCTAAGGCTAGTTCTCCCAGTATGTGATTGCCCGCTGTGACCTTTTCCTACGTTTTTACATGTACAAGGATGGTCATAAAAATACCACATTGTTAAAACTACAACAACAATGAAATAGGACCGCGCTGCCTACAGAACCCGAATGTTTACAAGCAGACAAAACCCAGCCTCCCAGGAATCGTTACCGGGAGGCCACACCCCTGAGGCTGATGATTGGTTGTGGGGTGACGTCAGAGAGGAAGAAGGTTCTGGGACAGACAAAGAGGGCGGGTGGAAGCAAAGCATCAGGCCCTTGTCTCTTCTTGGCATAACGAGAAAGCTGCCCGATTCTCGCAGTCTCTCTGGAGCCCCTCCCCTTGCTTTTGGACCTGGAATTTAGAGGGAGCGGTGTGGCCGTCTTGGTCATGAGAAGAAACTGTACACAGTTTGTGGGCTCCTGGCGTTGAAAACCACCGCACGCTTTTATCTCACGTACATGGCCATGAGGAGCAACTTGGCGCCATTTTGGTGTGTTTTCCCATGTGGTAGCGACGCGGTTCCATGAACACCAGGCTCCAAAAAGGACTCTGGACACAAAGCTGAGTGCCGGCATAAAGGGGGAATTTCTTTTATTTTTATCTTTCCCCTTGTCTGTTTTTGTGACTGAGTGGAGACGTCTCAAATTAGGATTGTTTACCTCATTTATCATTACCTTACACTTTGATTTACTTGTATTATCACCCTTTATTTGTGTTTATTTAATTATTATTGTTGAATTTCCTTGTGTTTGTTTATTCGTTGTGGGTTCGAGGATGAACCCACATGCTTCCATCCTGGTAAGGCACCTAGCTGCTGCTTCCCGCGCGCACGCCATAATCATCAAGAATCTCGGCTGTTCGCCTCCGAGTTAAAACCGTTCGGCTATCCTTCCAGCCTGTTGTTAATCGGCCTGAACACGACTATATATATATACATATATATATATATATATTTGTTGTAGTTTTCAGTATTATCATGACATCAGTTACATCATTTCTACACAGGTAGCTCATTTTGAATCTGTCCAGAAGGTATTGTGTTGATGGCATAAATTATTCGTACTGGACAACTAACTACAGGTTATTCAGTTTCTTCTTCCGTGTGTGGCTTGAGTCTCAGACGCTTCCTTAACCTGAGCATGAGATGCCATCTTGGATACCCTCCCAAGGTGAAATGCTCAATGTCTCGATGAAAATACTCCATGTCTACACCTTTTACCTCTGAAGGTGAAAAGTATAGACAGCTTTTCGAGTCTCAGACACTTCCATAACCTTAAGCATGAGATGCTATTCATCGGATGCTATCAACATTCAGATCCGGCTCGTGAAGGGGCGTTGATGCACTCCTGTCTACGACTTGATCTTTTATTGCCTCATCAACACACCTGAATGTTGAAAATCGCACTTTTTGGCTCATTGCTGAATCTGAATGACATAACTAATGGACTCGGAAGATTCTTGCACCACCTGACGAAACACATGGAGCTCAAAGGAGACATATTTTGAGGCTCAAAATGTGCATCAAATTTCACAATAGCAGTGTCAAAATAATTAACAGCACCATCTTGTCTCAACTTCACAATCATCTCGATATATTCTCCCCACACCACCTCCACCCCCACCGCCACCACCACCACCACCACACACACACGCACACACGTTCATCATCAAATACCACAATGTGAAGCTCCCTGCAGTGACTGTCCGAGATGTAAGTTTTTAATTGGATTTGAATCCGTCAGAACTCCAACACAAGAGATTCACTTGATTGTACTTAGTGATGTGTTTGCCATCAAATAATGTAAAATAATTTATGATATATGAAAAAGGGGGAGTACACACCAGCCCAAACATCCATTCCTCAAACGCGTAATCGATTCAAAGTGACTTTAGTTTCTTCGTTCAGTGCATGGCTCACAACTCCTAGACTGCAAAGTGTATGTTCACAGGATTAAGTGTGCATACACAGAGGGGTCGTGGGCAAAGCATTTGCAGAGTTCACCGATATTACCACCCGGGGGCGCCATTTGCACTGTGACATCACGTATGAACCAAGCATGTCAATTTCTTAAACAGCTTTTATCTTGCGTTCATGTGAAACTACATTCGCAAGCGTATGGACACGTGACTTCTCTGTAGGCTTACATGCAGGGGACATAACATCAGAGGTGATATCAAATGTCTAGCAACCTACTTTATCAAAGTGCCTTGTGGCAAATAGCACAGGAAAGCAATCAGAAAAGCAGACATTCTCTGGACTCGAGGCACGTCTTGAATGAGGTCAGTGCTGCATACCACAATGCACGTGGAATCCTCAGGTGCGCCCTGTGCACCGGCAGCCATAACATGCCAAGGGCAAGTGCATCATTGGACAGTTCCACAGGAGCGAATGATATGGAAGCCACGGGTCCCACTGCATAAATAATGGGTTCGGATAAGCTTGTTGGAAAGAGCATCTGGCAAGGTGAATGATTTAGCACTTGGCAAGAACTCGAGTGACAATGACTGATAGCCACCAGCAATCATAATGGGAACGCTGAAGAGAGCTCAGGCATGTGCCGAGGACACTTAACGACTCATTTCAACACTGCCTCACTCTTTACGAACTCCTAAGAAAACTAACTTTTGATGCAATTTCACTTGGCTGAACAGGCAGTAAAACTGTGATGCTTCAATTTGGTATGTCGTAGAAAAGTGTTGGATGCTAGTATTGGCTCACATAAGGTTCGGCCGGAACAATTATAACAACCCAACTACAAGTGCTATTGGAACGAGCACTTTTGATTATATCCTTTACGTCTTCACACTGTCTAAGGTGGTGGAAGCCCTACCTATTTTTATTTTTCAACACAATCGAGGCTCATAGAAGAGTGAGGTGACAGATGGAGAAAAAACAGACTCGGTGGTGTAATGGTTGGAGCGTCCGCTCTATATCTGGGAGGTCAAGGGTTAAACCCTGGCCGAGTCATACCAAAGACGAAAAAATACCAAAGTACGTGTTGCTTCCTTGATGTTCATCATTTAAAAGGAAAAAAAAAATGAAGAAATTCCTCCTTCGTAAATGCCCCGCTGAGTGTGGGGAGAAAGGCGGCACCATTGTTGTTGCGTTGCTTGTACTCGGTATGCTCCAAGAAGTGACGACACTTCCCCCAAGCTCAGTGGCTGTGTTTGTCTTGTCGAACAGTCCTGTGTTGTGTCCATGTGTGTGTGGCAACTCCTCTATGAGCCTTACATCCTGTTTAACAACAAATGGCAATGCATCGATGGTGGGGCAGCAGGGTAACAAGCAGGTGAATGAACGAACAGGAAAAGAGGACGGTGAAGAAACAGGAAAAACCCGAAAGAGGTGCACAAGACCACACGGCCCAGGAAAGGACACAGACTCAGCACAAGAGCATGTGCGAAGGCATTTGACGAGACGAATAATACATTGCATCAACAAATGAATTCAATTCAATCACACTAAGAGATGCAATTTGGTGTATATCTGTCTGACTGCGATGCATTCTGTAATTACTTATCCAATCTCAAACAAACTAGCCAGGGGGACGAAAGGTCCAATGACAGAGGTTGTAGCGAATATATTTGCCCTCACCCCCCCCCCCCCCCCCCCTGCCCCAGAGGTTTTTCTGCCTTGGACAAATGCTGTGTTAAGATGTATAGGTACAGTAGCTTATTGTGGTGTTTTTCTATGGTCACTTATAATAACAAAAGTAACAAGAAAAGAGCAATCAGAGATTGCAGATCCTCGCCGGGACTTATTTTGTGTGGTTGTGTACCGGTGTGTTACTTAATTAATAATAGACATAATCAGAATTTCCACTTTATAACTGCTGGCAGTGATGACCAGGTACAGACATCCCGCTTTGATTGGACACTTGACCCTGACCCATGACGTTCATTATTCTTAAATTGATTTCAGAGTGGGATTAAAATACTTTAAATTCAAATCAAATGGAAGACCAAATAAGTACAGTCCTGCATTGGAGTCATCAAAAGGAGCCCGAACAAGCTAAAAGCAAAGATGAATTCATCAGGAGGAACCTGGATAGGATTCGGGTTTCAGGTGTTACTCCTCTACCCCCAAACCCATCCAGCAACAGCCAAGCGAGCCTTGTTTAAAAAAAGAAAAAAACAAAAAGAACCGAGCTTCAAAAGAAATTAATAATTCTGGCTGCCAGACCATGTGGCAGATCAGATTGAAATTTAAAACCTATATTCCCCATGGCCATTAGATCTTAATTGTGAAGTTTCGCGTTGATCGATGAAGTGGTTCAACAGAAATGTTGATCTTTTTAAAGATTTTCCTTGAATCCAATGTGGCTGCCAGACCATTTGACTGATAAATTATTCGTGAATACCCTGCTATCCTCAAGGTTTGGGGAATATTTGTGTGAAATTTTCCCTCAATTTGTCTAATCGTTCTGGAGAAGAAGATTTTTTTTTATAGGTTTTAGGGTAAATCCAATATGGGTGCCGAACCATGAGACCTGCGATGTCATGTGTGTGAACGTTGTATTCCTCATGGATAGGTGGTCATACATGTAAAGTTTTGCCTCGATCTGTTCAGCCGTTTCAGTGAAGAAGATTTTTGAAGGTTTTTGTTTTTAAAACAATATGACTGCCGAACCATGTGACCGATGAAGTCATCAATTTTTTTTCTGTGGACCAATTTATCCCCAGATAACCCTCAAAATTTTTCATACCGATAAGATGTAGCATTCTATGTATGCAATTATTACGTAATAACGAAGGCACCTATAACGTCAGAAAAATCACACTTATCCCCCATACGGAGGACTTGCTATGTGCCAAGTTTCAATTTTTTCCCTTGGTGTGGTTTCAGAGATACAGAGGTCCAAACTTTTTCTTTTTTTCTAACATAGGTGCCATACTGCGTGACCTATGACGTCATGATTTTCATTAAAACCTTCTACATGAGTAGTCGCTCTTACGGTGAAAATTTCGTGTAAATCCGACAAGTGGTTCCAGAGAAAAACACAAAAGTTCTGTGCAGACAAACAAACACCCAAATGCAATACCCTCTCCTCTGATGAGGGTAATAACAACAATAATGATAATAGCAGAATATTAATATTATTATAAAACAATATTAATAACAAGTGGTGCCAGGCACAACAAATCCTGCCCATTTAAGGCATAAAGTTATTTTGGGGATCAAATTAACTTGATATATCCTTAACCTGAATGTTGATTATAAGGAATAGAATAAGGAATATTTTAGTCTTAGTTGAAGTCAATTAAACCATTTTTGACGAAGTTATGAGCGAAAAACGATTTTGATCTTTTCGTGACCTGACCTTGACCTTTGACCTAATTGGACCCAAAGTTAATGGGTCGTCCAGGTTCATTACCCACCTGTGGATACATTGACAGTGTTTGAGCCAGCCGTTTTCCCGTAAAGTTGTATTTTCGTAACATGTTTTAGTTTTAATGGAAATTTGTAATTTTGACCGATGGCCATGACCCCGAAAACTTCGGACCCTACGATCTTCACAAATATGCATTTTTCACTATAGGAGTGGGTAGGATTATAAGTGACAAATAGAGTAAGGTTCACTATAAGCTAGTTTGAAGTAAATCAGATCATTTGTGACGAAGTTATGAGCGAAAAACGATTTGATATTTTCGTGACTTGACCTTGACCTTTGATCCAATTGGACCCAAAAGTTAATGGGTCGTCCAAGGTTCATTGCCCACCTGTGGATTAAATTTGATAGTGTTTGCTTAAACGCTGTTTTGCCATAAAGTTGCTGACAGACAGACAGACAAACAAACCGGACGATTACAATATCCCGCTCCCTCCCTCCCTCAGGAATTTTTTAACACCTTGAACAATCGCCTTGTTAAGGTGTATCAATAGCTTGTCGTGCCATTTTTCTAAGGCTGCTGCTTATAACAAGAGTAACCAGAACGGCGCTCGGTAGAACGAATACCTCTGCCAGACTGAACTGTTTACATTTTGTGTCCCACTGATAGGTCAGATCTGCATCCACACCTTAACCAAAATCTAATTGGGTTGTTCTCGTCACCTATCCAACTCATCCACCAAGTTTTGTCATAATCCGTCCACAACTTTTTGAGATATTGTGCCATACATCGTTTTTGGTGCCGTATTTTAATGGTGAAGAATCAATTCATGAATTCTCGTAAACAGATCTGTATCTTCACCAAAATCTAATCAAATTTGAAGTCGATCCGATGAAAATTGAGGATTTTATGAATTTGAAAAAGTTGTTGACCTTTGACCGATGATGACCTTTTGACCTGAAAGATAAATAGGATTCTGTCAGACTACTAACTCCACCACTTGGTGAAGTTTCGTGAAGATGAGTTTAAAATTGTGACCTGTAGGTGATTAAATGTGAGCAGACAGACAAGAAATGGATGTGATCAACTTATTTGTCCAAAAAAATATTTTTTTTTTTTGCCAAGTAACAAACGGACCCAAATGTAACGGACCCCTCTCCTTCGGCGAGGGTAATAAAACATACGTTTTAAAGATTGTCGAAAAAATCATTTGGAAGTCTACCGCCATTGTTGCAGCGTCTTTTACACCAGTGCTACTCAAAGTGGTGGTGCGCGGACCGGTGCCGGTCCGTGAGTCATTGACTGCCGGTCCGCGGCGAGTTTCCAGTTTCCTATTATCATAATAATACATGTAATGTATAAAATGAAAATGTATAAAATCTTGAAAAATAATATATTTAAGCCGACAAATTCAAAATACAAAGAGAGAGAAGTCTATATATATATATATATATATATAAATGTGTCAACTTTTATTATATTCATTATATTTTAATATTTTTCCGGTATAAATTAATATTACTACGGATGTTCAAACATATTTTTCTCGGATCAATAACAAATAATAATATGGCACAAATATGGTACCGGTCCCTGGCACATTGGAAAAAAAAACCTGCCGGTCCACCACATCAGACAGTTTGAGAAGCACTGTTTTACATCACCTTCACATTGGTTCTTGGTGCCTGATATTTTATCCTTTATGATGTTTTAAACAGTAAGTTTCCCGTTTGGAATGATTTTCAATTTTGTTTGACTGGCAGAGTGGCACGAGCAAGTTAAAAAAAAAAATTAATCTCATTCCTCTGCTCATGCATGATCGGGACGAATTCGGAGGCGAAGTGCTGTTAAACAACAGGTTTGTTTTCTGATTCATGCTCCGATTTGTGTTCAAAATATAAGAATTGATTGAAATTCAGTTTTTCCTCGATCGTAGACAGACAGACATGAACAAATTGCTTAATCCCACTTTTCACTTCACGTGCATGGGTTAAAAAAAAACGACCGTTTTAGAACATTGTTAATACTGAGAAAACGATTGCCACTCCGGGAGCATTAAGAGATAAACAAGCACCAGAATATTAGTGGCTTGTCGACTCTACAATTACATCACCCAACATTTCACCCGGTGAAAAGCACGTTTTCATCCTTTATGATAGTTAACAAAGAGCTCGTGTGAAATTGGAGGGGATTTGTAGAGAACATGGGTGTTTACAGTTTGGAAGACGGTCAACGCAGAAGTCACTGAAGTGAAAACCCAGTGTGTGATAAACACATTGAGGCCAAATACAGAAGAAGACGCATGAAGTTCCAAAGCCGGAATGCAGTAGGAGGTCAGAACAGTGACAGACGGATATGAAAATGGAAAAAAATTCACAGAAAAAAAAATGGGACGTAGGCGACAATCTGATCCTCAAATGTCGTTTCGTGCTCAACTAAAGAATATTAAAAAGTAAATCAAGACAAATGGCCATCATGACAAGAGCTTCATCTGCAAGCGCGACAGCCTTTGCAACGCAAGGACGGTTGGAAACCAAAGTCATCGGAAGCAACTGCTGGCACTGTTCTGTGACCATCAGAGATGCCAGCTGTGATGGTGGGTGTGCAGATCCATCCACTTGCTATGTGTAATTAGACATGGGATAGGCTGACTGCGTATCAAGCAAGGCACAACTTTGATATGGCAGATCCACCGTAAAGAATGGAAGAAGACCCCATTTTGTCCAATAAAATATTGTTGGATGTGTTCGCTGCAGTAAGTTACTCAACAGAAAACACACGTAACACATGCCACGTATGTATATTTCTCGAAACAATCATTTGGTACTTATGTCATTCCATGACCTTTCCATGTACAGCTGAATTAAGGACTGAACACAGCTTGTTGGTGGAGTGAGTTTAAGGCCTTATTGCTTTGCCCTCACTTGTGCGGATTTGATTCTCGTGGCTGCTCAGTGGATATCACCGCACCGGTGAGAGTGGCAACCTGTCCCAAGATTGCTTCTTATCCACGGAAACATTCCCGACTCGTCTGTCAAGAGTATGTGCCTACACCTCCCTAACCAAGGACAATGCCATCCGTTCAATTTTGCATAAAGCCACTTGATGCGATTATTAAATTCTACTTTTAAATTCTGACAGAAAAAAGAACGTCTAGAAACCACACAAAGATTTAAATACAGTTCAAAAATAGCCCCAAGAATGAGGTGTTTTAATCTGAAGTTAATTCATATCCTGAGACAAAGAAGATCTTTGGAAGTTAAATTTAGTTAGCCACGTCCTAGTATGTGTTTAGATTAGCTGTCTCATTAATTACCACAATTAGCATAGACAGACTGTTTGTTTCGATAGCACCTTACAATTCTTTAATCCCTCTGTGTTGTTTCACTATTTAATATGCTATCTTTTCCTCTAATTACCCTCCTTGAAATGTCACTCAGATGTGGAGTTGTGGTTGAGTGGCCTGTTCCACCTGACACTATGTGTGAGAGGTCACATGGTCGGTGGTGCATTTTGGCCAATTCGATTCAGACTGGAATTTTGTTTGGAAATCCAACAATGAACAGCTTTGATGCACAAGAAGCGACCTGCATGACTGACGTCACTCGGTTGGTTGTGCACCGATTGGTTGGTTCACGTCTGTCTGACTCAATCAGATTTGAGCTCATGGAGCTTGTGTGGAAGAATGGTTGTGAGAGAGAGAGAGAGAGAGAGAGAGAGAGAGAGAGTTCATTCGCTCTGTGCCACGGTGGTTCCGTTATGGGGCGTGGGAAATGCCACGATGAGGTTCATCCTGGTTCCTGCAGTGAGCATGCCACCACGAACAGGAGTTCAAGTCTCGTTCTTGCAGTTGGCACATTGGAACCATAGCATGGGACCACATATGGAGAAGCATGTGGAAAGACATCAGGATGTGCAGTTGGCACATCCCTGCAACGTGCTGCGGAAAGTTACATAGTTCAGTTCATCATTGTTCTTCTTTCTTTTACACTCTTGCTATCTTTCTGTCCTGCTGAGTGTGCCTCTGTGATTAAGGTGCAGTTTTAAGTGAGCCAGTCCGTTTCTGCAAAGAGGTAAATGCAAGTCTCTCCACCGTGGTGTTCCCTAATCTCCTGTTGTTGATGTCCCCCATCCTTACTCATCATTTACTAAACCTGTCGGTTTTATAATTGATATGTATTTTCTTTAGGTTCCTGAGTTAATCCTTCCATTTATTTAAATTGAATAAGCATGTGCTATTGCTCAGCAACATGTCCGTCTCCAGTATATTTGTCCATTTCAGCACGATAAAAAGTCGCAAGCGTAACTGGAACTGCACTCGGGAGAGGGCATACCTCTACCTGGCTGAACAGTTTACGTTTGGTATCCCACTGATGGGCTGGATTTGCATCTTTACCTTAAAGAGCAGGTTGCGGGTCACCAAACATGTTCTGAAAATTTATCAATATGATTATATGTGGATTAAATAGTTCGATGCAAACTATTGTGGTTGCCTAACTATTGGGAAAATTAATGAAATTTAACTCCGAAGTTGTTATTTCTCGAGGCTGTTGAAAAAAAACAGCCGCGTGCCCATATATGGATGTTGACGTCACGTTCTCCAAAACAAAGCGGATGCTCACTCGCCCATTGAAGAAGTGTCCAGTTGAGGGGCCATTCTTTCGCTTTTTTTGAGCTTGCAACTGTCTATATCATCCTTTTTTTTTTTGAATTATTGTAGAACAAAGTTATTTTGGATATTTGTACATCATGCCTCGTACGTGTGTCGTCATGTTTTGCGAAAATGGCTGGAAAACTGGCAATCGCTCGCACCGATTCCCGAAGGAATCAAACATTCGCCGGCAGTGGATAAGATTTGTACAAACAAAACAGGCTGTCAGAAAGACTTCAACTCCAAAGCTACGGTGTATAATATATTTGGGTCTATTATTGATTCATTCTATTTCTGACTCTTGAGTGACTAAAGGGTTAAAAATTATTATATCAAGTCACAGATGAATCAAACTTTATATTATTTTCTGCATCGAACAAGAAAATGAAAATCTACAAACCAATCTGTCTGGTGGAGTCTGTCAGTGTGAACTGCCCGGCAGTCAGTCCTGTCACTTGTATACGAAATATGCTGTTTTCTGGCACTTGAAAGTGGCTCAAATTTATATGGCTCAGGGCCAGAAACTCCATAGCATAAATTCCCATCACCTCCGACTCGTCCTCGGCAATATCGGAGTGAAATCACTCTCTGATTCGCATCTCGCCATTGTTCACACGCTGTTTCCGAATGTTCACAAAGTTTTCGGAGAACGTGACGTCATAGCATCTTCGGTAAATTCCGGTCTGTTTTTCGATCACTGACAAAAGTTTTGACTTAAAAGTTAATTTTAGCATATTTTGAGTTTCAAATGTAAGAAAATAATTGCCCAACGATTATTATTAATGCGATTACAACCTTCGAATCACGCGAAGTCATCAGCGACCCAAAACCTGCTCTTTAACCAAAATCGAATTGGCTTATTCTTGTCACCGATACAACTCATCCACCAAGTTTCGTTCTAATTTGTCCGTAACGTTTTGAGATATCCTGCTTGCAGATAGACAAACAGAGCAACAGTGGGTGAAAACATAACCTCCGTCCACCTTCAGTCATGGAGGTAAAAAAGCCAAACCTTATCTACAGGATTGGCACCGTGGCTCCCCACGGGATCAATGAGCGCTTTTCATTCACCTAGCCCTCCTATCTCTTGGAACTTTTTAATCCTTTCACTCTCTCTGTTTTTCTCCATTTATTTTATCTATCTTATATCTCTTCCTTTTTCTCTTCTCGCTCTCCTTCACTTTCCTCTCTACTTCACCTTTTATCAGCCTTTTTTAATAACCATTATTATTATTATTTATTTATTTCTCTTTTGTTACTATTATTTATATCACTTTTTCAAAGTTGTTTTAGTTTATTTCTCGAATGTCCTTCTGACATTTCTTGTTGTTGTTTTTTTTTCCATATTATTTTCATTGGAGGGATGGAGTGAATGTGGAAAGGTGGGAGGGACGGATATGGGATGGTTGGTGATATGGAGGTAAATGGTATGTGTTTTGTCAACATACGAACCACAAAAGGGGAAAGACCGAGGCAGAGAAGTAGAAATTCAGGGATGCACTGGAACTGAGGAGAAAGATGGCAATGGTTGAGCTGAAGGTGGTGCTGTGCATTGCGGGGCACTTCAACATGCTTGTGGGAGTAGCGGAACCTGGTGAAGGAAGAATGTGTTGGTAAATTTGGTTGGGGGGCAGAGAAGAGAGGCCTGGGAGCTGGTGAAGCTGGCGGCGAAGAATGGGATGGCTATAGTCTGTCGTTGTTTCAGAAGTGGGACACAGATCTGATCTGTCAACTCCAAATTATGAAAAAAGTGTGAGAATGTAAAATGTGTCCAGCGAGGTCGTGAAGCGACGAGAATTGAGGAACGACTGCCAGAAAAACCTAGGGTGGTCCGGGAACTGCCTTAAAAACCCAGGGTGGTCTGGGGGCATCCCCCCCCCCCCCCCAGAAAATGTTTGCTTCTCTGCTGTGTCTGAGATGCAATTTGTGCATTCTAGTGCCAAATTCATCCATTTTTTTTTCAGTCAGAAGAAAGGTTTTTATGTCCTGTTGTTACTGTTTAGTCCACTGCATGGACTAAAAGAAATGAACCAACAACATGAACAAACAAGACATATTTTATTTTCATCAACAGATCAAATGCTACACAGGAATTAGAACACTCATCATCCTTGTAATTATAATGTATTATTTCAACATATTGATCGTATTTCCCAGTATTTTGTGGCAATTTCGTGCAAAAAATTTACCCCCAGTAACAAGACGTTTCATTGGATCAGGATGGTCGACGATAATTTACCAATCGTACTCTCTCTCTCTCATATCAGAAGTGCGGAACTACGCGAATGAGATGTATCAGTAGTTTATGATAATGCATACATACATACATGGGTGCACTGGGGCGTGGTTAAGCAGAGTCATGTGACCCACCCATGATCCGATGCTGTGCTGTGCTGTGTTGTGCCCGTGTCCCAATCAAACCTGTTGTTCCCACTACAGAGCCTTCATCCCTGTCTATTGAGTATAATACAGTGAAGCAATCGGATTTAAGTCGGTATTTAAGGTTATAACATCAGTTAAACCAGTCACAATGCAATAATGTTGGAAATGTTTTTTGGTGCTGAGAAATTGAAAAAAATTGTGAGAATTTACAGCGAGAACGTGACTTTCAACAGAAAGTCGTGAGTCTCACGACAAAAACGTGAGAGTTGACAGGTGTGGGGACAGTCACGAAATTAAGTACAGGAGTGGACGATTTAAGGTGTTGGGAGAGTATGCCACCACACAGCACAAGCCTGTGGTGTTTATTGTTCACATGAAGAGGGAAATTAAGAGCAGGGGTCGGAAGATTATAAGGTGAGGGAAGTGCAGGGACAACATCGCCATCGAGTACGAGGAGAGGATGAGTCCCCGATATGAGGAACTTGGTGAAGAAGCCAATGGTTAGCACTGGATGAGTACGGAGAAGCATTTAGGAATTGCAAATGTTTTGTGTGGAAAGACATCAGGATGCCTTATCTGGGAATAGAAACCAGGTATGGTGGATGGAGGAAGTAATGAAGGTCGTTGATGAAAAGAAGCAAGTTTGGAAGAAGTTACAGAAGATCAAGGAAGGAGGGGTACAACTGGCTACTAGCAGGGTTGCTACAACTAGCAGGGTTGCTACACCTGCTTGGGCAAAAGAAGAAAGTAGCAAGGAGAGCTGTGGACTGTGGATGGGAGAGGAATGATTTGGAAAAGGATGGTCGGAAGATCAATAAATTGGCTTGTGACAGGGATGAGGATAGTAAGGACATGAAGGAGGTGGGGGTCATTAAAGATGGTGGTGGGAAGCTAGAGAGGTGGGCAGTATTAAAGGTTTGGGAAGGATATTTAAGGGAGCTGTTGAACTGGGGAGCAAGCCATGGTGAGCTGGACATTTCATGTTATGTGGAATGCAAAGTGGAATTGGTGGAGATCATAGAGTAGGACGGGAAGGAGCAGGAAGTATAGACAGCGTTAAAGAGGATGAAGAAGGGAAGAGCACCAGGTATTGATGAAGTGCATACATATATGCTAATTGCAGTGGAAGAAGTCGGAGTTAGTCAGATAAAGAGGCTGTTGAATATACGTATGCATGAGAGAGGGCTTGATTCACGAGGATTGGACGATAGGGGTAATTGTGCCGATATGGAAGAGGAAGGGTGGTGATCAAGATCTGGGGTAGTGTAGAGGCATTATGCTTCTTAGTCATGTCATGTAGGTACTAGAGAGGAATATGGATAGGACAATAAGGAAGAGTGTGGAGATGGAGATCAGCAAAGAGCAACAGGGGTTTAGAAAGGGTTGGGCAATGATGGGTGGGATGTTCATGCTGTGACAGCTGATGGAGAGGAGGTTGGAGGTGCAAGCTGAAATGCCATTGGGATTTGTGGATCTGGAGAAGGTCTATGATACTGTCCCAAGAGAGATGGTGATTGTGACACTGACATGAATGGGACTACTGGAAGTCTTAGTTTGGTGGAAGGAATTTACAAGGGAACGAAGGGAAGAGTTTGGGTTAGTTATTGGATGTCAGACGAGTTCAGCATGAACATCAGTTTGAGCCAGGGAAGCTCTCTCACCCCATTCATGTTTATCATGGTGGTGGAGCAGGTTGGAAGGTAAATATGAAAGATATTCTGGAGAGGATGTTGTATGTGGACAATCTAGCTGTTGTGGTGGAGAGTAAGTGGGAAATGTGGGAGGTACTGGGGGAGTGGAGAGAGGCATTCGGGAAGCATGGGCTGAGGATGAGTATGGAGAAGAGTGAGGTAATGTGGGTTGGGCAGCAGAGAAAATAAGTAAATTTCAGGTTAAAGAGAAGGTAATCAGACAGGGAGATAGGTCTGAGTATCTGATGGGAACAGTGATCGGGGATGGTAAGTTGGAGGTAGAAGTGTGGAGGAGGTTTTACAGGTGGGTGTGAATGTGTGGAGGGAATGATGGGTGACAGAAAAATATCAAGGAAATTGAAAGGGAAAGTTACAGAGAGACAACCACAGAGGTTGCAGGTCTGCAAGAACACATGGGTCAGCAAGATTGTGGGAGGGAAGAGGGTGGATAGGAGGATGGATGAATTGAGGGAGGAGATTGGTGTGCAAGTAAGCTTGATGGTTATAAAGACAGCTGAAGTGTGCTTGTCACGTAGTGTGGATGGAGGAAGAGAGAATGTCAAAGAGAGCGGATGGATTGAGGGAGCAAGGTAGGAGGAAAAGAGGTATACCATGGCTGAAATGGGAAGAGATTTGCATTCTTTCACCAAATGATGTAATTCGACTGTAGTTTGCTGGCCAGCTCAACTTCCTATTTGGCCTGCTCCTCATCACTCCATCTTTGCTTTCAGGCATCCTCTTGCTTCTCCCCACTACTGCCATGGCTAGAGTCATCATTCTTTCCCCCAGTGGCACCTTTTGTGTTTTGCTTAGCTGAAAAAAAAGTCTTCATTTGGGAATGGAGTTCCACCACCTTTCAGTATTGCACCTTGACACTCTCACGATGCTCCTGGTGTGGAGGGTGCTGAAGACCCACTCTGTGTTCTGTGTTATTGCAATTCCGTTTCTGGTGTTAGCTGGGCTGCCAGGACTGGAGCTCTCTAAGCAGCTGTTGACCGATCGGCTCACAATATAATTGTTAAATATCTTGGGGTTTTCTTTGGAGTCCATATCTTTGAAGCACACAACTCGGTGGGATTGCTGGATAAAGTAAACCAAAAGTTGGGTCGCTGCATTGGACTTCTGTTTGAGATACCCGACCATCTTTGTAATCAATAATTCGATTGCTTCAATGCTGTGGCACAAAACATGTTTGCAACCTCCTGAGAATCTTCTTATCTGAGAGAAGAGTATCATTGATTTCTTCTGGAATGCGAATCATTGGCTACGACCACCTGTGATTTGTCTGACGTTGGTTGAAGGTGGTTATGGCACTATTAACATCCGTAGTCAGATAATGTGTTTCCAGCTTCACTTCATCCACCAATTCCTTTACGGAAGTGAAACCTTGTTGTGGAAGCCTCTGACTCACCCTGACTTGTTCCAACTTCCAGCCAAGCTTTGGCTACTTCCGAGAACATTTTTAAAATTGTATCCATTGGGACCATACTCTGTGCGGAGCATTGGTGCTGCCTAAGCAGTCTCCTGGGCTATTGGGCACAATCTTGGATGGGTCGCCACTCCGACGCAGATGGACCTTTTTTAAATGGACCTTAAAAATTTTTGATTTACTTCTACTGCGTGCTTTCCACCTAAAACTGATTAATGCTTGGCAGGCCTTTTGTTCTTTCCGTAAAATGGTAACATATGATTTGAAAACGTTTCTCGATGAGCCATTATTATAATCCTTTCCTGAATAACTGCCGACCCACAAAAACTCTTCACTCCAAAAAAAAGGAAAAAAGCACAAACTCAATCTGCCATACACACTTCCTTCTTCATTCTCTGTCCTTCTCTTTTTCAATATCCACAAACTGAAACTTCATTGAAGGCATCATTTCTTCCTCTAATAGCCCTTAATAACATTAATAACATATTATATATATATATATATATAATATATATATATATATATATATATATATACAGTGCTCCCTCACCTATCGCGGTTAATGCGTTCCAGACCCACCGGCGATAGGTGAAAATCCGCGAAGTAGAAACCACATATTTATTTATTATTAAATATATTTAAACACATTTTAAACGTATTTTAAACCATTATACAGCATCCACACACTCTTATTAACCTTCCCCGCACACATTTAATCAGTTATTTTAATTAAAAATTTAAAAAATTTCATCGAAATGCGACTTCATGGGGCTGCAAAGCCTAAGACCAAAAATAATTTTAAAAATACTATATTGTACTATAAAATATAAAAAAACGTATTATGGGTACTGACCTATGAAGATATGACGATGATGATGATAGCTGTGCAGTACTGATGACGATGATGAGATGAATGTAGTACTGCACAGCCAAGAAGAGCATTAAATCTCTTCTACTGGAAAACCCGCGATGTAGTGAAGCCGCGAAAAGTGAACCGCGAATAGCGAGAGAGCACTATATATATATATATATATATAGTCATGCGCCACTTAACGACGGGGTTAGTTCTGAGAAACGCGTCGTTAACGAGTCGTCGTTGTGCGAACATCTTTTTTTTTTCGTTTTCGTTTTCGAACATCGTACTTACACAAACCTAGACACCTAGGCTATATGGTTGCCTATTGCTCCTCGGATACAAACCTGTACAGCATGTTACTGTTCTGAATACTGTCGGCAATTGTAACACCATCCAAGAGAGACGAAGACACGTTAGTTTTACCTTTGTGCTGTTCATGACGGCATCGGTGTTGTTAGCAGCAGCTTACAATCTCCTCGCATCGATTATAGAAAGATGATAAATAGCGTTTGGATTTTATAAATACGTAATCATTGCATCGATGTTATAATTTATAATGAAGAAACGAGCTCCTGTCAATTGTGATATATATTTTCGGAACAGTGCGATTGTTTTAACAACATAAAAGCTTCACCAAAAAAAATTTGTGTTTTAATTTCGACTGTAACAACAATTTATTCGC
Source organism: Eptatretus atami (assembly GCA_035128595.1). NCBI lineage: Eukaryota > Metazoa > Chordata > Myxini > Myxiniformes > Myxinidae > Eptatretus > Eptatretus atami. The sequence continues at coordinate 54,669,136 of CM068963.1, forward strand.
GGAATTCTTCAATTCAAAGGTAATTTACTTGCTGGAAGGTAAACGTGCAAACATTGGTTCAGTTTGAAAGCCGATTTCCTTGAATCCCGATTTAGCACGACCCTGCTTTTTCGCGATGACATTTTATGGACCTCAACGATCGCATTATAACAGGGCCACACTGTCGTTTATTATCATTATGAGTATTATGTACTGTACAGCGTACATAATTGTATGTGCTATTTTTATACGACTGGCAGCGCAACGTCGGCTACATCACTCGGCGATAGGAATTTTTCAGCTACATTTTTTTTCATTTTTTTTTTTTTCAGAGCTGTCAGATCCGTCGTATATGCGATCCGTCGTTGCCCGGAATGTCATTAAGCGGCGCATGACTGTATATATATATATATTGTTACGGCTGTGGAAATTCGCATACACCATAAAGGGTCCTTATATCAGTTATGACGATAAGTAATTGTGTAGTTAGATTTCCCCACCGTTGTTTAGAGGGAATTTCCGTGTTCACCGGGCTGCGATCCTTTGAGTTAGCCGTTTTTCTTTTCTCGATCATTATTTTGGACCAATCATACCCCAACAACCAAATCGCCACCACAACATCATTCCCAAACAACTACAACTCAAACACCACCACCTTCGCCTCTTTACCTCCACAACTCCATCCCGCAAACATCGCTTCACCGCCATTCTCAAACGACGCCCGCCAACAACCAAACTCCCACCACCTTCGCCTCTTTACCTCCACAACTCCATCCCGCAAACATCGCTTCACCGCCATTCTCAAACGACGCCTGCCAACAACAAACTCCCACCACCTCCGCCTTTCTACCACACGTCGTGCCATGGGCTGTGAATGCGTTCCTTTCGCCTCAAAAAGCGGATCAGGAATGCTTCACACCCCTTTTCATCCGCCCATGGCTGAGCATCGGGTGGTGTAGCCCCACCTCCGAACCCGCTGTGATCCAGAAATTTACATGTACGCCCCTCCCCCAGGCTATATAAGCGCGAGCACGGCGCAGCTCACGGCAGAGCAGCAGAAAAATCAAGTCTGGAGGGTCTGGGCAGAAAAGTCAAGTGGGAGCGGCGGAGTGTCGGCAGAGCAGTCAAGTGGGAGCGGGGGGAGTGTCGGCAGGAAAGTCAAGTCTGGAGGTCTGGAGAGCGCAGAAGAGTGGGAGCAGTGGAGTGCAGCAGCAGTGTCGCGGGTCAGTCTGCAGTGTCGGCGGGCAGTCGAGTCGGGAGACGGAGCTCGAAGCCGATGGGAAAGGCAGACGGGGAGCGCCGGAGAGAGCTCGCCGACCACGCCAGGGGCACACAGCCAGGCGCAGCTACGCTGACATCGCGGCTTGCCCGCCATCGCGCCACGAGGGCGCGGGTAAGACCCTTCGGTCTCGTGGACCTGGCCGCTCATCCAGGTTCCACGCGCATTTGGTCCACGAACCCAGTCTGACTCCCTTGTCTATGAGGGGGTCTTTTCTTGCTTTTTCGTTGAATGCGTGTTGTGGCGCCGTGTCTTGTAAAGTAGAAACTGTTTAAGTGCATGTAAATAAACATTGCTTTATTCGGTTGTAACTCTTGCTTGTAAATTGCATTCTTACTGTATGGCTGTGAATACGTGCTTGCCTTGTCTGAGTGCGTAATAAATGTACTTGTCGAACTGTTCCCCGTTTCGTTGCGTCCTTTCTTTTGTTTGAAAGTTCCATCTTGCATCACGGAAGGAATTGGTAGGAGGGGTGTAAGCACCCGGTAAATAATCACGTCCGTCGGGGCCGGCGATAACACCGCTCGGTTATCACTGAAGCACGGAACGGACCGCTTAAGCGGTTCGTGTCCTAGGCCGGCCAGCGGCGAGGTACGATCGCCCGGTAACTACCCGCGCAGGTACTTAGGTAGGTCGAGTTTGGCGAACAACCCTATCCTGCGCGGGTGGCCGATTGCACGATTGTGGTGGGGTCGAAAGACCCACCCGTGACTAGCTCCTGGCGATAGTTCCAAGGAGGGTCACGACTGAATTGTCCGTTCCGGTGGGCGACGCGGTCGCGATTTGAGTTACGTGGCGATCGCACGCCGGGCGGGCCAGAATCCGTAACAATATATATATAACATATATATATATATATATACATATATATATATATACATATATATATATATATATATATATATATATATATATATATATATATATATATATATATATATATATATACTGGACAACCCGTAAACCCATTGGGTTCCCATTATGACAGCGGTTGATGAAAAAAATCATTTCAAGAAAAAAAAAAAGGATAGCTCCAGCGAACTATACCGTTGAGGTTGTTTGTGTTGTGGATTTGCACCCAACTCGTTGTGATCGTTGTAGGATTATTCCTGGTTGATTGTGGAATCCTATTTAACTTCCCTATATTTTGACGTTTAGCCGATTCGGTTTTAAAATCCTGTATAAAATCACAGACACCGATAACCAATGTCCACAGACAAGTCTTTTTTTTGAGAACAATTTATTTCTAATTCTATCCACCGTACACTTCTCACCCTCGTACACTACTACTCCCTCAATGAACCTCTCCCTCATATATATACATTTTTGAGAGTGGAGAGGGTTTTTTGATAGCATATAGGCGAAAGTACAGTTTTATCAGACCGGTCACCTTGTACTAGGAAAGAATTAAACAAATGTCCAAAGTGGCAAAGAAAGACAAGATTATAAGTAGGTCTTAGGCCTTAACAATTAAATAAAAGAACAGTAGAGAGTCAAAAAAAAACAAACACTTTGACCTAGTCAGACTGAGGCAAGGGCCACTTGTCAAAAAGAGGAATAATTTCCCCAACATTTGCATTGATCAATTCTCCGAAGAGTACTTCACTGAATCGGAAATTGATTTTTTAATTATTTTTTCGTTGCCCGATTTGAACGAACTTGATACTGCACACCGTAGGAGAATGGTGAGTAAGGTGGCACTAATTTTTTTTGTGCTATCGTGTACCGTTTTGGCTGTATTTCGGGAACATACATACAAGATGAGAGTTTTAGTAACATATGTGCATGTATATATATATATATATATATATGTCCCATCCCCCCCCCCCATCTTTCTTACCCACAACTCCTCTCTTTCTCACCCCCCCCTCTCTCTCCCTCTCTTTCTCTCTCTGACGTTACTCAAGCACAATAGCTTATAATGTTTGAAGATGATAGTTTTGCTCTTGATGTGCATTTTGGCACGGTCTGCAGAGCTACGTACCACACTGCAATTGGGATAGCTTCCCCATTATTAAAACTTGAAAACAACAACAAAATACATTAATTACAAACCTAAATTATGCGGGGATCAGTTCAAATACATTTTGGATGTTTATTTGAAGACGAGAGCAGATATTTTAAAATGCTGTAGTGATGTGGAAAAAAAAATAAATGTGCGAAGAGTTCTTTGCCTTATTAAACATGATTTCCTCATCGTTGCTTCTAATAGTCTGGACATTGTTACAATGTTGCTTCCAAGTGGATAAACAAAAATCTTGGATGGGGATGGAGTGGGGGAAAGGGTGATTAAGTCCATTTTCGGTTGAAGGCAGAAGCCTTGTTTATGGTGTCATGTTGTATCCCAGTTGGTCGTTGGTCCTTTGGCACATGAGAGGATCTTGAAAGCCATCGTTTGGTGCCATCACAGGAATTTTTTTTAATTTTGTCAGGGTTCCGCCATGCAATCTCCTACCTTTGTGAAATACACCGTTGGATCTTTGACATCCACCAGCAAGCGCTGGTGGACTGGAAGCCGGTTTAACATCCCATGGAGTGGAGTTTGTGTTGCAATGCCCTTTGAATAATTTCTGGTCTTTTCTTGAACTTGGTCGTACCTATTCCATATGTTGAAATAGCAAATTATTTTTGTGAAATTTTATACCCGACGGTAAAGCTTTTAGCCGAAATAATGAATTGAGCAGATAGATGTTTAGAATCCACACTATTTTTTCCAATATTACTTCCTAAAGACCAGAGCATTAGTGCAATGCTTCGACAACAACTTTATGCCGATGTCGTTAGCTTTTCTCCTGTTAAAAATAATCTTGCATATTTCTCTTCATCGATACGAAAACAGAGATGTTTTCCTGTCTGTGTCACCATTCTTCTTATAGATGGCCAAACGGATCTTTGTTTAACTTTCAGAGGTTCATCAGTGAGTACCCAGGGAGTGTTTTGGGTGGGGGGGGTGGAACTTTTTGAAAAATTTGAAAAAAAAAAAGTTGATTTTTAAAATTTAAATCACTCTTAGTGCCTAATCCTTTGTAGCTTTGGAAAGATAATATTAAATGATCCCCGACCCCATTCCTTAGTGGGTGTGGGGAAGTGGTTTAGGCCGCCACAAAAAAAAAACATTATTTCTACAATATGCCAACAGGATTAGAACTGCGCTGGGTACCCCTGCTTGCTAGTCAGACCAAGGACTGGAAACTCAAGGTTCCCCAACTTTTAGGTGGTATGAGGAATAGATCTGTGTAATATGAAAGCTAAATCTTGAACAGTTTTTGAAATATCATGCACACAAGCCAAGTTACCGATGGTTGCTATGGCAACATAACTCAGCCAATTTTAGCCATGATCTAATTTGAGATAATGTCATGAGGAATAGATGCACTACATGGCCAAAAGTATGTGGACACCCCTTCTAATTAGTGGATTTGGCAATTCAGCCACACCCATTGCTGACAGGTACATAAAATCAAGCACACAGCCATGCAATCTCCATAAATAAACAATGGCAGTAGAATGGGCCGTACTGAAGAGTTCAGTGACTTTCAACGTGGCACCGTCATAGGATGCCACCTTTCCAACAAGTCAGTTCATCAAATTTATGCCCTGCTTGAGCTGCCCCGGTCAGCTGTAAGTGCTGTTATTGTGAAGTGGAAATGTCTCGGAGCAACAACAGCTCAGCCGCGAAGTGGTAGGCCACACAAGCTCACAACGGGACTGCCGAGTGCTGAAGCGAGTAGCGTGGAAAAAACCATCTGACATTGTTGAAGGGGTGACAAGATCGGAGACGGGGCACATTAAAATGAGACCCGTCCGACCGATAGATCATCCGTCCATGTACTTTTGTGTACGTGATATTTCACCTTTTAACATTTAGCTTTCATATTGCACATATCTATTCCTCATGACATTATCTCAACTCGTTTAGATCATGGCTGGGATTGGCTGAATTATGTTGCCGTTGGAAACCACCTCGGTAACTTGGCTTGTGCACGCAATATTTCAAAAACCTTTCAAGATTTAGCTTTCATATTACACAGATCTATTCCTCATACCACCCAAAAGGTGGGGGAGTGAGAGTGTCAGCTCCTTGTTTCAGTACTTATTTGTTGGAGATAACTTTATATTGCTGGAGAAGACATGTTGTAGATTTATTATTATTCTCTTAAAATAATTTGCTCTCCAATCACAAAAAAGAGCAGTAATAAATTTCCCAGCTGAAGCTCCAACTCAGAATTTGCATGGTAAAGAACTGGAATACCTCCAGGCCATACTTTGCTGTTTGTTTTCAAGATTGAAATGGAGAACCCACTCGTTTCATCCTGCATTATAATCTGTGCAAGAAATGTTTCCTATATTCCCCGTCTCTCCAACATCTGTTCACAGATTGCCTTTTTCCCTTCTGATCTCTCATCAGTATTCTGGGACCTGTCTTCCAGACATCTCTCGATGCCCAGCATTTTCTCAGGATGTTTTTGTTTTCAATCAATGGGAATGTACTTGTCAGGAAGGTAGCAAGAAGTTAACCTCTGTTCGTTCAAAAAAAATGCACTTTTCCACCATGTAGGAACCCTTTCTTTACATAATACAGGTGTGAGGTACCAATTATTTCACCCTATCTTTTCCTG
>CM068963.1:54721198-54732567 GCA_035128595.1 Eptatretus atami
GTGCATGATATGGGCGGCACGTACTTTTCAACCCATTTCTGGACTAATTATATCGATCGGGTTTCGCCCCACGAGCAGAATCGGGCAAACACGAGCGCTGGCCACGTGCGTAATGGCGGATGTATGCGCCCTGTATGGAATGTGCTCGAAGGCAGACCCGTACGCTGCTCGCGACACTTTGTTATCGTACAGAGCAGGGCACGAATGTACCACTCGCAACACTTTGTTATCGTACAGAGCAGGGCACAAATGGACACATCTTACTGTCTGTGCATGGGTTTGCCATAACGTCGCACCTTCAGTCCTCACTGGTGGCCGCAGACGGCGAGCGTCTTCTCGCCTCTGCGGCCAGCCGGGCTGTGATCAGGCGGAGGCATGTTGTGCAGCTCGGGCCACGTGGCTCACACAGAGCGGGCGCGTTGGCCAGCGCTGGTCGGGGCGCCCGAGCGGGCGTGCAGGAACGATGCTGCCCGCAGCCGGTCATCAGGGCATGGCCTGTGGGTTTTTGCAAGGCGATTCATGGCGCGGAGTTCAGAGTAGGCGATTCGTATCATGTCGTAAGGTCGGAGCAAGAAATTTGTGCGGCATGGGGTCATCTTGCCGGAAATGGAATGTTGATGTTTCTGGCCATCGCGGCTGGGCCGCCGCAGGGGGTCGCGGCCAATCAGAGGCCACACATGAAATATTATAATTATATAACATTATATATATAATATATATACATAATACTGTATATACATATATATATATCATTACATATGATATTGTATATATATATATAATATATATAAGTTATTTATATATATTATATATACAATATATATACGTTTATTATTATATATATAAATATATATATACATTATATACAGTATATATATATATAATATATATATAATATATGTATACAATATATATATAATATATATATATATAATTATATATATAGATATATATATATACACATATATTATATATATAATTATATATATATATATATTATATATATATATATAACGTTTTATATATATACTAGCTGAAGTACCCGGAATACCCGGGAAATTTCCTATTTTCCTCACGCTAGTTGACATAGGCATTAGTTGTTGGAGAAAATTAGGAAGGCTTCTTTTTATTCCTCAGATTATGGAGGAAGGCTTTATGCTGCCGTAATCCTCAGAGAGGTCATAGTTGAAGGCGGCCTTGAGCCACTCAATGTTTTCTAGCACCAGTGGCAACTGTCCTTGATGTCCTGCCAAACCCCGGACCTAGAAAGCTGGAACGTGAGTTTTTTTGCTTCTCTCACCCGTCGGTGTGACGCTCTATTTGCAGTTAGGCGACCGCTCTCTCTCTGCAGCTGACTCTGCTTGCCTGGCTGGTTCATGAGCAGATATATCAGCAGTAAGACGACTCTCCTCTCCACAGCTGACTCCCGCTGGCCTGGCTATTTCATGAGCAGATCGATCAGCAGTTAGCTGTTGCCGTGCGCGTGCAGTTCGAGAATTCAAATAACAGGAGAATGTGTATGTTTAAAAGTCAACGAATACGAACGTTTTGTATTTCAAAAACCCTAGCGTTTTTAACCATGAAGCCTTTTGTTATGATTAATACGCCGGCGCACTATTCGAAAGCCATTTTTTTTTTCTAATGGAAATTTTATTTATTTATTTTTTATATATATATTTTTTTTGTTAATATTATATTTTTTCATTTTTATGGAGAGCCACTTCGCGCATCCTGGAGCTGAATGTTAGTTCTATATATGTGTAAAGTTTCATCAAGATCGGTTCACTGGTCTAGGAGCTTATTCGTTACAAAAAACAGACGGACAGACAGAAGGACTGCCATTTATATAGTAGATTTATTATATAATATATAATATATATATATATATATATATATATATATATTAATATATATATAACGTTTTATATATAATACGTTTTATATATATATATATATAATATTGTTACGTTTGTGGAAATTCACAGAACACCATTCAGGTTCCCCGAAGATCAGTTATGTCGATAAGTGTGTGTCCAGATTAGATTTCCCCACCAATGTCTAAAGGGCATTATTCGTGTGCCGGCCTGTGAATCTTGAGGTAGTATTATTCTTTTCTATCTTTATTTAAAACAACATCTCCTCACCACCTTCTCCACAACCGCCAACATCTCTTTCAAACAAACAGTATCTCTCCAACGACACCACTACACCCATGCCACCTCCACCACCAACACACATCTCAACAGCCACGCCATCCCCACCACAGCGCCAACCACACTGCAACAACGACATCTCAACATCCTCGTCAATCTCCACAACAACACAGCCCTCCTCCAGAGAACAAAAGCAACGGTTAAAAAAACAAGATGCTCCAAAGAGAGACATCCCGATCACGCCTGGAATTCCCCCCCCCCCCCCCCCCGCGCCGGAAGGAGGAGGGCTTATCTAGCCTGGGTAAAGGTTCAAAGGTGAAAGAGGGGAGGGCGCTGATTTTGGGGGAAAGAGCCCACGGCGGCCCCCTCCTTGGGGGCGATAAAACCCGTGTTCGGAGGGCAAGAGAGCGATTGGAGAGACGCGAGACTGAGTTGGTGTGGAGAGTTGAGTGGGTGTGGGAATTCGGAGTCAGTGGAAGCCGAAGAGGAGTCGCCAGCCGGATCGCTGTTGGAGGCGCCGTTGAAGGCACGGGTGGAGTCCAGCGGAGTGCGGGCGAGACACCGAGGGTCGCCGAAACCAGGGCCCAGCGAGTCACCACGAGGGTGGCAGGTAACCTGCACGCGCCTCGCGAGCTCCTTCGTCTCCCAAGCTCCGACGAACATTAAAGTCTTACGGGCCCAGTTCTCCCTTTTCTTTTCTGGGGTTTTGGCATGGAAGTCTGTGGCGCCTTGTCCGATAAGTAGGATTGTTATAAGTGCATGTACATACTGAGTAAACAACGGCTGTAGGTCTTTTTGCTCGTGTCCTGGCCCCCACCCCCCCCCATTGCTTCATTGACCGCATGCGTGTAAATAAATACCCCATTGTTTGAATATTCACCTGCTCTTGCATCCCTTCCTCCATTGAACTGCCATAATTGCGTTCGGAATAAATAGCTGGTTTTTAACACCGATAAGATAATCGGGTCCAACGGGCTTGGCGATAATAAACCGCTCGGGCTTGGCGATAATAAACTGCTCGGCAATCGCAGACGGAAAGAGCTGCTTAAAGCGGCTCCTTTCCGAGCAAGTCCCGTTGAGGTACAACCTCTCGGTAGTCTGTCCGCGCGAATAATTAGGTAAATCGACAATTCGGTGATCAACCCTGTAGCGTGCGGGCAGAGCATTGACAAGGTTGTGGTGTGGTTAAAACACACCCCTAGCTGGATTTTGGCGTTGATCCGAAAGCTGCGACTGGATTGCCACGTTTGGCGGGCGGCGCGCGGCGCAAATTAGCTTAAAGGCGGTCGCCCGCACGCCGGAGTGGCGAGATCCACAACAATATGTATAGGCTGGGTTTAACTTACACATTGCGTAACGTGTAAGCATACGAACCGCGCTTCCCATTGTCTTGGGTGGCTCACCTGCATTTGATATTTCATGTATTTATTTTCTTTCTTTTTTTTCATTCATTTATATTTTCTTTTTTGGATGTTGTCTGATGATTCTGTGAGTTTTTCCGGTGTACCAGATTCGATGTCCATCGGCATGCAAAATTTCAACCTTCTGCATCACCCGGAATGTGCCGATATTTAGTATCAGTCAGTGGTTAGAAAGAGCTTTATATGCAGTAGACGGGGCTAAAAACGATATGCAGTATAGCATGACGTTTCAAAAAGTTGTGGACAAGTAATGACAAAACTTTGTGGATGAGTTGGGTAGGCGACAAGGACAAGCAGATTCGATTGTGGTTGACTTATTTATGCAAAACATAAACTGTTCAGCTTGGCGAAGGTATATGCTCTTCTGAGTGTCTTTCCAGATATCACATTTTAATGCCAAGAAAAGCATTACATTCAAGCATAATTCCTTTGCTCCAACGATTAAAGTGTAATTGAAGCCCCACCATACGTCAAGGTCGAGACTAATGGGAGAGTGAGGGTACGGAGGGTATGAACTGATCGTGGGGTGGTGGGACAATACTTGGAGAGAAAAATAAGCAAGGGAATGAATGATGAGAAAAAGGAGAAGAGAGCAGACAGGATGACACACACGAACTTGTAAATAAGAGGATTGACCTAAACATGGTCAATGGTGATAAATAAATAAAAAGATAGTGGATAGGGATGGGAAATGGCATGATATGGTGGTGCACCACTCACTTGCAGCCCTGGAAGGAAAAGTGGAATTGACCCGCCTCAGGAAGAAAGTTCCACAGATGGGGAAGAAGAGGAACAAAAGAGTGGAGATTTGTATACAGCCAGGATTTTGGAAGTTTAACCAGGAAGTGGTTACTGGAAGAACGCATGCATCCTGCAGAAGCTCGGGAGGGTTAGAGGGCTGAGAGAGTAAAGAGAGGTAGTCTAGTTCCATATTAACCAGAATGTCATTCTTTATTAGTTCTCCAACAGTTTCACCAGAGGGGACTATAGGTTTGCTCTCTGTCCGTTCATCTGTCCATCCCACATGTGGTTTTTCAGACTTTTTCCCCATACGCTTTAACATATTAAACTGAAACTTGGTAAACGATTGATACCATCAACGAGGGAACATAGTCCAGCGTAATATCAAAAAGCTAACTCAGGTTACTTTCAGAACAAAGTTGAACACCTTAAAAGGTCAGAGCCTAGAAAATGGCACAGACAGATCAGATTATTAACCAGAATGAAGAAGCAGTCCAATAATTTTGCTTTTGCTGATCAATCTCCTCGTCAACTTGCCAATGACCTGAACATGCATTTTTCACGCATCTTTACTCTGTTACTTCCACTGGACCCAGCAACTCTTACGGCTTATCATCCAGCGTCTGCGCCTCCAACAACAATCCAGCAGCAAGAGGTTTATTTTCGTATTAGACCTCTCAATGCGTCCAAGGTACCTCATCCCAGTGATGTACCTACTCGTCTTCTTAAAGGGTTTGCACTGGAAATCTCAGGCCCTGTTGCAAAGATATTTAACAAATTCTTGCAGAATGGTTACTTCCCTGCTCAATGGAAGTGTGCCTCAGTGTGCCTCAGTGTGTGCGATTCCTGTGACTCCTCGTGTTACTGGAATTGATCAGCTTCGCCCATCTCAATTACGTTTTGTTTTAGCTCGGGTGTTTGAAAGTTTTCTTGCTGACTGGTTGATGGTCGATTTTAAACCTCACATTGATCCTGCACAGTATGGAAACATGAAAGCAAGCTCTATCAACCACTTAGTCCACATGTTAGATGTTATACATGAAAATCTTGACCGACGAGGTCGTTATGCAAACATCTGCACTGTTGACTTTACTGAGGCATTTGACATCGTCAACCACTCCAAGGCCATTGAAAAGCTCATTCAGCTTGGGGTTGATGCTTCCATTATACCTACAGTGTGTAGTTTCCTTACCGGTCATTCCCAAGTGGTTCGCTATTAAGGGCAGACATCAAACCCCTTGTGTGTCTCATGCAGAGTTCCACAAGGGACGAAACTAGGACCAATTTTGTTCCTTGTTTTGGTGAATGATGCAGCTTTAACAACAACAAATATGTGGACGACTTGAGCATGGTCGAAGTGTTGCGCAGAACTCAACAAAGCTCGATGCAAGCCCATGTTGATGCACTTGATGATTGTTGTTTCCTTTACGTCTTTAAGCCGAAGCCAGAGAAATGTAAGACAATGCAAATATCTTTCCTTCAGAATGTCCCACCCCAATTAAACATTTTCATTGATAACATCCCTCTGCAAAGAGTTCAATCGTTCACTCTCCTTGGTGTTATAATCCAATCAGATCTGAAGTGGAATAGTCAGGTCCAGCAGATGGTATCTCCTGCTGCACGACGGCTCTACGTTCTTTGTACTTTGAAAAAATCGGTGTGAGTGCTCTTGATCTTGTTGAAATATACAAAGTGTTCATCCACCCTTTGCTGGAGTTTGGTGTGCCTGGGTTCTGGCATCACAAGGGCTAAGGGTGATGGGATTGAACGACTCCAGAAACCTACACTTCGCTTTATTGCGTCTCTATCTATTCAGTCCTTCGTGCAACAACTTTGTCATTTTTTTGATACACAATTGTTGAGTGAATGTAGGAATGAGCTTCCTTGCGTTTTGGACTTGGTCTTCCAAATTCTGAGTGTCACCGCGGCATTCTTCCTTCCACCCGTCAATCTGCGTCGAGACATAATATTCGACTCAGAAATGCTCAACATCTTGACTAACCTCAGTGTAAGACTCAAAGGTATAAAAATTCGACAATTCCTTTTTTGACTGAAATGATTAATTTTGTGATGTGGATGTATAAATATCAATTACATGTATAATGTTTTGTTTGAATTGTGTTTTAATTTAGCTTGTGATCTTGACGCTTTTACATTTGTTATTAACATGATTCTTCATGCTGTTCTGAAGTTAACCTTGTCCCTATCAGTCTTCTGACCAAGATTGCTTTCTTTAATAAACCGAAATGAAAATGGCTTTATTATGATAAGTTACGGAACAAGTTCGAGTTTCAGGACGTTTCATCAATTTTTCACAGTTATGCCCTTTTTGGACTTTGAAAATATCACATCGGTTGGGGACATGTATTGCAAAGTAATTCTCGTTCTTGTTCTTTCTGTACTGGGTTCATCTGCCCCTTGTTACCTCCGCCACCAAAGGTGGACAGAGGTTATGTTTTCACCCGTCTGTCTTTTTGTTTATGTGTGAGCAGGATATCTCAAAACGTTATGGATGGATTTGGACGAAATTTGCTTGACAGGATTGTGGCGTGACAAGGACGAATTGATTCGATTTTGGTGAAGATCCGAATCCAGATACGATAATTTTTAAAAGTGATTCTTCAGCATTGAGAGATGGTGCCAAAAATGATATATAGCATGATATCTGATTATGACAAAACTTGGTGGATTAGTTGGTTAGGTGACAAGAACAAGCCGATTAGATTTTGATAAAGATCCGGCCTATCGGTGGGCGACAAAACGTAAACTGTTCAGCCTGGTGGAGGTATATGCGCTCTACCGAGTGCTGTTCTAGTTAAGCATGCATTCTGTATTCATCTTTCCAACATTCCATATTGGTTCACGGGCACCAGCAGTATGACCACTATTTTCATTGTGTCTGTTTGTGTCTGTCTGTGTGTCTGTCTGTCTGTTTGTGACTCTCTTCCAAGCATAGCTCCGTGACGTTTGATGCGATCTTGATGAAACTTGGACACAAGCTAGATATCATGGTCTAGTTGTGTCTTTTTGTATGAGGGTGCGTCCCACGCCCACTTGAACTTTTTATTTATTTTATTTTTTTTTTTCTTTTTCTCGCAATTTCATTTCCTAGAAGCTGTGCATAATGTCCATAAGTACAACATATAAAAAAATCCGATTTGATTTGGTCAATTTTGACGGAAGAGATAGGTTTTTACGGTAGGGCTTCCTCAAAAGCTTCCACTAACTCAATTGTACCTATCGTGGCATTGTTCAATAATGCCCGCGAACCATCGTCGCCTCCCGGCTTGTCTAATTTTATATTGTATTCCATGCTATTTACTTATACTCTATTCTGTCCTACAATCCTCCATTCAATCAGGGAAGCAAGATAGCTCCATTGGTAGTATGCCAACATCTGACCTGTCTGGTCCAAAGTTATACTCAAGGCAAATGTAAACTTACATTAGCTTCAACCACTGTATGCAAAAAGTACCACCAGGAATGACCCAATATCACATTTTGAGTAAAAAAAATAAAAAAAAATCTTCTGTTTTGACCCCTCCCAGCAGGCACACAACGTTGTTGCAACGTCGTTTGCCAGTTCTATCCTGACGCTTGTACAACCAGATCACGACGTGGTACAGACGCAGCGCGCCCCGCGATTATCGAAAACTGTTTTTTCTGCGTCATGTGTTTCCAGGTTTGCCTTTCACTGGAGGAGAGATCTGATTGGCTAATTGTATTTCCGCATCACGAGCCGCCATTTGTAAGGTTTGGTTAAACTTGTGAACTTTCCCCTGTTTCTGAGTGTGGCAGAGACAATCCGCTTTAATCTGCAGAAGACTTCCGCTTTTTTAGTTAAAATTATCTTCCGCCGTGATCATTTTTGGTAAGTATAATATTAGAAATCGATTTTATGTCTTAACTTTTGTTTTTGGACGTTTTTAAGATCACAGAATCCATGATGTGTTCCTGTTTATACTGGTGTTCTGCAATGTAACAAATTTAAAGTTCCACTGCCCTTAAAAAAACCTAAATTAATATATTTTTTATAATATATTATTTTTTATGTCTCTTTTAACGAGTTAGGCCTAACCAAAGGCAAAAGAAAACAATTGTCAGTTATTGTTCGCCGAAAAATGTGGTTTTGTCATGAAAAAAATATTAACCCTTTGGCCGCCGACAAACTGCCGCTTGTAACAATGAAGCCTTCATTGCGGTAGTTTGTCACTTGGGGAGTTGTTCAAGTTTGTCGGTGCACATTGTTTTCCTTTGGTAAAATGGTTATCAAAAGACATGAAAATAACTTATATATAATAGAATAATATTAATTGAGGCTTTTTAAGGGCAGTGGAACTAAAATTTTGTTACAAGCTGCTTCGAACACTGGTGTACTAAATTGTTTTTATTCTAAAATAAGGGTGACGTCCAATGCTGTGATGCACACATCAATTGTGTGGAAAGAATGGGAAGAGACCTTTCCGGAACCTGAATTTTTATAAAGTTGTCAGAGGTAATGAATTCTGCTAAATGACAGTTTATAATGTGCATGACTTGAGCGTAATTCACATTGAAAGTCTTGTTTGATGATCAAAAGCCCAATATATACGAAGTGGAAATTCTTATTATTTTTCAGACAGTACCATGACCAGTCAGCCAACAGCAACGGAGGCGGATGTGGACACTGCATAGCACAACATTTGAAATATGCCCTGTTCAGTGTGGAGGTGCGGCCAGGAACAAGCCCTCATTCTATCTATAATTCCAGCATATCTTGTGTGTGTGTGTGGTGTGTGTGTGTCTGTGTGTCTGTGACGCTGTTTCTCGACAACCACTGGTCCGATCTAATTGAAACTTGCCAGATATATTGCTGGGGACCTGAGATGTGCCTTTTCAAGGTTGGATATTATAGGACAAGTGCTTCGAAGTTATGGCATTTATTTACCAACCAATGACAAGACACGTTGTTGCGTGGGCGTGGCCGATGGGTGAAGAGAAGCTCACCGCGCGTTCCCATTACGGGTTACAACGTACGGGCTTCCGGAGAGTGATGACTTCGTGTATTCTAATAATTTCTCGATTTCTTATGCGCATTTATAGATAAACACATTGCCCCAAGTTATGATAGTTTTCATATTAGACGGTGCATAGATTTCGGTAAAATCAGAGTGCTGGTGTGCTCCGAACCGGAAGTAAATTTTTTTCTCTCTCTCTCTTCTCTTTTTTTTCCTTGCACGACACATTGCGAAAAGGTAAAATACGTTTGCGCTAATTGAATAATTGGCCATTAAAACCTAAATTGCAAATAATCGTAACTGTGATATGCGAACTTCCGGGCCACGCACGTACGGGCACGCGAGAGCGAAGAAACGGCCTGTGTGGTTGTTTCTTGCTCGCGGTTGGATATTTATTTTATTTTATTATTATTATTTTTTAACGGGCACATACTAGTCTATCTATAATTCCAGCAGTGTGTGTGTGTGTGTGTGTGTGTGTGTGTGTGTGTGTGTGTGTGTGCACGTTGTTTCTCGACAACCACTGGTCCGATCTAATTGAAACTTGCCAGCTATATTGCTGGGACCTGAGTGGTTCCTTTTCAAGGTTTGATATTAATTGGACAAGTGCTTCCAAGTTATGGCATGTATTTACCAAACAACTGCGTAGGCGTGGCCGATGGGAAGAGATCCTCAGCCGCGTTCCCATTACGGGTTACAACGTACGGACTTCCGGATAGTGATGACTTACTGTATTCTCATAATTTCGATTTCTTATGCGCATTTAGATAAACACAATGCCCCAATCCAGTCGTCATTTACAAGAGCGAGGAATGGCCTGTGTGGTTGTTTGAGTTGTTGGTTTTTTTTTGCACGTACGGGCATGCACGTACGGACACGTACTAGTAATAATAACGAGTAACAGCAGCACGCTGTGCCAGCCATCCACATCCTTGATTATTAAGATTTGCAGCATAGTTATTGTAATGTTGTTGTTGGAAACCCAGCTAAGTTTACATTGTGAATAATTTACATGTACTTTTATGCAGAATGAAGTTATTTTCTTTTCTTGTGAAATTAGATTGAAAACACCCAACAAATTATTTTTTTTTGTGCTTTGGAATTATTTATGTGAGATGCATTCAAATTTGTGTTTTCATACTTAATGATGTTAGATTTATATTTTTTCTTTGTATGAATACACACATTAGATATATATTTGGTCTCATTGATTTGCCTGATTGTAATTCAGTTTTATATAATTTTATGCACTGTTCATATCATGTCAAGTATCATCTGTTTAATTCTTATGCATCTCATTCTATTGATGCCCGCTGTGGAATAACAAAATAAAATATTCTATATTATATATATAGTAGAAACTTATACAGAAAGGTGTTGACTTCCCAGTGGGACCCATATTGTACTCTTTACCACAGTCATTGCTGAATTTCTACCTATTGAATGTCAACTATTATGTCGTATAGAAAAAATTATATTGGTTCTTGGTCTCTCATAATCTTACCTGAGTTGCTTAATTATGAATCTTGTAAATGGGTAGTATGTCATACGTAGCTAAAACTTTTATTTACATTTTATATAATGTAAGTTATCGGTCAATACCTTTTATGCTCCTAATGCCCATTTAATGTATGCAAGCATAGTTATCAGCAGTTTTAACTACACTGCATGATGATTTTTGTACTTAAAGGTGCCTTTGTCCGTCAATTATATTTCAGAGAGAAGAAGCTCCACAGTTCCTCTCTGGACAGAACTTTCTGAATTTGAATTGTTAACTGTGCTTTGCACAAAGTGATTTGTCAAAAAGGTATTTACGCTTTTACCCATGTGGTATTTCTTTTTATTCCCCATTTTTAGTATATGTTTCTCAATTGCAATGGTATCTACTTTTATTTATTGTACGTTTGTATTCGAGTGTGCTTTTTTGGTACAAATAAAGATATTATTATTGTTATAACTGCTTGTATATTTTGTGCGCAATCATGCTCTGCATGATACGTGATAATAATGATTATGAATTACAGTTGTTTTCAAGTTGTGGTCATTATGTGTTATTT
>CM068963.1:54733767-54770728 GCA_035128595.1 Eptatretus atami
ACAACCAAGCGGCCGATTCCCGACGTCGTGAATCTTTCATACTGACGTCGTGTGCCTGCTGGGCTGTGTCCCTTAGTCCCCACTCCTTGGGGCATGAACCAGGGATAAAATCCAAAAAATCGTTAAATATTTAATGCGTGACCAAATGTTGATTGCATACACAAAGTTTCATTTAAAAATGTTTGAGAATGTTGAGAAATGTGACTGTAATTTCATTTTTTAGTATTTGACCTTTTAACCAACCCCTAGGGCCCCAAGGGATGGGGCCAAATATGAGACTGCTCTCTTAATTTCTTGCCACGTGATGATCATAAATACCAGGTTTTTCTGTGCAACCGTTTAGGAGGAGGAGCATGACGGACGGACAGACTGATGGACAGAGCCCCCCCGCCCCCACCCGGGTTGTTAAAAAATATATATATATATTTAAGCATGGGGATAATAACTAATGCACTGCAATCCAATAGTACTGCATTGGAGGAGAGGTTAAGCTGGTTGTCTCATCTGTAACGGGGAGGGATATTAAGGTGCTAACCAATTGCAAGGTCCCCTCTGCCTGAATATTCTTTATAAGGATCCAATTGCTCATAGTACTGCAGCATAGCAAACCAATTGTTCAAATTTGCATAAAAGCACCAAAATTGGTAAACATGTAGAATAATGTATTCCGAACAATTCTAGATATGGAGCCACCCGAGATTTTGCCTTGGTCAGCGATCTGAAATATCAGACTACGCTGCTGGACGATCAGCCTTCAAATTGAGAAGAAATCCATGAAATCTTATTGAGATTTTGCACATAAATGTTGAGGCCTGGGGGAGTGTCAAGGGAGTCAAGCAGGTGGATGAACAAGGTCTGGTAGTAGAGGGCTCATAATAGAACAGTTTTATAAAGGCTGTGTTGAAACTACATACAAGGGTTTTTTCAAATATACCTGCTGAAAGATGGACTGCTTAAATCTCACTTGAAGAAACCTTAATCATACTAGTTATCTTCACACATAAAGGGAGCATTGTACGAAGGACAGCGCAGCAATTTTAAATTGGTTTCACAAAGTACGGATAGCAATCAGAGGGAAGATGCAATTTGTAAGAGTTCCAAGCGGCAGCTCGAGCCCTGCAACCCTTTGATTACCAACCATGGCGAAGCCAGACAGCTTGTGCATCTGATGAGCACAAACAATGAAAGCGACCGGCAGCAAGCTATCTCAGCTGGGCCTTTACACAAGTGCAAATTCATATTTGATAGAAAATCGACCAAATTGCTTCGCTACCAAGGCCGAGACAGACCACACAATGCGCTTCACGTCGAGAGGGATGGGTGCTATCGCCAGAAGGACTTTGTCGTGTCCCAACATCAGGCAAATTATCCTCCCTGAAGAGAAGCACACCAAGGAGAGAGTTCTCTCGTCAGAGAACCGAAAAGGCCATTGTTTGGCTTTAATTCACTCAACAGAACACAAAAGGAAGCAACAGCGAGTCTCGTACTTACAAGGCGAGACGAGGCTGGATGCGGATGGAGGTGCTAATCGGCCCGCCATACCTGTTTATTATTTAATTTCATATTAGTTAATCCAGCAGTCCTACATTTTAACCCCTGGTTTACCGATACCATTTTAAAAGCACCCCCCCCCCCCCCTCTATAGACCTATACCGAATGAAACTACTCACTCCGACTACTTGTTGAGACTTCTCAGGCCATGCAGATGGTTCACGCAAAAAACTGCCACAGAATAGTACAGCCACTGCTTTCTCAAAATACCAACACCTGATTCAGGAGGAGATACGAGATGGGGTTCCACCGACTCCTTTGTAGATCTTTGGGTGGCAGGTAAAGGGTTAAAACAGATGCCAAGAATAAGGCTTTGGAAATGAGCAAATAAACGTTTCACGCTCCCACAACTAATGCAACATCCTCGTATGCACGCTGTAAATAAAAGTAGACAAGACAGATAAACGCAATTTCCCTGGAGGGATTACAATGATCTCTGCGATTAAGTTCAGTTTTGTTCAGGCCCGGCATGCCAGCTGCAGCAGGGTGCAACAGGGTGCAACACGTCATTGTGCAACAGGGTGCAACTGGGTGCAACACGTCAGGGTGCAACACGTCAGGGTGCAACAGGTCAGGGTGCAACATGTCAGGGTGCAACACGTCAGGGTGCAACAGGTTGCAACACCTCAGGGTGCAACACCCTGCAGCAGGGTGCAACAAACACGTCTTCCCACGAGGGACCTTTTGGGGCCTACATTCACACGTGATGAATTTTTGAAAACGTCACAATTGTCAGGATAAATGGAAGGAATGCATAGATGAAAAGAACACAAAACGTCACCACCAACACTCAAACAAAATATTATCAAAAACGACGACAATTAACTTTGGTGCTTCAGCCACAGGGTGGCCTTCAAGGACTGTTATTCGGTCAATCTACCGACAAAATGATCTCACTGATAACTTGAGGCCTTTTCCGTTTTTTAGATCCTTGTGGAGGATCTCTAAGTCTTACTCACGTTGTTGTTCTTCATCTTCTTCTTGGGACTTTTTTGTTCAACACAACAGTTTTCATCAAACTTCCTGAAACTTGGCGTATATATGTAAAAATACCCTGTCAGACAGTAACGATCTCCGATTTTGAAATTCCTCCTAGAAAAAAAGTTATGACGTCAAAATATCTCCGCTAATGGAAATCGCCTAAAAAATTATCTCCGAAACTAGGCAAGCTTTTTATCCGCCCCCTCCCGGAGGAGCTATCCCCCTGTAACTATTTTGCACTTATGTCAGTCATATTTGTCTCACCTACAACACACACACACACACACACACACACACACACACACACACATACACTCCCATTTCTCGAATCATCTTTCAAACCTCTTTTGAATATCCTCCTCAGCTCCACTATCTCTTCCTTTCTCACCTTATCCTCCACAGACTTTTCTCAATTTCCTTTCTCTTTGGCGACGTAATATGTAAATCTGCAGCTTTCTCCATATTGGCAAAGACTCGGTGTTCACGAGGTGCAACAAATATTCCAGCATCAAATGCTGCACAGGAAGGCCGAGAGGTACACACACTCGTTTCTGAGCTATCCAGCCTGGGTTTGAATCTCGACCAACCTATAAAATGTCATCCTGGTATCTCGCAGGCAGGGCATGGCATCAATGTGTGTGCCATCCTCGGATGGACGTCAGCCAGCAGCACTGGGGACGTCAAAGATCCCACGGTGTTCTTTGCGAAGAGTAGGCGGCGAGCTATCACCGACACCTTCAGTCGAACGTCAGGCTTTGCCAGCCAGTTCGTGAAAGACTTGGGCCAGAACCATTCCCCCAGCTAACCCCACAACAAGGTGGGAATACTTGGGGCCATTAAATAAGAAATGTTTGGAATAAAGTAGTTTGAGGATGATTTCATCACAAACCTTTTATTGTAGGAATTGTCTGTTGATTGCCTGATTGGAGACAGCACACGACGTTGCAGTCGAATTACCTGTTCCTTGTTCTTATAGCAGATAATAACTCCGATGGAAGGAAATTAGCTCCTGTACATGGGAAGGGAAGACAATAACGATACGTGCAAGGACAGCACTCTCCATTCGTCACAATTTCGCGCGCATAGAGACCAGCAGGTGGGAATGAAAGTTCGCTCCAGGCTGTGTGCACGCGACGCCTTATCGAGAACAGCATCAGCAGTGACGTACCGGCGGGGTGTTGATGAAAAAGTCAGCACGACATCTTCACAGCACTATACAATATTATATATATAATATATTATATATATATATTATATGTTGTTCGCTTTCGGCTGCTCCCGTTAGGGGTCGCCACAGCGGATCATCCGTTATGATCCGCATACTGATTCGGCCACAGGTTTACGCCGGATGCCCTTCCTGTCGCAACCCTGGTCGCTCTTAACGACACAGGGATAAGGATTGGGTTTCGCCAGATTCCGGGCTGCCCTACACCCTCTCATAGCGCGGCCCAGCGCAGAGCCCCGTCCTCAAGCGATCCTCCAACCCAAGCCGCCGAGTAGCCAGAATTACAGGCGCACGCCACCTACACCCCGTTATAAATATACTATATATATACAGAGTAAAATAATATATATATATTATATACATATACATATATACAGAAGTAAATGTATATATACACAGAAGATAAATAATATATATTTATATATATATATAATATATATATATATACATATACATATACATATACATACAGAAGCCTGGTGTTGGCACAGTGGTTAGGGCAGCGGCTTGGGAACCAAAAGGTCCTGAGTTCAAGCCCTGTTGGGCCACTGAATTATATATATATATATATAATATTATATATATATGTATAATGATAATGTATGTATATATATATATATATACTGCATATATGTATGTATAATAACGTATATATGTGTAGATATATACATACATATATACCAAGTCGTTAATACACCAGGGGTTGACTCAGCCTGTCATCCTTCCGAGGTCGGCGAAATGAGTTCCAGTGTACTGGGCCTGGTGTATGCCCCGGTAGAATAGGTGTACCATATCCCTGTGTGTCGTAAGAGGCGACCAGGGTTGCGTCCAGAAGGGCATCGGCGTAAAAACCTATGCCAAATCATTATGCGGACAACAAAACGGATTTCCATACCGGATCGGTCGAGGCCCGGGTTACCAACGACCGCCACCGGTACCGGTGGTCAGCAGGGTACCAGTGGAAATTGTGCTACTGCTGGGCGAAGGAGGAGAGAGACGGGGAAGGCGAGTCCGGAGCAGTGGGAGAGGGGAAGTGTGGAGGTGAGAGTTGAACTCTGAATTGTGGACAGATGACTTGCAAAGGGCGAGAGTTGGCTGATATGATGGAGAGAAAAGGTGGACATACTGTGTGTACAAGAGACCAAGTGGATGGGAGCAAGGCTAGGAGATTGGAGGTGGTTTCAAACTGTTCTACCATGGTGGATGGAGGAGAAATGGTGTCGGGGTAATCCTGAAGGAAGATTATGTCAAGAGGGTATTGGAGGTGAGGAGAGTGTCTGACCGAGTGATGAGTGTGAAGTTGGAAATTGAAGGGGTGATGATGAATGTCATCAGTGCATATGCCCCGCATATGGGGTGTGAGATGGAGTATAAAGAAGATTTCTGGAGTGAGTTAGATGAAGTGGTGAAGAGTGTAGCCAAGGATGAAGAGTGGTGATTGGAGCAGATTTCAATGGGCATGTTGGGGAAGGGAATAAAGAGGATGAGAGGTGATGGGTAGGTACGGTTCACACAGAGAAATGTGGAAGGGCAAATGGTGGAAGAGTTTGCAAAAAGAATGGAAATGGCAGTGGTAAATACGTATTTCAAGAAGAAGGAGGAACACAGGGTGACATACAAGAAGTGGAGGAAAGTGCACACAGGTGGATTACATCTTAAGCAGGAGATGCAACTTGAAAGAGATTAGAGACTGTAAGGTGGTGGCAGGGGAGAGTGTAGCTCGACAGCATCGATTGGTGTCTGTAGGATGATTTGGAGGTGAGGTTGAGGAAGAGAGTGAGGGCTGAACCAGGACCAGATGGTGGAAGCTGAAGGACGAAGACTGTTGCGTGAATTTAGGGAGGAGGCGAGACAGGTGTTGGATGGTGGTAAAGATGGGTGGATGATTGGAAACTACAGCAGAAGTGGTGAGGGAGAGCTAGGAAGGGACTTGGTTGACATCTGGACAGAGGAAGGAAGATAAGGAGACTTGGTGGTGGAACGAGGAAGTACAGGAAAGTATAAGGAAGAAGGGTTGGCGAAAAAGAAGTGGATAGTCAGAGAGATGAAGAAGTAGGCAGGAGTACAAGGGTGGTGAGGAAAGCAAAGAGAGAGGTGACAAAGGCTAAGAAAAAGACATATGACGAGCTGTATGAGAAGTTGGATACAAGGAAGGGGAAAAGGATTTATACTGATTGGCAAGACAGAGGGACCGAGCTGGAAGGATGTGCTGCAGGTTAGGGTGATAAAGGACGCAAATGGGAATGTGCTGCAGCGAGGAGAGTGTGTTGAGAAGGTGGATGGAGTATTTGAGGAGCTGATGAATGAAGAAAATGAGAGAGAGAAGGTTGGAAGAGGTGGAGATAGTGAATCAGGAAGTGGGTGGATCAAGTAGGATGAAGTGAGGACTGCTATGAGAAGGATGAAAATGGAAAGGGGTTGGCCCAGATGACATTCCAGTGGAGCAGGCTGAGGCGAGCCTCGAGAGGTGGAGGTACGCACTGGAGAGAAGGGAATGATAGTCAGTATGAGTAAGACGGAGTACATGTGCGTAAATGAGTGGAGGGTGGTGGTATGTGCGGTTGCAAGAGTTGAGGTGGGGAACGGTGGATGGTTTAAATACTTGGGATCAACTGTCCAAGTAACGGAGAGTAGTGGTGAGAAGTGAAAATGAAAGAGGTGCAGGCAGGATGGAGTGGGAGAAGGTTGCAGGAGTGATTTGTTGACAGAAGGGTAGCTGCAAGATGAAGGGGAAAGTATATAAGACCGCACTATGAGACCAGCTATGTTGTATGGTCTGGAGGCGGTGGCGCTAACAAAAAGACAGGAGCGGAGCTGGAGGTGGCAGAGTTGAAGATGCTGCGATTCTCGTTGGGAGTGACGGAGATGGACAGGATAAGAATAGTATATTAGAGGGACAGCCGAGGTAGGACGTTTTGAGACAAAGTGAGAGAGGTGAGATTAGATGGTTTGGACATGTGCACAGGAGGGAAGCGGAGTATATCGGGAGAAGGATGCTGAGGATGGACCGCCAGGCAGGAGGAGAAGAGGAAGGCCAAAGAAGAGGTTCAGGATGCGGTGAGGGCGGACATGCGGGTGGTGGTGTCAATGGAAGATGTGGAGATAGAGCAAAATGGAGACGGTTGATCCGCTGTGGCGACCCCTAACGGGAGCAGCCGAAAGAAGCGAGAAGAAGATATATATTGTTTACGGCTGTGAAATTCGCAAAACACCATTCAGGGCCGTAGTGAGATAACTCTAAGTGTTGTTCCCAAACCCGTTGTTTAGAGGGAATTTATGTGATTCATTCCGGCTGCGACGCTTTGAGATAGCCGTTTTTCTGTTCTATCTTTTTTGAACCAACCACGTCTCAACCGCCATCACACAACAACCACCGCAACCACCACGCCAGCCTCGTCACCAACTGCAACCACGCTTCAACCTCGGACAACAACCCAACAGCCACGACCTTACACTTCACAACTCGCTCCCACATCATCGCATCATGCCATTTCCCAAACGGCACCATAACCATCAAGCCACCACCAAAAACCCTCCACCGCCCTCACCTCTCTCCTTCTACGGCCATATCCCGCACCACTTGTGAACACTGAGTGTCGGCTGTCTTGGGCTCGTTCAGCGATACGCACCGAGCCGCGAGCGCAAATAGCGGCCTTTCGAGGAAAATTCGGATCACAAACGCTACACGCCCACTTCTGATCCGTCCAATTAGGAAGCGCGGGGCGGCTTGGGCCCGCCTCCAGGCGCGTCTGTGTGAAATCGAGATGTGCAAATTCTAGGATCAGGGAGATTTACGCCCCGTTTCCTCCAACCAATAGGCGAGTGTGGCTCCGCCCCCGAGGTCATCCTTATCCGGATATTTGCATATTGTTTGCTCCTGCCGGCCTATAAGAGGCGAGCGCAAAAGAGAGTGTGGCAGTAGCAGTGTGTGTCGCAGAGCAGAGTCGAGTCGGGTGGCGAAGTCATCGGTGAGGCAGGGAGTATGGGTTCTGGAGTCGGCGGAGAAGAGTTGTGGAAGAGGCAAAGGAGCTCGGGTCCGAGGCGAGAAGGACGGCGGTCGGCGACGAGGTCGCGGTGTGAGATCGCTCGTCGCGGGACCCAAGCCAGCCAGCCATTCTCCTCCCCCAGGGCATCAACAATTCCCCCTTTCCCCCGCGCTGAGATAGTGCAAAGAGGGGGCCCCGTTCCCACCCCACTCCAAGCGTCGTGCCAACGAAACCCGCCAAGGAGCACGGAGTCGGGCACAGCCCCGCGCCACATCTGCGGCTCGTCCGCCAACGCGTCACGAGGACGCGGGTAGGACCCCCTCGGTCTCGCGGGCCTGGCCGCTTCTCCAGGTCACGCGCACAATTGGCCTACAGGCCCGTCTGCCCCTTGTCTATGAGGGTGGCTTCTT
This sequence comes from Eptatretus atami, assembly GCA_035128595.1. Lineage (NCBI taxonomy): Eukaryota > Metazoa > Chordata > Myxini > Myxiniformes > Myxinidae > Eptatretus > Eptatretus atami. The sequence goes on from CM068963.1 coordinate 54,741,921, forward strand.
TCCTTTGCTTTGAGTAAATGTGTGTTGGCGCCGTCTGTAAAGTAGAACTGTTAAGTGTTGGCGTGTGTGCGCGTAGTCGGTAGGTAACTCTGCGTCGTCATTGCTTTTGTTTTGGTTGCGATATGTGCATTTTGACTGTATGGCTATATATGTGTGCTTTCCGTGTCGTGCGTAAGAAATGTGCATTGTGTGAACTGTTTTCCCATTTCGCTTCGTCTTTTCTTTATTGACCCCCATCCTGCTTCACGTAAAGGGTTCGTAGTTGGTGCAAAACGCCCGGTAATAATCTGAACCGTCGAGGTCGACGATAACACGCTCGGTTATCCGACAGTAGGGAACGCGGCACCCAAGCGGCTCGTGTCCGGAGTCGACTGCGGCGAGGTACGATCGCCCGTTTACATCCGCGTGGGTACTTAGTAGGTCGAGTTTGGCGAACAACCCTATCCTACGCGGGTGGCCGATTGGCACATTGTGGTGAGGTCGAAAGCGCCCACCCGTGACTGGCTCCGGCGATAGTTCCCGGAGGTCACGACTGAATTGTCCGTCCAGTGGGCGACGTGCCGCGATCCGAGTTACGTGGCCGTCCGCACGCCGGCGGGCGCGAATTCGCAACAATTATACAGAAGTAAATAAAAAATATATTATTATACAGAAGTAAATAAATATTTATTATATATATATATATAACAGAAGTCAATATAATAAATATTTATATACATATATATATATATATATATGGATTTATATATATAAATAGTCAAATATTTATGCGCATGACATCATACCTTATCGAGTCAGGGTGATTCTTTCGTTGAAAAAAAATATATATATCCTTTCTCTCTTTTCTCTATCATCTAACACAATCACACAGTAATATATTCAGATATATTATATATATATATATAATATAATATATATATAAATATATATATACATATATATATATACACACATCGACGAGTTGACTTCATGGTATAATGCAAGAGCAATTCAATATACCTTTGGAATTTATTATTGTTTAGCAATGTGCTTCCGATGATGTTGCTTGATTTAAGCCCCCACCTGAAGTTCCTCAAATACCACCCCTCCAACCCAAGTCGTGAACCCCTCTCTCCCAAATCTAGCTCCCCCTCTCTGCCTACCCCCCCCCAATCAAACTCCTTGTCCTCCCCTCCGCCTTTTCTTCCTGTTTCTTAACAAGGTTCTGTTCCCATTCGTTAAGAGCAAGTTCAAAATTAAATAAAGACGAAACAACATTCATTCGTAATCTCAGATTCCAACATCCGGATTTTCAAACAAAATAGTTAGATGGATAAACGAAAGGATTCAAATAACCATACAAGGTCATTCATTATGCAAAAAAAAATCATCCACAACCGGAGCTCCACGGACAAAGACCTTGATAATGATGTGGGTTTTACGGTCCTTGGACGAGTAGTTGAAGAGAATATCATCGGAAAGACAAACAAACAGAATAAGCCTATTCAATTAGAACTACGCAGGACCTGCGGAACATCCATGCAATGTAAAATATGATCAAGTTCTCAACTCCCCGCCACTCCCAAACCCCAAGTCATGAACCCCCCAATCTCCTACCAGATCGCAAGACATCAAGTTCCCTTCTTAAGCCCAAATCCTCAACCTCCCCTCTCAACCCAAAGGCATCCATCCCTCCCCCTCCAAGCCTTCAGAAAGCAAGTGCCCCACAAGAGATGCATATAAACATATATATATATATATATATATATATATATATATATATATATATATATATGTCAATCACAGGACAGAAAAAAAACCAACACCGGGCAGAAATTAATCAAGGGCAACCTAGGCTTGCATGCAGCGCAAAAAGCCCTCTGGCGCGTCGAGAGCGGATAGTAGTGGGGTAGAGGGGAGGGAGGGGAGGGGAGGGTTTAACTCCGCTAGTGAGCGGTTTAAGACCGCTGTTGAGAAATTGCTTCGTGGGCTGTCACCGACGTCAGAGAGTCTTCGCGCTGAGGTCGTGATGGAGCGGTTTTGCGAGCCATGAAGGATTAGCGGCTCTCTGTCGTTTGCCAGAGCCCTTCAGCTTGGATGGGTTGTGGGTAGTTGGCAATCGCTGATGTTGTCCAGGACGAGGGGGCCAAAGCGATCAAAATTATATGAAACACCAGGTGATGTCTCTGTAAACGGGTATTGTGAGGTCTACCTGGGAACGTGGGCCAGCAAATAGATTAAAAAAAATTGTTTTTAACATAATAACACAGCAAAGGATGGAAATATATAACAAGTTAAACACAGAATGAAACCTTTCCATGGAATGGGTGAAAATGTTTGTGTTTAATACATTTCCATTTGTACGTCCAAACAATAAGGTGTGTGCATCATAATTATTTATAAACCATCCTGGTGTGTTGTGTTGTGCGGGGGTGGGGGGGGGGGGTGGGATGAAGGAGTTTCGAGATGAGATTGAGATTTTGACTTGACAAGTCTCCACCAGTCGAAGTCGTGCCGAAACCGAGTGCATTACCGTGATTGTGTGTCATCTACATGCAACGTACGCACGGAAGAGGGTGTTGTACGAGTTTGAGAAATACAGAAAAAGGAAGGAAATTTGGCGATGACAGCAGCGGGAAGGAAGGTATGGGAGTATGGAGGAGGTCGGAGAAGAGAGGAGGAGGATGAGAGTATAGAGGGATATATGGACGTGCCGAAGGCGTTGAGACCAGCACGGGCCCCGAGACAAACAACCTCGGGTCCCACACCACCCTCACCCCCACCCTAGCTCTCACCCCACCCACCCCCACCTTCCCCTCACCCCAACCCCCCACATCACCCTCACCCTCACCCCATTCCCCCCTCATCCTCACCCCCACCCGTATTTACAACTCTATGATACAAGTTGAAGTCATTGGTATCTATCTGCATCAGCTATCTCCCGTATTCTGGCCCTCGGACAAAAGGGTCTTTGAGCCCCCTAGATCAAGAATTTATATGGCACTTCGTGCAAAATAAAAGTTCTTAAAACAAACATTTTTGCATAAATTTGCAGAATATAACGAAACAGTGATTAAAACAAATACACTGTAAATTTCGAACCAGAAACGGGTGCACCTCGTACGTGTTGCAGAGTACGGAACATACAAAGAACACAAGGAAATCAGACACAGTTAAGGCCATGCAGCCCATCATGCTGCGCCACATCAACAACCACACTAATTTATACACACTAATTTATCACCACATTAATTTATCAAACAAGTTCAAAAGAAGAAATAAAAATATATATATTTTTATTTTAAATAGTGTTTTGTTGGTTTTTTGAAGTTTTTCGAGTTTTGTATTTTTTAATTGTATAATATATATAATATATATAATATTTATATTATATATTATATATATATATATATATATTGACCTTTGACCTTTTGACCTCAAAACAATAGCTTTCTTCTTATGACAAACTCTACCATGTGGTGAGAATTCGTGAGATTGGTTTAAAATTGTGACCTGTAGGCGACAAACAGAACAACTTAATCGTTCTCTCTCTATTCTCTATCTCTATCTCTATCTCTCCTCTCTCATCATTGGTTGGGATGCAGCTATGCTGCTGATGCAGTGTCCCCCTACCAGTAAACTGGTACTCATTTGCCGACCTCGGAAGGATGACAGGTTGATCAAACTCCTCGGTGTATATTAATTCAGCAGCAAACGGGCTTAATCAGGACCCTAGGATCCCAAGCCACACCCTAACCACTAAGCCAATACCAGCTTACTTAATCGACTAACGACCTATAACTTGAAAAATCTTCGATTTGCACAGTAACAAGAAAAAGACGCTGTGCAGAGCACGATACTTGTAAATCACCCCCCTCTCCACAGGTTGCCATGGATACATCAAATTGTCCATTTCATTGAGATTACAATATTGACAATCTTAATCAAAGCTCAGGTCAATCGGAATGAAAATTCATTATTTTCAATTTAAATTGAAGATTTTAGAAGTTTGACTTGAGTTGAACCTAGACGTTTTTGACCTCAAAAATAGTTGGTTTCCCAATTCAGTGATGGACTATGCAAATCCTGTTCAACCTTCAAGTTAATGAGATGTAAATTGACGATTTTTTCAGATAAAAATTGATGATTTTAGAAGTTTGACCTTGAGTTGACCTTTGACCGTTTTTGACCTCAAAAATAGTTGGTTTCCCAATTCTGTGACGCAATATGCAAATCTTGTTCAAATTTCAAGTCAATCAGATGAAAAATGATTTTAGAAATATGACCTCAAGATGACCTTTGACTTTTGACCTCAAAAATCAATTGGCTTCTCAGTTGAGACTAGCTCTACAACTTGGTGAAGTTTCGTGAAGATTGGTTTTAATTCGTGACCTGTCGGCGATTGACAAGCAGACAGACAAACAGACAGAATAATAAAACCGACTAATCAATAAACTTGAAAATCTTCGATTTTGCAAGTAACAGACGGACAGAAAGAGGTGAAAACAACCTCCTTCATCTTCGGTGGTGGAGGTAATCACATCCCCTCTATACTTGGCACAGGTAGGTCCCGGTCCCGGTCGCGGTCCCAGGTCACGGCATGATGACGTGGGCAGAGAACAATACAAATCTCAGCACGTATTATCTTCCCAAATAACAATTGTTTCTGGATAGAACTTTTAATTATAAAACATCAATCGAAGGTTCATGGGGAAGCTTGTGCATATCACAAGCAGGACAAAGACATACAGTAGACGTCAGCATTCCACATGTGGGATTCGAACCTCATTTCCCCAAATCATGATCCTGCGGTTTCCATGGGAACGCTAAACAGCCAATAGGTCGATATGATGTAGATATCAACAAGGGTTTAAATTATGTTCCAGACAACTGTGTCGGCCTATATATGGTCATGTTCAGGTCCAAGGTTATCAATATTGGGGGTTACGTGATGACGTCACGAATGGCAGGACGTGTATAAATGTACTGTGAGTGCGATCCGTGCCTGTTTGGCGGTTCGGTGTAAATTGGTGTCCAGCCTTTGAATGACACTCCGTGAGACGGCCCAAGGTGCCCGAAAAGGTCACGCGCCGAAAGGTAGCCTCCGCAAAGGTCTCCGTGGTGAGAAGACCCGCGAAACACGCAACCCCTCCCTGCTGGCGGGGCGGGGTCGTCTCGTGGGAGCCGTTGAGAGCTCGCCGTCTTCCACTCGCCTGTATGTCTCTTTGGAATCTCCCATTATCAGGTCGGTGTAGGTGCATGTCGACCGCATCCCAATAACACCACCACAAACTCCCCCCCCGCCCCTCTCCCCGTGCACCGCACTAACCTTAACCCCTTGAGACACCTTTGCTTTTGGCGCGAACCCAGTAGTTCCCCCCCCCCCCCCTACCTTTTTTATTACATTTTATTCAATTCATTCTTCTTTCATTAACTCTCTGCCACTCCCTACAGTCGCTCCTAATACCAATAAACCCTGTAAGTATCCTACCATACTCACCTCCACTGTGACGACCTGCACATAAAACCCACCACCACAACGCACTCCACTCCACTCCACTCCACCGTAATGGCTAATTTGCGATCCGCCTCGAACCCCACACCTGGCGACCGAGCATCACCCGCAAAGTCACACCCTCGACCCTCATCATCTTCTATTAAATAGAGGGCTTCAACCCCATCGTCGTCACTTTCACGTGGATCGGATTCACCCCCCTCCCCCATTTGCGCCCAATGTCCAGGTGGCCGATCGAGGAGTTAAAATACTCGGGTCACTCGAAATTGCGAAAAGCAACCCCAACCCTCAAAGGGAATATTTATCAAGATGTCATTGCCATTTCTGTCCTGGAGGAGACAAAGATCGTACCGGTACGAATAGATGGACGTAATCACCCTTTTCGGTACGTAATAGATGGACGTAATCACCCTTTTCGTACGTAATAAGATGGACGTAATCACCCTTTTCGGTACGTAATAGATGGACGTAATCACTTTCGGTACGTAATAGATGGACGTAAGCACCCTTTCGGTACGTAAATAGATGGACGTAACACGCTTTTCGGTACGTAATAGATGGACGTAAGCACCCTTTTCGGTACGTAATAGATGGACGTAAGCACCTTTTCGGTACGTAATAGATGGACGGTAAGCACCCTTTTCGGTACGTAATAGATGGACGGAAGCACCCTTTTCGGTACGTAATAGATGGACGGAAGCACCCTTTTCGGTACGTAATAGATGGACGGAAGCACCCTTTCGGTACGTAATAGATACGTACCCCTGGTAGTAAAATGGACGAAGCACCTTTTCGGTACGTAATAGATGGACGTAAGCACCTTTTCGTACGTAATAGATGGAGTAAGCACCCTTTTCGGTACGTAATAGATGGACGTAAGCACCCTTTTCGGTACGTAATAGATGGACGTAAGCACCCTTTTCGGTACGTAATAGATGGACGTAAGCACCTTTTCGGTACGTAATAGATGGACGAACACCCTTTTCGGTACGTAATAGATGGACGGAAGACCCTTTTCGGTACGTAATAGATGGACGAAGCACCCTTTTCGGTACGTAATAGAGGACGTAATCACCCTTTTCGGTACGTAATAGATGGACGTAAGCACCCTTTCGGTACGTAATAGATGGACGTAAACACCCTTTTCGGTACGTAATAGATGGACGTAAGCACCCTTTTCGGTACGTAATAGTGACGTAAGCACCCTTTTCGGTACGATATAGATGACGTAATCACCTTTTCGGTACGTAATAGATGGACGTAATCACCCTTTTTCGCCATCAGCGACGTGATCATGTCCCGAGACCCCCGAGTGTTTGTTACACTCCCCCCCCCTCCTCTTTCCATTATCCGTGGGCCGAAGCAGCCCGACATGTTCTCATTGCACGAGTCGACAAAGAGCGATGTACATAATATATGTTAACCCCGGGTTTCCATGGAAATGCCGTGAATTAGGAATGAATAAATGAATGAATAAATAAATAAACAAGAGAAAACTTGCCGAACTGACTCTTGAGCACGAACCCGGACTGGCAGGATGGCCGACAGGCCCTAGAGGGACGCACACTCGCCTCGAAGAGCTGCCTGGCCCGGGTTCGAATCCCGAATGAGCTATAAACTGCCGTCCTGGTGCTTCACGGGCATGGTGAATCTTCAATGTGCGTGCCGTCCCTCGGATGGACGTTCAACTGGGAGTCCCGTCTGCCACCATGATCGTTTGTGAACGTAAAAGATCCCACGAGGTCCTTCGGAAAGAGTAAGGGGAACTCTCACCGGCATCCTGAACAAATTACAAATTCCTTATCTCGCCGACAGAGGGCGCTGCACCATCGGCACAGCCACGCCCTGAGACGATGATGCGCTTTCACAGGCTTGTGTGTATAAAACGAAGAAGAAGAATCACGAGGATGAAGAATAACGAAGAAGAAGAATCACGAAGAAGAAGAATCACGAAGAAGAAGAATAACGAAGAAGAAGAATCACGAAGGTGCGCACAGTGTGTATAAAACGAAGAAGAAGAAGATTAATCACGAAGAAGAAGGATAACGAAGAAGAAGAATCACGAAGGTGCGCTGTGCGACCCCACGGCCCCATGTTCCAGGACAGGACACTTTATGGCTTTAAATCAAATATGGACTTTAATTAATGGCGCATTGACCTCCTAAAACCGCCCGAATAAGTCAGTTATCCACGGTGATTATGCGTACATATTCCATAATTGCTTGAATGTGTTTCATGTTGCTGTTAATAAGTCGATTCCGAATGAGTGCTCGCTCTTTAATACTCACTCTGCTGTAATTAACGCCGGGTCTTCGGAAAGTCCGTTGGACTGCAGGTTGGACCATTGGTGCATTCAAGCGTTTGTTTCGAGAGCGAAATGATTGTGCGAGTCTCTGTAACGGTTGAATGGCGCCACCTTGCAGTACACACCTGTATTGTAAGCAGAGCAACCAAGAGGTTAAATTGTGACGTCATGTGTCCACATTTATTTATATACTTTATATGTTAAATAATTGCCAAAAAAAAAACCAATCGATCTTGCAAGAGGAATAGCCTGTTCAGGAATACAAGGACCAACGTCCCCCTACCTCCTTTTTCAGTGTATGTAATTTGTAGATGAGATGGACTGTTCTGGGGAAACTAAAGTTGAGTGTAAACCCCCCTCTATCGATTTGCGTCTTGTGTTTTTTTATGGAACAATTATTTGTTAATGGAGAGGGGTGGGAGGGGGGGGGAGAGAGAATATGAAAATGAGGTTTGTTGGATATTGGAGTAAGAAGGGACAAGGTACAGTGTTGGTGGTGTGAAGCACACACGCCACGTATGGAGGAATTCCAAATCTCCACCACATTTGCTTCTATAATAAATAGATGTCCCCCTTAACCTCAACATTTGAACATTTTAATGAAACCACAGTGGTGCTCATAATGAAAGCAGAGCGGTACGAGAAACCATTACATTCAAATATTGGTTGTAATCTCCTTAGCTGAGTATACGAAGGCAAAACAAAGCCCTCCAAGAAGTTAGATTTGAAGTAGGAAGACGTGTAGCAACATTAATAGAAATGGGAAGGCAAAAAAATGATTCACCATCAGAGTGCAACATTTTCTAAGACCTGGCAGGATATTTGCTTTAAGGTATGTGCACTCACCTTGGAGCTACTTAACCTTGGTTAATCAGGCAGTTAAAATCTCAACCGAGCTGTAAACTGTCATCCTGGTGTTTCGCCGGCAGGACTTTACATTGTTGTCCTGTGCTCTCCCTGGTAGATGTTAAGCTGGAGGACGTTAAAGATGGTGAGGTTTAAAGGATGGTGAGGTTTAAAGATGAAAGATGGTGGACGTTTGTCGGGGGTGAGGTGATCATGCGCACACCTTCGGGGCTTCCTTCCCTTTGGTGTACGTATGTTGTTCGTGGTACCGAACCAAGCGCATTCTCGAATGGCTGCAATCCAGGGTCATGAACCAACGTACAGGTCAATTACCACTTTAATGGATCGTTGTCAGTTGGTGTCTGTGACTTCTGAGTGACGTTACAATGACCACATCAACTGTGTAGTGTTTTTTAAACGTGTAGTTCAAATAAACAGATACAAAGTCATATAAGGAAATTCACCATTACACACAATGTCCATCTCCAATTCCCGCGTTGAGTTATTTCCGCCGCCCAGTGTCCCAGTCCTGCCGGCACAATTCACGCGTGTTCACCTCGTCATTCGTGGCTGTCAATCCTTCGATTCCCATCACGGTGTCCTCTCATACGATGACATGTCCAGGATGATTTAAAGAGCTCAAAGGAATTCTTTCCCGATACACAATCTTAATGAGTTTTAATCAACCTGATTATAATCGGCTCCACACGTTATCAACTGCTCTGGACATGAACACCTCGTTCACGTATCAAGTTAAATGGAGTACGGGGACGATCAAACACGTCTCATCACATATCACTCGTCTCGCTACACCTCCCTCTCGCAGGTTTATATAGTATCACAGAACAATCCCGTGCCTTCCAGCAAATGCGATTATTGTCTGGACTGGAAGTTTCATCTGAGAACGTCCTAACACCTTCACGAATCTCACCAGGCAGTTTACAATACAACACTGCCATCTACTGTCAAAATTAGCTCATTAAATGAAGCAGTTTATATAACAACTTACCGATCCGTGCGAAACAAAACTTATAACATATAACCATCAATTTTAATCATTCATTTACAGGCATTTACTCATGCTTAAATTTACCACAGCATATAGCTTTTAACTGACAATGTTAAAGATGGTGGATGTTAAAAAGATTTGGGGCAGAAGCGTTCTCCCAAGGGCACACCCTTAAGGAAGTGGGAATAATTGATGCCGTGAAGAGAAAAGAATGAGAAGAAGAGTATAAAGAAGAAGACGAGGAGGAGGATAAGAATGCAGGCCCTTCTGGATTTTACGGGTTTGTGCCACTCACCAAACAATGAGGTTTGGACAAGGGCGATCAAACAGAGAAGGAAGAAACGGGAAGAGTGTGATAGGACCGCAACGGATGGCTGAAGATACTCAAATAGATGTGATCAATGTTGAGTATGTGTACTAGATCTTGTGATCTAGTACTACAGGATCTCCGCATGTCACTTCCTGTTCCATAATGATTTATTAAGAAAACAGACGCTCGTTCCCGTATGCTGGTCTGATTGATACATGGTGGCGGCAGTGGCTATGAAGATTGATTTCACGCAATTTTGGAGCTATTCAAGCCACTACCCTACCTACCTTTGGATGCCACAAACCTCAGCGACAACTGGCGCCGCTGGTTCCAGCAATTCGAGCTGTTTGTGGAGGTATCAGAACAAGCCTCTGCAGTGGAGAATAAGAATGTCGCCATCTTGCTTTATCGTGCTGGAACGGAAGCAGTTGAGGTCTACAACAAGTTTTCATTCGACCCCGTGTCAGACAGTAAGGTACTGTCAGAGGTGGTAAAACAATTCAAGGAGTACTGCAACCCTCAAAATTATCTGGGGTACGAACGGCATAACTTTTGGGAGACCAAACATCAGAATGGGCAATCCTTCAGCTGGATTGATGAACATTGGCCAAATTATGTTTGTCAAAAAGGGACGACAGCATGACGCATGTCTGTGCGCCAGTATCCAGTTTGACCTTCATTTTAGCTTCTTATATTGATATGCATGCATAGCAGTTCTCACCTGGCACTGCCAAATCAAGGTGGTCAAAGAATAACCGACCTGTTTCATCCACTGAATCGTCCAGCTCTTGTGTGTCCATGTGAAGAGTGTGGACTGACTGCCTGGGCTTGGACCGACTGTACATACCCTGAAAATGACCCTTCCATCCACAGTTGTTATATTCCTTGCCATTAGCAGAGCAGTCATGGTCCCTTTGCCGCTGGTATCTACATTTAGGGAAATATCCTGTTCAGCCCCAGCTTGATGGGCATTATCACGAGATTCTCTACCGCGAGCTCCGCTTCCCCTAAACACGGCGCCATTATTGTGTCCCGTAAACACCATAAACCTCACGACTCTTCCACACAGCTCGTATACCTCCAGCGGCATCTTGCACATTGACTGTATTTGTGTGTGGCTTGCTTTGGTGGCTCAGCAAATATATTTGCAAGGTCCAGGTGCTTTTCACGTAAAAGACGCTGTTTGATCCATGGATCGGACATTCCAAAAACTATTTTATCCCAAATCCTGTTGTCCACCTCGGCAAACTCACATGATTTGGCCAACGTTCGTCGATCCGTCAGGTAAATGGCTGAATAATTGCCCATCCTGAAGTCATACGCGTTTGTGGGCTCACTGCAGAACACGTTGTTGAAGCTCTGAAGTCCGTGTTCGCCACACATGGCATACCAAAGGAGTTATTTGCAAACAAGATGTCATTTGTCAGCCCTGAGTTCAGGAAATTCGCCCGGGAATGGCAGTTGAAAGTTATGACCTCAAGTCCTACATATCCTCAGTTTAATGGACTATCTGAATGTACAGTCGAGACTATCAAGCAGGGACTCAGAAAAGTCTTCGAGGGTTGCCACGATACCCATTTGATGTAACTGTCCTACTGAAACCCACCACTGGCAGGTTTTCCATACTCTCTAGCACAGCTACAGATGAACAGAAGGCTCAGAGATCAATTGCTGTTTCGGGACGAGGACCTGTAACCACAAGTTCCGGCTGATGCATGGCGTTTGTTGGTACAAAGACAGCAATTACCTAAACACTTCTATGACCGAGGCATCAAAGAGCTAATCCCATTATTACCAGGGGACAGCATTCGTATACAACGAAACAATACCTGGGAACCAGCAGTCATTACAGCTAAACACCATACACTGTGTCCTTATATCCTCACCACTCCAGTGGGGCGCGTGTACCTTTGAAACTGTAGGCACCTCCGCAGCATGGATGAGGCTCCTTCACCCATTGCTGCAATACCAGAGGAGATCCAAAAAGGGGACACTGTTTCTCTACAAGAATCTCTACCAGCAGAAACAGAGTTTTCAGAACAGAAACAGAACAGAGAGAGTGCACTTCACCACACAACACAACACAATGGCACACTGCACCAGCAACACAACAGCACACTAAAGCACACTCCACCTCATCACACACCCAACATTCTTCTCGTCTCACCAGACATCCAGAACATTTTAAAGACTGTGTGATGTAATTATTTTCCCTCTCAAAACAGCTTATTCGATTCCATGGAGGCATTCTAGATAATTTAATTTTCTTATTTTCAGATTTTCTCAAGTTTGTCTATCCTTTTGTTAATCTTGATTCAGGCCCGTCGCTAGGGGGGGAGCATTTGGGTGCAATGCCCCCCTCATGGTGCATCTGTGCCCCCCCCCACTTGTACGCCACCCATTTATGCCCTGTTGCACCCTGTGAATGACTTAGTGTTTCAGGACGAGCGCCCACTGTGAACTCCTTGCGACGTTGCTGTTTAAGAGTTCACCTGTGTGAACTAAAACCCTTATTCCAGATGTTCAACGTGGTGAATAATAAGGCCTTCTCGGATAAACTGTTCTTTAATAATATCCTTCTTTGAATAACAGTCAAGAGATAAGTGTGCGCTTCCCAGCGCATCTCCAAAAGCAATTGGCAAGACAATACAGTCCAAGCCCACAAGATAAAAGATAATAACGCAAGCACCAACGCCAGCAGCCAAGACGACAGACAGCCCAAGACTCGTGTCGAATGTCGATGCTGTGGGTGGTTTATATATATATCGTGGATCATTTCGTTTTAAGGAATAGCCAATCAGCGTATTCGATATGGAGGCCCTATTAAGCAGGTTACCTGATTGGTTGTAAGTTAGGTATAAATGTAATTTCGTCATAATATGACAATATGAATAAGGAAAAGACATAAATTTACATAATTAAAGATGAAGTGCACCGCGTGACCTTCACAACCCTCCATCTTACAAAAGTAATTTTCTAATAAAAATTAAAAATATGTGTGTTTGCAATCGTGCTTACATTTGAAATTATGCAAAAAACCTGTTTTTGGTGTGTGCATCATTTAATAAATAAAACCGTCAACCGTCAAATGTCGCGAGTCGTGAGATTAGTGACACGAGTCACGAGGGACGAGTCACGGAGAGCGCGAGCTAGCAGCAGTAGTAAAAGACATGGATATACGAAAATGGCTAAGAAAAGGAAAAAGGTTGCGGTTGTGGTGTGGTCAGCACCCGCCGTGGTCGGCTGCTTTGTACTTCTGATGTTTAAGTTAAATGTTGTGTTTGGTGCTTTGCATATCCCATATCTAGTGTTTTCTGCATAACCTTACCTCTGTGTAATTGACCGCTTTAAATGCGGACCTTGTGGTATCTTCAGGCTGGTCGTATTTGCTGTTGATAGTTTAACGTGATGATCGCAGGTCATAGCCTACTGTATCTTATTTGAAAGTTCACTGATTCCGGTGCCAACCTCCCCCGTTTAGTCATTGTATCTCTGGTATATTAATTTTCTAATGCTAATTCTTGACAACACCTTGTATAAGTTCACCTGAATTGGTGCCAATTGTCTAATCATTGAATATCTGCATTGTAATGTGCCAGTTTGTTGCGGCTCTCCTGCATTCGAATAAATTTTAGGCCAAAACATCGGAACATATTAAATCTAGCTGAGATCAATTTGGTTAGTATGCGACGGCAACCTCAGTATAGATGCGTCAATGCTGCATGAATACAATAGCATACCGGGTTATCAAAAATAAAATATTATAATTGTGCCCCCCCCCATCCACTTCATATGCCCCCCTTAATACTGAGCCCTGGCGACGGGCCTGTCTTGATGTCATGTCTGTAGATTTGGTACTCCTGAGTTTACATCCATTTAGATGGTGATTCATATGTGCGTTGAGGGAAGGATGTTGTTTGTTTACTGTATCTTGAAGATGTAGTATTACAGGATCTCCATATGTCACTTCCTGTTTCATGATGATTTATTAATAAACCTGGCACTCATTCCCGTATGATTGTCTGATTACTAGAACCACCAACTACTGATGGAGATCTCTTGGTGAATTAAATGGCTCGACCGAACCCTTGCATGTTGGTTAGCTAAACTAATTGGTGGCACCTTCAGTTTTCAATATCGATCTTTCCAACACATATCAGTAGTCTAGTTTAGCAAAAACAGATAAGTCCCCATGTCCTTTGTCCTCCCACTGTGTAATGCTGAAATAATGTTCAAGACCTTGAAATAGATAATGAAACAAAGATGTGAAACAATCTGTTTGGTCTTAAACTTTCACCCATTCTGAGCGATCACCAGGTCTTGTTTACATTTTATAACTAGAGAGAGTTCATAGAAAACAAAACCCACACAGTGATTGAGTATATAGTACAGGAGGGCCTTCCCGTTAACGGGAGTTACATTCTTGAAAATCCTCGTGATCCACAAAATTAGGGGGTAATGAGGAAAATATGGTTAGGGGCTTCAACTTTAAAATTTGTACAAACTGTACCCTTAATTAACATGTTTGTGCATTGTTTTAGTGCTTTTTATTTTCATGAACAAAAGAGTTATTAAGAACATTAAATAAAGTATTATTAGTATTATTATTGTTATTATTATTTTGATGACCTCAGAAGGATGACAGGCTGATTCAACCCACCTGGTGTGATGTAATGGCACACCTGGGGCTCAAACTCAAGCCGCGTTAACTGTTAAGCCAACACCAGGCTTATTTTCCTGAATGGAGAACATAAAATGAAGGTTATTTGCTTGAGTTTTTAAGATCATAAATCTTATATTTAATAATAATGATGATAAACTTGATCCAATAATGTGATGCAGGCGATGTTGATGATGGTGACGATAAAGACGAGTTGATGGAGATGATGGTGATGATTATGTTGGGGGGGTTTGAGGGGCTTATTGTGTTGCTGGCACATGTTAATGAGGTGAATAAATGTGGAAGATAGTTCATCAACCCACGATTATTCGAACACATTGACCACAATCCGCAAACCTTGCCTCAATCAATTTATCGCCAGAGAGCGAATCCGCGAAGGGTAAACCCACGAACGGCAAGGCTCTTCTGTACTTTAATTGTGATAAAATAATTATTTTTAAAATCCAGAAGTTTATTGCTCCAAAAGCAGCCTTATACACCAACCACCCTTATACACTGTAATAAGATTATGTTTATTTGCAATTGAGGAGATGGAGTCTTTATTGATCGGTACATAGCCATTATGGAGGCCTCTTCCTCACCCTGATACACGTCAGTCCCTCACATGATATATATATATATATATATATATATATATATATATATATATATATATATATATATATATATATATCAATGTATTGCATCGTTCTTGGAAGTATTATGAAGGCAATTTGTTTTATACAGTCTTCGAGTTTATAATTCAATTTAAATAAAGGTTTAAATAGGTTTAAAGGCTTGTAAATTAAAAAAAAATCCAGGTTTTACTGCTGACTCGTGGAGCAAGCGCTCAAGTGCTGGAGTGTGTTTCGTTAGCAAGCGGCTTGTTATCGCTGTCCAAGGCAGGCCATTTCATATCAAAAAAGCGAGGGCCTCGGCTGGCGTTCCACATCATGGTCAGGGATGGTTGTGGACACTTATTGCTAGTACTAATGTCTTAATATTCAGCTTTATGTGGGACATTGTCTTTTGTGCAGAAGGACCTCATTATCTAATGAAAAAGATAAAAGAGAAATGTTGAGTCCAATTACTTTTCCAATGTCATGTTTTTGGCCAAGAATACTGCCAAAATTAAGCAGTACCACTATCTATAATCTTCTGTCTATCTTCTGTAATAATAATAATAATAATAATAATAATAATAAGTGTGTGTGTGTGTGTATGTTTGTGTGTTAGCGTGGTTCTCTCCTCCATAACTCCGAAACCATGAAAACTAGCCACCTGAAATTTTGCAATGAAAACTGTGTATTTGCGTGAAGTAAAACACCCCTTTTGAAGATAATTAACGGCCTTATTTAATTAAAACTAAAAACAGGCTTATCCCTGGTGAGCCCACATTCACCTTGCAGAGGATCTTAATCCGCCATTTGGTTTCAGCCCACTGAAAAAGCCTGGGTGATTTTCCGCAATGACCTCTCACGGACTAATTTCTCTATCGAGGGCAGCCTGTGGCTGCTGGTTGCATCATTGGTTGGGACGTGGCTATGCCGCTGATGCAGTGTTGTCCCCCTTACCAGTACACTGGTACTCATTTTGCCGACCTCGGAAGGATGACAGGCTGAGTCAACCTCCCGGTGTATATTAATTCAGGGGCCAACGGGGCTTGAACTCAGGACCCTAGGATCCCAAGCCACCACCCTAACCACTAAGCCAACACCAGGCTGTTGTTGGGACGTGGCTATGCCGCTGATGCAGTGTCCCCCTTACCAGTACACTGGTACTCATTTTGCCGACCTCAGAAGGATGACAGGCTGAGTCAACCTCCTGGTGTATATTAATTCAGTGGCCAACGGGGCTTGAACTCAGGACCCTAGAATCCCAAGCCACCACCCTAACCACGAAGCCAACACCAGGCTTCCACGGACTAATTAAAGTATGTAATCAAACTGTCTTCAGATTTGAGGATTGGAGCTGGTGGACTAAATAACTGTTCAAATCTGGAGTGAAATCTGAAAATTTAAAGAAATTACTAATTCTTCTAACTAAGCCTATTTACATATTTACTTTAAGCAAGCAATGTTGTGATCCCTCCTCAATATTTACAAATTGCCAAAGCATTAAATTTAACTTTTTCTCCTGTTCGGAGAATTATGTTGAGTGAAGAAATGATTAAGGAATGTGCCTAAAGTGTGACTTCATTGAATGCAACAAAAATAATTATGATAATGCACTCATCAAATGCCTGATCTTAACTGTATACTTCATGAATCGCCTGCCAAGCCTGCCATTCCTTATCAACAGTTTCGTTGGAGTGCTGGTTGAGTGCTTAAGCCACCTGGCGAGCACTCTACAAGCTGCTTGGTAATGGCTGCCTACTCCTCTGAGCTCTCAAGGTTAAATGTGGCGAAACATGATAACTGTGGAGGAAGAGGCAGTGGAGGGGGTGGAAAAGGGGAGGGGGAGGGGTGGTTGGAAGTAGAAGAGGAGGGAGGGTAAGGGTGTGGTGGGAGTCCGGAGGAAGGAGGGAGGGGAACGGGTGAGTGGGAATCTGAGAGAGTGGGTGGGAAGAGGTGGGAGGAGGGAGGGAATGGGGTGGGAGGAGACAGGGGTAGGGGTAGGGGTGGGGTGGGAGGAGAGAGGGTATGGGTGGACTTGGTGTTGCCCAGCAACTCTGGATACCTTTAATACTTATATTAAATGTTGTTGTGAAATCGTTAGTCTGCTCAGGAGTTTCTCCAAATCAACATAAAAGGCTAAGTTATTCAAAAAGTTGAAGTTTCAACCTGTTATGCAACTGCAAGCATGAATCCGACGAGGCCTTCATTATATATACTAATTAACAAATCTTACAGATCATGTAACCACTGGCAGTCAGTCAGAGAAGCAGTCAGAGATAACGCACAGCGAGTGCCTAATTCTTTTTGAAAGATGCTGTGAGATCTATAATGTCTCCAGCTGGGCATCAAGGATGGCTCCAAAATAACGGTTTACACTTTGATGGCACACCTTGACTTTGAAGCACCAGGAGGAATCGAGTTATATCAGGTGGAGAATCAAACCCTGATGAGACAACTCATATGCGAGCCTGAGAAACATGCTCCCAACCCATGCAGAAATATAATCTTGTTACTCAGCGCAGGTGAAACGAAAAGCAGGGTGAAGCAATTGGTTCACTTTTTGTTGGTCCGTCCGTCTGTCCACAAACGTCAGTTTATGATCGATGAACAACTTTATTTAAATTGAATGTCACATTTTGAACACAAATCGGAACATGAATCGAAAAACGAACCTGTAGTTCAGCAGCACTTTGGCTCTGAATTTGTACTTTGGCACTTATTTTGCCGACCTCGGAAGGATGGCAGGCCGAGTTAACCCCACCTGGTATTAATTCAACAGCTGAGCGGAATTTGAACTCAGGACCCTAGGATCCAAAGCCCGCCACCCTAAACATTAAGCCAACACCAGGCAACACCAGGCAAAGCCCCCCACCCATGACCTTTTTTTAATCTCAAGACTGCGTGGGGTAACATGTTCTATGAACTCGAGTTTAGTAGAGATACTCTTGGATATGCACTGCACACAAACAAGTAGAAGCACAATCTGGCTCCAGGTCTCCTTCGACTAACAGCATACTGCGTTGATGTAACGCGTTGCCTGCAAGGCACCTCGGCTGCATTTTCACGAGTCCAAATCCAAGCGCATAACAAATGCAGGTGCATCCACATAATATGTCATAGGGCACAAGAATGGATTTGCTGTTTCCACCTAAACGACACGTTTATACAACTCGATGCACCAATATTCTGAAACGCATCGTTTAAACGGTCCTATGCAATCGGCAATAAATTGTACCATATAGACAACAACACCGCAAATATGATTCCTGCACCGTCCAGGCTTTGTCTTCAGTTTGAAGACTGAGGAGGATAAAATAAAAGACCGACAGCTGCCAATGCATTGTGCAATTAACAAAGGAACCCCCAACCCTCTCCGCACCCAATTCTTCATGTTTTTGGGCTTGTTTGTTTTGGGCATATTTCCCCACTACAGGATCCATTGCTATATAGACTGCTCCACATTTCAGGGAATCTCGCCACTACCGATGTATGTATGTTGTTTGGCCTCATGATCAGAATTGTACTCGGATGCTGTTTCACGGCTGAATTGGGTAGGGGATATGAGATGATGCCGAGAATAACAATATAAGTGTGGTGATGACACAAGCATACAACATGAAGATACATCACATCTCGCACTGCTCCCGGCATGCCCCAAGCAGCAAGCACGTGCACTCTTCTTGAACCACCCGCACCGCCTGGTGGTGGAGGCAAACACTACTGGAACATCTCCTTTCCTATGAAGATCACGAAAGTGATTGAAGTGGTGCAACAGTTAATATAAGTGGCTCTAAGTTATGTGTTGCTACTAGATTAGCGCCACAAATTCTAAAAACGCTGTTCACAGCTCCTATCCCCTGATCGAGTTCAAACATAATTTAATAAAGAAACACAAACAAGAAATAATGAACAATCCACAGTTCCACATCCCATGCATCACCGACAAAATCATTCAACCTGGCAGGCTTGCGTATAAGTCTGCCAAACCATGTCTTCATTCGTGAGCTCATCATGCGCCACTAAGTCCCGGGAGGATGAGGCCTTTTGATCACCCGAGAGCTGAATGCTGGGCAGACCATCACCCACGCCAGATCGTTGAGATCATCTGTATGGATCTGACAAACCTCAGATGGGGCATGACCTGAAACAATGTCAACAATCACCTGCCTTGATTATTGGAGAAGCCGTCTATGATGATGAGGCACATGTTCATCGGTTCTTGTGACTTTGTATGACTGATATTAAATAGGGTACACCACGGCTTGCCTCCTCTCTAACAACCAGCTACTTGGATGCATGAAGACATACTCCGCACTAAAGGAGGTAGATCAACAACGGATAAGTTGTAGTAGTGCTCTTGGCGACTATGGCTGGCAGTTGCCTTTCTGGTATGTGCGGCAAAGATGGCATCAACAGTGCATTGGTGGTTTGAAGTAAAGTTTCTGCCTGGCAACCCATGAGACGAGCCAGACTGCAGCCAGTGTCCTGAGATGCATCCGATTTGGATCGAATGGCACGTCTCAGCAGCTGCTTGGCAATCTTGACTGCACTTTCAGCCTGACCATTGTTTTGCGGGTACTCGGGTGATGAGATCATAAAGTAAAAACCCCAGTCCGATGCAAACTACCAGATTTTCGCAGACACAGACGAGGCGCCGTTGTCGCAAACGACAGTATCCAAACGGCAAATGATACTATGTTTCTTTAAAACGACAGTTTACTGTAGCACGAAAAATGAGCTTTGATTTGGCAGATCACAGTGGATGACCACTTGTCTTCCAACTTGTCCAGTTCAATGAAACTTGAGTATCAGTCGACTGGAATGAGGAATTGCACATCCTGAAGGTAAAATCTTTCTGCTGCAAGTTTCGCCCATGGGCGTTGTGAGATGTCAGGATACTTTAGTGTATCTCCTTAGTTTGTTTTTCTGCCATAGCGCAGCAAGTTGTGCATTTGTGGATGAAGTCTCGAAAGTTGGCATTCATACTGAGCCAGTATATGCATTCATGATCCCACCATAAGGTGCTTTCCATGCAGCGGTGAGCCCAATGAAGACACTTCATCAGATCAAGGTGAAGAGAACGTGGTACAATGAGGTGTTCGCCACGATAAACAAGTCTGTTCTGTGTTGAGCGCTCATCGTCGACCTGATTTGTTTTGATTTTGATGAACCATACTCTTTACAGAGCGTTGGTGCTGCCGAAGTATTTTCTGGGGCAAGGGCTTTGCTGGGTGGTTTGCCATTGCCTTCCCAGCATTGTTTGTCTGTGTTCTATCTTTTTAAATGCTGAGTCTCAATCAAGGAAGCAGCACATACCATTTCTAAAGTCTTTGGTATAATTCAGACAGGGTTTGAAGCACTGACCTCCCAGACTCTCAGCGGACACTCTAACTATTACGCCACCGAGTCTGGTCCAGACCCGATAGTGTGGGTGAATTTCCTCGGGGCCTGAGCGGACTGTTACACAAGGATACACACTGGGAAATTAGATGTAGAGGCCATCCGGTCCATCAATGCCTGTGCCACATCAATCACACACCAGATTCAAAAAAGGAAAAACAAAAATGTTTTTTTTGTTTTTTTTTAACCTCCGCCATCGAAGATCGGAGGTTATGTTTTCACCCCTTTCTGTTTGTTTGTTTGTTATCTTGCCAAAACGAAGTTTTTGCAAGATATGTTAGTCAGTCTGTATGTTTTTTTGTTTTTTTGTTTGTTTGTCTGTAATCACGAAAAAAAATTCTGCAGAGCACAGTTATCATTGGAAATTTTTGTAACTTCGCATATCAGAGGCCTATGGAGGTCCCTTTCAGGCCATAAAATTTTGAAGGTCAAGGTCAAAGGCTCAAGGTCACTTTTTCGCATCAGGGTAATCGACAAAACCCTTATTTTTTTTGAGTAATTTTGATCGGATCGTCTTCAAACTTCATGGGAATATGGTTCATGGTCTGGCGCTCAGCTGATTAATTTTTGGTGGCGATTGGCCTTGACCTTCATGTGTTTTTTTTTTGTTGTTTTTTTTTATCTGTAATCACGTATAAATCACTCTGCAGAGCACAGTTTTCATTGGAAATTTTTGTAACTTCGCATATCAGAGGCCTATAGAGTCCTTTGAGCGCATAAAATTTCAAGGTCAAGGTCAAAGGTCAAGGTCACTTTGTTGCAAATCAGGGGAGTCGACGAAACCCTTATTTTTTGAGTAATTTTGATCGGATCGTCTTCAAACTTCATGGGAATATAGGTCATGGTCTTGGCATTCAGCTGATTAATTTTTGTGGGCGATTGGCCTTGACCTTCATGGTTAACGCCTAAGGTCAAACATATTTGACCCCAAGGTCAAATTTTCAAGTTTTAGGAACCATATCGTGTAGTACCTCAAATTGACACCTCGATGAGTGCTTTCTAGATATATCAAGCTTGAGACATTATGACGTGATTTGGTGACGTTATGAGGCAAACGCATATTTTTTCATGGTTACTCTGTAGAACGATTCTCATCGGAATCTCTCGTAGGCAGAAATTCTCAAGGAGTCGCTCCTGTGGATAGCAGCTCTTTCACTCTCAGTGTGACCTCAAAGAAGTCACACGTGGTCACCTTTTGGCAAGATCACGGATCACCCTACGGGTGACATTGGTTTTTGTTACTTACGAAATCTAAATTTCGTAAGTATATTGATGACTCCGTTTCTGTTTGTTTGTGTGTTGTTTGTTTGTAGGCACAATAACTCGAGAACGGAAGAAGCTACCAATGTCAAATTACACCACCTGCTTCAGGAGGGTGATGGCTAGTGCTGATTAGATTTTGGTCAAAATCGTCAAAGGTCAAGGTCACAGTGAGGTCAAATATTCGATTTTTGATGGTTTGGTACAGATAACTCGAGAATGGAAGAAGCTACCAATGTCAAATTACTACCACATGATTCAGGAGGGTGATGGCTAGTGCTGGTTAGATTTTGGTCAAAATCGGTCAAAGGTCAAGGTCACAGTGAGGTCAAACATCCAAAAAATGATAACTCGAGAACGAAGAAGCTACCAATGTCAAATTACACCACGTGATTCAGGAGGCTGGTGGCTCACGCTGATTAGATTTTGGTCAAAATCGGTCAAAGGTCAAGGTCACATTGAGGTCAAACATCCAAACATTCGATTTTGATGGTTTGGTACAGAATCATCGTATAAACTTCTGGTTTGCGTTGCGACCTTCGAGAGAGACAGCTTTATTAGACAAGGTCAAAGGTCAAGTTGACGATTTCGTACGTACCAGTCTATGACTGCTTGTTACTGACGAAATCTACAGATTTCGTAAGTATATTGATGACTACCGTTTCTGTTTGTTTGTTTGTTGTTTGTATGTATGTTTGTTTTGTTTGTTTGTTTGTTTGTAGGCACGATAACTCGAGAACGGAAGAAGCTACAATGTCAAATTACACCAAGTGATTCAGGAGGGTGATGGCAAGTGTGATTAGATTTTGGTCGAAATCGGTCAAAGGTCAAGGTCACAGTGAGGTCAAATATTCGATTTTTGATGGTTTGGTACAGATAACTCGAGAACGAAGAAGCTACCAATGTCAAATTACCACCACGTGATTCAGAGGGTGATG
This sequence comes from Eptatretus atami, assembly GCA_035128595.1. NCBI lineage: Eukaryota > Metazoa > Chordata > Myxini > Myxiniformes > Myxinidae > Eptatretus > Eptatretus atami. The sequence continues at coordinate 54,764,760 of CM068963.1, forward strand.
GCTAGTGCTGATTAGATTTTGGTCAAAATCGGTCAAAGGTCAAGGTCACAGTGAGGTCAAACATCCAAAAAATTATAACTCGAGAAGGGAAGAAGCTAACAATGTCAAATTACACCACCTGATTCAGGAGGTGGTGTCTAGCGCTGCTTAGATTTTGGTCAAAATCGGTCAAAGGTCAAGGTCACAGTGAGGTACACATCCAAAACATTCGATTTTTGATGGTTTGGTACAGAATCATCGTAGAAACTTCTGGTTTGCGTCGCTACCTTCTCCAGAGACAGCTTTTATAAGACAAGGTCAGAGGTCAAGTTGACGATTTCGTAAGTACCAGTCTATGACTGCTTGTTACTTACGAAATCTAAAGATTTCGTAAGTATATGATGACTACCGTTTCTGTTTGTTTGTTTGTTTGTTTGTAGTTTGTTTGTTTGTTTGTTTGTTTGTTTGTAGGACGATAACTCGAGAACGGAAGAAGCTACCAATGTCAAATTACACCACGTGATTCAGGAGGGTGATGGCTAGTGCTGATTAGATTTGGTCAAAATCGGTCAACGGTCAAGGTCACGGTGAGGTCAAACATTCAATTTTTGATGGTTTGGTACAGAATCATCGTAGAAACTTCTGGTTTGCGTCGCTACCTTCTCTAGAGACAGCTTTTATTAGACAAGGTCAGAGGTCAAGTTGACGATTTCGTAAGTACCAGTCTATGACTGTTTGTTTGTTTGTTTGTTTGTTTGTTTGTAGGCACGATAACTCGAGAACGGAAGAAGCTACCAATGTCTAATTAAACCAAGTGATTCAGGAGGGTGATGGCTAGTGCTGATTAGATTTTGGTCAAAATCGGTCAACGGTCAAGGTCACGGTGAGGTCAAACATTCAATTTTGATGGTTTGGTACAGAATCATCGTAGAAACTTCTGGTTTGCGTCGCTACCTTCTCTAGAGACAGCTTTTATTAGACAAGGTCAGAGGTCAAGTTGACGATTTCGTAAGTACCAGTCTATGACTGTTTGTTTGTTTGTTTGTAGGCACGATAACTCGAGAACGGAAGAAGTACCAATGTCAAATTACACACCTGATTCAGGAGGGGATGGCTAGTGCTGATTAGATTTGGTCAAAATCGGTCAAAGGTCAAGGTCACAGCAAGGTCAAATATTCGATTTTTGATGGTTTGGTACAGCGAGGTCAATATTCGATTTTTGATGGTTTGGCACAGATAACTTGAGAACGGAAGAAGCTACCAATGTCAATTACACCACGTGATTCAGGAGGGTGGTGGCTAGCGCTGATTAGATTTTGGTCAAAATCGGTCAACGGTCAAGGTCACGGTGAGGTGAAACATTCGATTTTTGATGGTTTGGTACAGAATCATCGTAGAAACTTCTGGTTTGCGTCGCTACCTTCTCGAGAGACAGCTTTTATTAGACAAGGTCAGAGGTCAAGTTGACGATTTCGTAAGTACCAATCTATGACTGTTTGTTACTTACGAAATCTAAAGATTTCTAGTATATTGATGACTACCGTTTCTGTTTGTTTTTGTTTGTTTTGTATGTTTGTTGTTTGTAGGCACGATAACTCAAGAACGCAAGAAGCTACCAATGTCAAATTACACCACGTGATTCAGGAGGGTGATGGCTAGTGCTGATTAGATTTTGGTCAAAATCGGTCAAAGGTAAAGTCACAGTGAGGTCAAATATTCGATTTTTGATGGTTTGGTACAGATAACTCGAGAACGAGAAAAGCTACCAATGTCAAATTACACCACGTGATTCAGGAGGGTGATGGCTAGTGCTGATTAGATTTTGGTCAAAATAGGTCAAAGGTCAAGGTCACAGTGAGGTCAAACATTCGATTATTGATGGTTTGGTGCAGAATCATCGTAGAAATTTCTGGTTTGCGTCGCTACCTTCTCTAGAGACAGCTTTTATTAGACAAGGTCAGAGGTCAAGTTGACGATTTCGTAAGTACCAGTCTATGATGCTTGTTACTTACGAAATTTAAAGATTTCGTAAGTATATTGATGACTTCCGTTTCTGTTTGTTTGTTTGTTTGTTTGCACGATAACTCGAGAACGGAAGAAGCTACCATGTCAAATTACACCACGTGATTCAGGAGGGTGATTGCTAGTGCTGACTAGATTTTGGTCAAAATCGGTCAAAGGTCAAGGTCACAGTGAGGTCAAACATAATTCCGTAAATTAACATGGAGAAATGTGAGTATTTTTGCTTCGCTCGACGTTACGAGTTCGTTTTAACTTCGATTTTAATTTTGTCTTCGTTTTTGCGATCGCTTCGGATGCTTAAAACTCGGTTGTCGACATTCTGGTAAAAATCGGATGTTTTGAGACGTTTTAAGATTGTTATGAAAAAAAAAATTTTCACTCGAAGCGTCAAGAGTCGTCCATGATGCATTGCGCTCGAGCAGACGTCACGGGTCGTCCCATGATGCAGTGCGCTCGAGCAGACATGTCGTTGAGTGACGTTAAGGTTTTGCATGGAGAATGGAGATTTTTGCTTCGCTCGACGTTACGAGTTCGTTTTAACTTCGATTTTAATTTTGTCTTCGGTTTTTGCGATCGCTTGGACGCTTAAAACTCGGTTGTCAAATTCTGGAACAGCGATGAATAACTGATATATATAATAAATAATAAGTCTTTTATCAGATTCTTCTGAAAAGTAATACACCTATTATCTGGCATATCCTGCTGGTACTGATCACTTAAAAAAAAAAAACAAATGGAATTTTATAAGAAATCTAGTTTTTGTCTGGAACTCATTATCTGCAAACCACAGTGTAAAATCGTAGACCACAATGAATTCAGAATTCAAGCTCCCCTTGGGCTTCTGACTGATTCATGCTTTTATTAGACAAGGTCAGAGGTAAAGTTGATGATTTCGTAAGTACCAGTCTATGAGTGCTTGTTTGTTTGTTTGTTTGTTACTGACGAAATCTACAGATTTCGTAAGTATATTGTGATACCGTTTCTGTTTGTTTGTTTGTTTGTTTGTTTGTAGGCACGATAACTCGAGAACGGAAGAAGCTACCAATGTCAATTACACCACGTGATTCAGGAGGTGGTGGCTAGCGCTGATTAGATTTTGGTCAAAATCGGTCAAAGCGAAGGTCACAGTGAGGTCAAACATTCGATTTATGATGGTTTGGTACAGAATCATCGTAGAAACTTCTGGTTTTGCGTCGCTAGCTTCTCTAGAGACAGCTTTTATTAGACAAGGTCAGAGGTCAAGTTGACGATTTTGTAAGTACCAGTCTATGACTGCTTGTTTGTGTGTTTCTTTGTTTGTAGGCACGATAACTCGAGAACGGAAAAAGCTACCAATGTCAAATTACACCACGTGATTCAGGAGGTGATGGCTAGTGCTGATTAGATTTTGGTCAAAATCGGTCAAAGGTAAGGTCACAGTGAGGTCAATAATTCGATTTTGATGGTTTGGTACAGATAACTCAAAAACGGAAGAAGCTACCAATGTCAAATTACACCACGTGATTCAGGAGGGTGATGGCTAGTGCTGATTAGATTTTGGTCAACATCGGTCAAAGGTCAAGGTCACAGTGAGGTCAAACATCCAAAAAATAACTCGAGAACGGAAGAAGCTACCATGTCAAATTGCACCACGCGATTCAGGAGGGTGTGGCTAGCGCTGATTAGATTTTGGTTAAAATCGGTCAAGGTCAAGGTCACAGTGAGGTCAAACATCCAAAACATTCGATTTTTGATGGTTTGGTACAGAATCATCGTAGAAACTTCTGGTTTGCATCGCTATATTCTCGGAAGACAGCTTTTAATAGACAAGGTGAGAGGTCAAGTTGACGATTTCGTAAGTACCAGTCTATGACTGCTGTTTTGTTTGTTTTGTTTGTTTGTGAACAGTATTACGGAAAAACTCCTGACGGATTTCGACGAAACTTGGTGGGGGGATTAGGTATGGTCCAAGGATCATGCCATTAGATTTTGGACAAGTCCAAAATCCAATATGGCCGCTATGGCGGCCATTTTGAAAAAATATTTGAATTTTTTTTTTAGCATTTCTACATGTTTTAAGTGATTTCAACCCCCCCCCCCCCCCCAAAAAAAAATTGTTAGAAAAAAAAATTTTTTGCAACTTTTTTTTCAACAAAATTTCGATTTTTTTTTTTTGCATTTCTACATGTTATAAGTGATTTCCAACAAAAAACATGCCAAAACTAGAGGGGAGCACTTGGTAGAGTGCAAAACCTCCGCCGCAATAGTGCTGGGTCACTTAAGTGAACCTGATGTCCTATTCATTGTAGGTCAAAATGGATCGGACTCTACTGAACCACGATTGAATAAACTAAACTAGATCGACGCACATGTAGAAATGCCCAAAAAAAAATCGAAATTTTTTGAAAAAAAAGTTGCAAAATTTGTTTTTTTTTTCTCTAACATTTTTTTTTTTGGTTGGAAATCACTTAAAACATGTAGAAATGCAAAAAAAAAATTCAATAATTTTTCAAATAAAATCGAAATGTTTTTGAAAAAAGTTGCAAAATTTGTTTTTTTTTTCTCTTACAAATTTATTTATTTTGGTTGGAAATCACTTAAAACATGTAGAAATGCAAAAACAAAAATTCAAATATTTTTCAAAATGGCCGCCATAGCGGCCATATTGGACTTTGGACCAAGTCCAAAATCTAATGGCATGATCCTTGGACCACACCTAATCCCCCACCAAGTTTCGTCGAAATCCGTCCAGGAGTTTTTCCGTAATACTGTTCACAAACAAACAACAAACAAGCAGTCATAGACTGGTACTTACGAAATCGTCAACTTGACCTCTGACCTTGTCTAATAAAAGCTGTCTCTAGAGAAGGTAGCGACGCAAACCAGAAGTTTCTACGATGATTCTGTACCAAACCATCAAAAATCGAATGTTTGACCTACTATGTGACCGTTGACTTTGACCGATTTTGACCAAAATCAAATCAGCGCTAGCCATCACCCTCCTTAACCACGTGGTATAATTCGACATTTGTAGCTTCTTCCGTTCTCGAGTTATCGTGCCTACAAACAAACACACAAACAAACAGAGTCCGGAAGTCATCAACATTATACTTACGAAATCTTTAGATTTCGTAAGTAACAAACAGACAGGGTGAAAACAGTAACCTCCGTCCATCTTCGATGGCGGAGGTTAATTATAATTGTGGCTGATTTTGGAACTTCAGGTGAATATACCCACGTAAAATCAATTTCTGTCTCAAGGAATCTAGTTATGACGAATGAATTGAGTATGTAAAAGTTAAAAGTAAAAGGGAAAGTTGCAAACTATAACTCTGTGAGCACTGTTGACGTCAAATTGAATGAATGGATATCAGGTTCACTGAGTGACCTTGCAGTATTGGCGGCGGAGGTTTTGCACTCTACCGAGTGCTCCCCCTCTAGTTGTATTCTGTTTTTGTTTTGTTTTTCGAGGGGAGGGGTATTGGAGAAGATGGTTGTTGTCTGAGAGGATGACATTTTACTTTGACATAAATCTTCTAAGGTATGGAACAAATCTGATGATGCAGCATACTACTGGGACATTTGTTGGTGTTGCACTTTCTGGGAGTCAGGCTTCACTTCTTCATTTATCAGTAGATATCCTCAACAGGAAACTTGTGACTGATGCAGTTTCTTTTTCTCAGGGTTCAAACACAATTCTTTCAGTCGGCAGCACTCAAGTAAAATGGTTAACTCCGATCATGGTTGGCCAGTGCTTCCTCATCCATTCTTCCTTCCCCATATAACAGAATGTCATCATGAGCCTTCTTACAGGTGGGTAGGCCCTCCAAGGCCTGATCAACTCACCTCTGAAATTCCTCAGGCACAGACTTAATCCCAATTATTATCCTCCACCAACGGTGGCAAATGAATGGTGTATTGTATGTCAGGTAGTAACTTGGCCATATACAGAGACATGACAGAAGTAAATAGACACCATGATTTTAAAA
>CM068963.1:54776691-54788712 GCA_035128595.1 Eptatretus atami
ATAGTGAAATGGTACTCTGACGGCATTCATTTGGAATTTGGCCTCGATAAGTGTTCCAAGTGCACAGTCATACGTGGTAGACAAACAAAATCAGATAGCATAAATTTAGGGGCAATACCCCAGGATGCTCACCTGGTAGCAGCTGGATAAGATAACCAGGGAACCACTGGTAGGCATGGATTGACCCACAAAATATGTAACGGAGAAGAAAGTAAATACGTATGGGAGTCATCCATCTGAAATCACCAAATTTAAGAATGTTCCAGTTTACCCCCTCAGATTTACTTTAAACTTTCATAAAATAGTTCCGGGTATCAAAATGAAGCTGCGTAAAATTTTAGGTCCATAGATGCGGTCAACTCCGAGATATTGAGGGTTGAAAATTGGTTGTGGCCCTATTTTATGGTCGTTGCGAGCATCACAAAATGAACGGCTACTTTTAAACTCCCACAAGTTTTTAATATTGTTACGCTTGTGGAAATTCACAGGACACCATAAAGGTATCCCAGAGATCAGTTATGTTGATAAAGTCTGTGTTCAGATCATAGACTCCTATAGAGAAGGACTGGAACCTCACGATCTCGGGGTTTGTAACTTGAGTCTGAAGGATTAACTTGAGTCCGGGCTAAAATGGCTTTGAGAAGGGCTAGAGACACGATCTCGGGATCCATATAGGGGTTTTTGAGGACGCGAGTTCAATAGTGTCATTTTCAACACACCACTGAGGTCATCTTCAAGGTCAAAAGGTCATATTCAAGGTCGAATTACTGAATTTTGGTATTTTTTGCCTGTTTTTGTGTCTAACTCATAGAGGAAAACTTTTGTAAAGTCTATGACAAAACATGACATTGTGCACCTACTGCACCTACTTGCTGATTTCTATCATCGTTAACTAATGTATGTTTTGTTTGTTTCCTTTAGAAACTGTCCAGCTGGTGATCTCACAGGATCTTTGTGTTGTTTCCTGCTTTGGTGACAATATGCCACGTCGTTGCAGCTGCTTTGGTTGTAGAGGAAACTATGATGGGATGCCTTATGTAAAGTCATATCATTCCCAAAAGATCCTGAGGAGAGGGAGAGATGGATATTGGCAATGCCAAATGAGAAAGAAAGCTTGGGTGCTTTAGGAGATATATATTTGTGAGACACATTTCAATTGTGTTGGGTGTCAGTTAGGGTGGCAAACGACCCAAAGAACCCCATCAATATTTCCTGGAGTACTGAAATCAGCTTTGAAGCAGGTGACCTCAGCCCCACGCCCAACATCATCTCATCACGTCAGACATAAGAAGATGCAGGCAGCTGATGAGGCTGCAGACAATATCCAAGATTTCGACCACTTCTGTGCTAAAATCAGCTCCTATTTTCCTGGCTTTAACGTCATAAAAGACCAGGAAAACCTTTACCTATCAAGAACTGATGCTACTGGACAAACTGTCAAGCAGTTCTTTCATTTCCACAAGTTCACTCACCTTTTGATTTCTATTCTTGAATAGAGTTGAGAAGATGCATTGAGGTGCCCAACGACTTTTTCCTTTTCAGAAGAACAGCCTGCTTCAATATGGTCCCAGATTAGTCCATAACTGACCAGGTAAACATCTATGAATGCACAAGCAAGGAAATTCTTCAGCTTGTAATAAGCCAGCTCTTTGGATGACTGAGGCACACGAGCTTCCTCATTTCACCTTCCTTCTGTCGCAGCTGCATCTTATGTTCAAACCTCTTGATCGTCGCCGATTTGATACTGATACTATGATTTTCGCAATGCAGCTTCACAACATATCACCCAGTGCATAACAAATGATTCGTCGATCCGGCTTGATCATTCTACCATCAACAAAAAAGGTAAAACAGATGCTTACTGATGTAAAACAGATGATGTAGTCAGCAGGACTCCAACCTCAAAACCTTGTTCGACAGCTTAAACTACAGCAGTGTTTGGTAATTTAATGTTTGATGAGGTAAAGCTGGTCGAGACATTGCGATTTTCTGGAGGGCATGTTGTAGGATATGCTAAAATGCAGCAGCGGGTGGTGAACACGAATGCTTGCTTCACATGCTATGGTTGTTGAAGTTGCCTGCCATTTCGGTGGTCCACGCTATATTCTACGCATTTTGCCCTGCAAAAACTAACTGCCGATCAGTTGAAGGAACTCCTTATCGAAGCTGCATCAGCTGTAGTTGGTGCTGGCGGTACTGTGATTTCTTTGATATGTGACAATTGCAATACCAACCGCCGTGTTTATTCAAAACCTGGAGGACCAGGAAGTTGCCAAGTGCTGTCAATTCAAGAGCAATCTATGTTCTTAGTGTACGACTACGTGCACATCTTCAAAAATGTTCGCAACAACTGGATTACTGTTGATGGCAAGACACTCTCATTTGTCGTAGATGGTAATGAGTACAAAGCTTACTGGAGTGATATTCAGAAGGTTTATGAGATCGACCGGGCTACCTCTATTCGCTTAACCAAGCTAACGCACACCGCTGTTTTCTCCAAGCCCCTGCAATGCCAGAGCGTACCATTGGTATGCCAAGTTTCAATGACAACTATCGCTGCTTTAAAGACCTTCAAGGATTCATGGGCATCAGCGAAGGCACAATCATCCTCACCCAGATAATGAGTGAGTGGTTAAGATGATGAACGTGAAAGACCGTTTCTCAGCTATCAATCTGTGCGACTAATCCAGACAGCCTTGGACAGCAGACTGTACAAGTTTCACTAGGCTGGAGCAGGCCTGCCAAATCATATCACCTGCGCATGGCAAGGAGGTGGTGGTCGTAAGCTGAAGCTAACTCAGCAAACTGCTGAAGCCTTCACTGTGTCCACACGTAATAATGTGGATGCTGCCAAATTGTCTCTGGCAGAGAAAGACTTTGACGACGTTCTTCCTTCTATATTTGCAGATGAAGCCTTGGAAAAGTTTTTCGGCCAAGCCAGGCAAAGAAGTGGTGGAAACTTCTACATGACGTAGTTGACATTATGGCTGCAGCTAAAATTGTAAATTTGCAAACACCATTAAGCATGACATTATGCCCGAATCTAGTTCTCATGTGATTGATTGCGACAAGAACTGTACAACTTCCATAAATCCAGATGAGCGAAGTGAACTCATTGACGAGATTACTCCTCAAGACACTCAGGATCTCTTGGGGTGTGACGATGCCTTAAGCATAAAGTAGTTTATTTGGCGACACCTTGTTCATAAATATGGCGATGCACTAGTATGGAGGAGATCATTGATGATGAAGATGGTAACGAGGTGTCATCTGAGTTCTGATAATTTGAATAGAGGTGGATTGAGTGTGCTGACTATGTCAACCGTCTTTTTTGTACATAATGCCTATAATTTGTATGCAGACTAAATGCGTTGCCGATTTCATTTGCTGAGCTGTTATCCTCGTAGATGCACCTTCAGCTAGTAGTAATGCTGCATGAACTACTTTCGCTAACATTCTATTGAAGCTCATGTTCTCAATGTAAGTGACAAAGAAAAAGCTTTGGGATGCCTCAGGAGGCAAGAAAGCTCTCCAACTAGTGATAGACATAGACATAGTTGTAATAGGATAGGTGTTGGACATGCTATAATGTTTATGTAATACGATATATGACAATAAGTATCAAGTTTGACAGCTCTACACACTTGCATCTTATTACAATCAGCCATCTCTACGTTTATGGTTGGACACAAAAACGGGCAAAAATACCAAAATTCAGTAATTGACCTTTAATATGACCTTTTGACCTTGAAGATGACCTCAGGTGGTGTTGAAAATGACACTATTGAACTCGCCGTCCTCAAAAACCCCTATATGGATCCCGAGATCGTGTCTCTAGCCCTTCTAGAAGTCATTTTAGCCCCGGACTCAAGTTAATCTTCAGACTCAAGTTCAAACCCGAGCATGGAGGTTTCAGTCCTTCTCTATAGGAGTCTGTGTTCGATAGATTTCCCCACCGATGTTTAATGGGCAATTATTCGTGTGCAGGGCTGTGAATCTTCAGTTAGCCGTTTTTCTTTTGCTATCTTTATTTTGGACCAACTGCTTCACAACAACCACCTCCACCACCAACATCACTCTCATCAACCATCTCCACAACGACACCACGACATCCCCTCACCACCTACGCCACAAAAACATCGCCTCACCTTCATCTCCATTGTGCCGCCATCTTTGCCCAGCCACGGCAATTTCCCACGAACAACACCTCTCGCACCAGACGCGGGGACTCCTTCTTGGGGGCGAGGGTCGATGATGACCCACGTCCGCTCTCTCCGAGCTTCGTGACAATTCGGATCAAAAGACCAAAAGGGGCGGAGCCAGTGGGGGTCAGAGGTGAGAGATCGGAGATCAAAACCTCGCCTCATGGATCCAATATAGGGCGGCACGAGACCCAAGCGCGCATTTGTGTGGAGTCGCGTGGGGAGCTGGGTTAGTCTGGAGTCTGCAGTCAGTGAGGAGCTGGAGAGAGCGGAGGAGACTGGAGCTGGAGCGTGGCCTGCCGTGCCGTGCCGTGCCGAACAGTGGGTCGCTGGAGAGAGGCCGGAGAGGAGTGCCAACCAGCGGCATAACGGTCCGAGGTGATCGGCCCCGGGACAGTCCAAACGACGCTGAGGAACGGGCGGGCTCTTAAGAGAGCATCAACTCTGAAAGAGCAAAGGCCCGTTCTTCCTCTGAGGCGTTGTCGACTAGCCCGATCGACCGGCCGCACGACGAGGCCTGGGCCGAGCCGCAGGTCACGCCAGCTGCTGTGTGGACGACGTCGAGGAGCACCCAGCGAGTCGCACCGAAGGCGACAGGTAACCAGCGCGGTCTCTCGGAGCTTTTGCGGTCTCCACAGCTCCGTGACTTATAAAGACCCACGAGGTCCAGTTCTGCCCCCTTGCCTTTCTGGGGTCTTTCTTTGCATGAATGATGTGGCGCCAAGTCGTTAAGTAGAACTGTCAAGTGCATGTGTGTACATAATAAATAGATGGTTGTAGTTCTTTGTCTTGCTCGTGTTTTGTCCCATACGTGCATTGGTTGCATACATGACTGCATGATTGCATACGTGCATTGTTGTATACCTGACTGCATGACTGCTTACAGGTGTGAAATAAATGTCATGGTTTAAATGTTCACCCGTTGTTGCGTCCTTTCCCTCATTGAACTGCCATAATTGAGTTCAGGATATAGCTGGCTTTTTAATAGCCGATAAAAGATCGGGTCCACGGTGCTTCACGATAATACCCGCTCAGTTATCACAAAACGAGCGAGCTTCTTAAGCGGCTCGTTTCCAAGCAGGCCCCATTGAGGTACAATCTCTCGGTATTCTGCCGCGCGATTAATTAGGTAAATCGACCATTCGGCGATCGGACCCTGTAGCGCGGGTAGAGTATTGACAAGGCTGTGGTGTGATTAAAACACACCCGTAGCTGGATTTTGGCATTGGTCCGAAAGCTGCACTAGGTTTGCCCGTTCGGTGGCGAGAGCGGCCGCCATTGGCTAGAAGCGGTCCCCGCACGCCGACGGGCGGGAAGCCACAACAATATTAATGCTAGAGCCTTGAAATTTTCAAGAGTTATTCTTCTATAACTGCTCTGTAAGAAAAAACATAACTGAGTATACCTCTATTTAATTTTATGACCTGATCAGTTGAAATCCAGAAAAAAACGTTGGTTTGTATGAAGACCCAACTTTGAGACCCCATATATTTTTATTGACCCATCCCAGAAGCTTGAATTTTTTCATATAATAACTGTATGTGTAGTATTCAAATACATGTTTACTTTTCTTAATCAGTCATATATAATACAGTCATGATCCTCAAAAATTGAAAATTTTCATTTTTCCCGAATTCAGGTGAGGATTGCAATATATGACAAGGTATAACATTCAATTGTTCACCATTGGAAAGAGCATATTCAAGTTTACAAAAGTGTCAAATATATCAAAGTGGTATATTTAAAATATATATATTTTTCTTTTTTTAAACTGTTGTTAACACAGTCGTGAATACATGAAGTGTGTGCATGGTGTTGGCACCATGGTAATCATGAATGATTAGTTCTATGATTCAATTAATAATACAAAATATATCACATACTGCAATAACAATGTAATAAAACATTTCACGTTAATGATTTGAATAGGTCCTTGATCTGCTTTTCCAAGTCAGGTGCGAGCTTGTACTGCCTCCCAGTTGACGTTAGGGGAGCATCAATAACTTTCATCACATGGACCAAAGAACCCAACAAACGTCCTCCTTGAATGTAACTATATATACACTGCTGACATCAGCAGATCAGCCACTATTCCTGAGTTCTATTTTTAGCCCCGCCAGATGAGTTAAGCTCTTGCTATTTACAAATGAGAACAAAAGAATGACAAATTCAAATTTCAAGTATTGTGTTCATGGTATCCAAATAGCAGATGATATGTATGTTCATTGTATATACATGTACTGCACATATGTACTACATGTAAAAGGACTGTTCATTAAATAGCAACACCAACAGCACACAGCACTGGCAGAACATCATTTATTCAAATATTTTTAAAATATTGATAGAAACATTATACCACTTTGATATTTGACACCTTTTGTAAACTTGAATATGCTCTTTCCAATGGTGAACAATTTGAAGTGGTATACCTTGTCATACATTTGCAATCCTCACCTGAATTTTGGGGGAAAATGAAAATTTTCAATTTTTGAGGGATCATGACTGTATTATATATGACTGATTAGAAAAGTAAACATGTATTTGAATACTACTACCATACAGTTATTACCTGAAAAAATTTCAAGCTTCTGGGATGGGTCAATAAAAATATATGGGGTCTCAAAGTTAGGTCTTCATACAAAACCAACATTTTTTTTCTGGATTTCAACTGATCAGGTCATAAAATTTAATGGAGGTATACTCCGTTTTGTTTGTTTCTTACAGAGCAGTTATAGAAGAATAATCTCTGAAAATTCAAGGCTCTAGCATTAATATTTAAAAAGTTGTGGGATTTTAAAGTAGCCTTCATTTTGTGATGCTCGCAACGACCATAAAAATAGGGCCACAAACACATTTTCAACCCTCAATATCTCGGAGTTGACCGCATCTATGGACCTAAAATTTTACGCAGCTTCATTTTGATACTGCGGATAATTTGTATGAAAAGTTTAAAGTAAATCTGAGGGGGTCAACTGGGAGGCCTCCGGTGATATGAGGTGGAATGACTCATGGATTGTTTTTTTTTGTTAATGCCGTGAACAAATTTTGGTATATCACGGGTGATAAAGGTGGTGGTCAAGTTTCATCGAAATTTTTGTGTGGTTTTGAGAATAAAGCAAATACATATTTTGTGAGGCAACCCCCTCTCCATTCACCCTCTTAAACCCTGTCTTTTTTAATACCATGAACGGTCTTTAGAAGATCACGGGTAATGAAGGTTTTGGTCAAGTTTCATTGAAATTGTGTGTAGTTTCAGAAAAGAGAGCAAATGCATATTTTGGGGGGCAACCCCCTTAGAGCCGAATTTTTCTAATGTCATGAACAAACTTTGGTACATCATGGGTGATGAAGGTTGTAGTCAAGTTTCATAGGAATTGTGTGTGTCGTTTCTGAGAAAAAAGCAAATACCTCTTTGGGGGAGGGGGGTGGTGCAAGCCCCTTATACCACCTTAGGGCCCGATTTTTTCAATGCCTTGAACAAATTTTGGTGCATACACAGTGATAAACGTTGTGATAAAGTTTAATCGAAATCCGTTTTGTAGTTTGAGAGTAGAAGTTGAAAGTATTTGTGGACGGACAGGCAGACGACGCGCCATCCCATAAGCTCCCCATAACTACGTTCCAGGTGAGCTAAAAATCAACCAAAATATAACAACACAGGAACTAGAGAACAAAGCATCATATAAATTCCTCAGAGTAGAAGTGGGCCACCAAACCATACGTAGAATGAGGCAGATCCTGAAAACAAACTGTACCTCAACTCAAGAAAAAAAAATCAAAGCCATCAACCAACTCGCAGTACCATTATTCCAGTGCAGCTGTGGAGTAACTAACTGGTCACAAGCAGAAATCAATAAACTGAATATCAAAACGAGGAAACACCTCACTATCCACAAAATGTTCTCCAAAAATAAATGCATCATGAGAATATACCTGCCGAGACGAGAAGTATGTAGCGGCCTGATGGAGCTCAACCAAGTGCACAGAACGACAACAGTACGATTGGCTGAGTATGTGAAAACAGACGAGAGAATCCAATTTGTACACAGACAAGAAGAAAACAAGTGAGAAAAGGTATCACTAACCCACCTTGCAAAATTTTTCCAAAGACAGGTGTGAATAGAAGATGTCACTCATGAAACCAAAACAGCAGCAAGTACATCTCCAACGATTGAAAAAAAAAGACACAACAAAACTATAAAGCGAAATGTCAACACACATACACCAACAACAGGGAAAATTATAAAAGACCAGGAGAATATAACAAAAAGAGTTGGACAGAATGGGCATAGACAAAGAAGGATCATTGGAATGGCTAATTAGAGGTCAGCTCAACTGGGATGGAGAACGAATCATAATAAATGTCCAAAACCAAGGACACTACATGAATGGCCTTAATAAAATGGTGAGACTGAGTCAATCAGACAGTTGTAGGTTCTGCAAGGTAGAAACAGAAAGTATGAGTCATCTCCTGTTGGGATGTAAAAATAAAAAAAACTCATGACAGAGCTCCTGTACACACAAAGGCACAACAGAGTTTGTAGAATGATCTAACAGCACATCTGCAAAAGATTAAATATCCTAGTTCCAGAAAACTCGTTGAAACATGAACCTAAATCTATCATTGAAAACAAAGAAGTAATGCTCACATACAATCTGATGCCCCCATTGAGCATAAACACAGAAAATAAAGCATTTCGACTGGATATTGTGCTTGATTATAAAAAAAGAAAAAACGGAATTGTTAATTGAGGTGTCTGCGTCCAACGATTTTGGCCTAAACAATGCAGAAATCAAGAAAATGACCAAATGCCGTACCAGGATCTCAAGAACGAAGTTAAAAGATCCTCGACACTGAAGAGAGCCAAAATTGTACCAGTGATGGAGCAACGGAAATGATAAATAATAACCCTATAAATAATAGTCTTTAAAAGCATCCCTGGGAATATTACTGCAAACGAACTACATTTTGGAAGCTGTCCGGGGTTTAGTGAGGATGCTGAAGAGAGTCCTTGACACAAAACTTTGAGAACAGATAACTTCACAGCTTGGTCCATGAATTGTGATCCCTTACCGAAATAATGGTGAATACTTCAAGACCTGCAATGACTCCGTTCCACATTCTGAAACCCACATATGATGATAACAACCAATGACACACATTCACACACCTCTAGATCACCCATGCCACCTGGTGGTCATGCCAAACACTACTGTATCAGATGCCACATTCATACCTTCATGCATCATGGACATGGGTATACACCTATTCACTTTAGGCATTATTCATGTTTTTGTTTCATGTGTCACGCTCAAAAAAAATGGTGTTCCTGCATTGTGCCCGTATTTGGACACGTTGAAAGGCTCCCGAAGATTATGGTTTGGACTTGAATCGTATCTCCTTGGCAATCTCCACGAAATGAGACAACTTACTCCCATAAGCTGTCCTGAGAGTCTGAATGAGCAATCGTTCTTTGAAAAGAACTTAGATGAATCAAAAATAAGGTTTTGATGATCCCCTAATTACCTAATATCCTTGACATACTACAAGGAAACATTGATTTATTACGTCGGCCAAAGTGAGGACATCAGGCCGTTGTCGACGTAGTAGGTATTGGGGGAATATAAATATGGATCAACGGGTAAGTTCAATAGAAGACCGGAAATTATTCGCAGGGTGGTATAACACAAACTCCATTCCATGGGATGTTAAGCCAGGTTCCAGTCGACCAGCATTTGCTTACTGGTAGATGTCAAAGACCCAACGGTGTATTTCACAATGGTAGGAGATTGCATGGTGAACAAAACCCTGACAAAATTACAAATTCCTGCCCCAAACAGCTGTGCGGCTCATCCAGTCACCAGCTGATCTCGTGATGGCCTTCGAGATCCTCTCATGTGCGAAAGGACCGACAACCAACTGGGATACAAGAAGACACCAAAAATAATGGTTCCATCTTCGACCAAAATAATAACATAATCAGCCAATCACCACCCTCCCTGCTTGGAAGCAACATTGTAACAATGAGGAAATCATGTTTCATAAGGCAAATTACTTTTCATGCACATCTTTTCCACATCACTATTTTAAAATTTCCGCTCTTCTTTTGAAGAGATTTTTATTTATTTTTTTGTCGACATGGTGGAGGCTTGTGGAAGAGCTAGAGCAGAATGGAATGTGACAAAATGGAAAGGGAGAAACACCGATAGCAGTGTAGAAGTGAGAGTGAGATCAAGAGGTGGGGGAGAAAGACACTTGGGAGTGAACAAACCACACACAAGCTGAATGAAACAGCAAGAAGAGGAAGGGAAAATCGGAATGAAAATGAAAAAGAACAAGAGAACTGGCCACTCACAAACGAAAAGAGGTGAGAAGGAGGAGTGGCAGAGTGTCACAATAATGTAGAAAAAAGGGAGTGATTGGGAATGGGATAATTTCGGGTAGAAGAGATCATGAGTATAGTTGGGGGATGACCCGAGATGGTGATGAACAGCTGTCTTGATGCCCTGGAGGAGGAAATGCGACTGAACAGAGATCTGGTTTGGGGTTTGCAGCACGTGTGAGTTGGAAGGTTGCTCCATAGAAGTCCAGCTTACAGCGGTTGTCTGAGCATGACAATAAACTGCCCTTTTGTCCCTTAACATTGTCAAACCCCTCTGTGTCAGTACCCTCCCCCACATCTCTGACAAGCCCACATCCTTTCAACCTTCTACCCGAAATGATCCCCTTCTATGTGTGCCCTCTTCAGCATCTCTCCACTTCATCTCCCCTCTTTCTGCATCCCGCTTCCCCTCACCCTACACCTTCAAAGCCTCCCCATCACCTCACCCCTCAAAGTCTCCCCTCACCTCACCCCTGAAGCCTCATCCTGACCCCACCCATCAAGTCTGGTGTTGGCTGAGTGGTTAGGGCAGCTGGTTTAGGATCCTAGGGTCCTGAGTTGAAGCCCTGTTGGCTGCTGAATTAACACCAGGTGGGGTTGACTCAGCCTCTCATCCTACCAAGGTCGACGAAATGAGTACCAGTTTACTTGTTTGCAGGGCATTACAACACAAGCAGCAGCAGCAGCACAGCTGCGCTTCCAAGAAATGATGGTTACCCGGCAGCCAAGCTGTCAAATGCAAGAACAAAACAGGACCCCACCCACCTTGAAACCTCACCCTCGTCTTTCCCTATCAAAGCTTCCTTCTTGCACCACCTCCTCTCAGCTCTTCCCTCATCTCGCTCCCTCTCAGCTTTCTCCTCATTTCGCTCCTTTTCAGCTGTCCCTTCATCCTGCCCCCTCTCAACTTCCCTCCCCCATCCTACACCATCTCAGTTTCTTCCAAGCAATGACTCCATCTCCATATATATATATATATTGTTGCGGAAATGGCCCTTAGTGTGTTACTAAATATAGGATTAGCCCAGATCCCCCATTAAATGCATGTTTAGCCATGTTGTTCGGTAAATGGACGTTACATGTGTGTCGGGAGGTGTAAGAGGCTGTTTATTGTTCGTACAGTGGCGGTGGACCGAGAGGTTCTTCTTCTTCATTCCCCTCTCCGAAGGAGACTCCGCCCAGTGCTCTGGGAGGGGGAGGAGTTTGTCGGCTTCGAAAAGGGGCGCGCCCCAAAAGAAAGAAGGAAGTGAAAACTGCAGGAGTGCAGGGAAGAAAGGTGGTGAAACGGAGGTGGCGCGATCGGCCGTACAGGGGACGGCTGTGTCTGTTTGCGATCAGCTGTCGTGAGGAGCGAGCCGAAAGAAAGGCAGGGAAGGAACTGCATGAGGTCTGTCTGCCGTCGGCTGGGAGGTGAGCGAGCGCCGGAAAGGCAG